>VDFB02000020.1:15863581-16263156 GCA_007258455.2 Sequoia sempervirens | reverse complement strand
GCTGAATGTTATCATCAACAATCTTCAATAAAGTTGCCAAGTGGAACAAACACGAAGGCCGAATGTGCAGCCTTGTTCGAAGGTGTTAAATTTTATGTAGATAAGGGTTTCAATGCAATTGACTTTGAAGGGGATTCGGAAATTGTCATCAAAGCAGTGGACACAAAAATCACGCCTAATTGGAAATTAGGCATATGGACAAAGAAAATTTCAAATCTCCTATCAATGATTCCTAGCTATACTCTGTCCCATATTTTCAGGGAATCAAATGCAGCGGTGGACTTCCTGTCCAATCAAGGGATTGATCAAACAGAAATCCTCAAGTCTGGAAAGAATCCAGGTACGTGGCAAGGTTTGGCAGAAATCTTGGTTTTTGAGGCTCAGCAAAGCATCTGTGGTGTCATAGACACGGCTAGAGCAAGGAGGGATAAAATCTAGCAGCTGCAGCAGACCTCTTCAGCGAATGCCTTTACAAAAAGAACTTGCAGCCACTTTTGGAGTATGCAATCGATCATCAGGGCCTGTTCACGGAGGTGGAGTTAAACAGAATGTCAGAATTGGATAATGGATTGATTACACTGTATACCCCTAGGATGTAAAAGTTCTATGTTTCTCAATGATGTAATACTTTTTTTTAATCAATATAGAGCGCTACCCTCTTTGGTAACAATTTGCCCCAAAAAAAAAAGGCAAGCAAGAATGACAAAGAGAGTAGGCAAGCAAGAATTTGAAAGGGAAGGAAGAATGAAAGTGGGGAAATAAACAAAGATAAGGATAGAAAGAGGACACAATTAAACAAATGATCAAATGTAAGAGTAAGCATATATACCATTTAGAATAAGAAAACGAATGTACAAGAATACTACAAATGCCAACCAATTGCCTTTCACATACATGGATGCAAAAGAAGAAAGCATAAAACACCTGATGCAGGAGCATCCGGGTACAGGCGCAATCAACATCGACCAAAAAGATTTTCTGTTGTTTATTTCAGTTTTGGTTTGCTCGGCATCTCTTGGTGTTTGGAGTGAGTGGCATATTAGAAGTTGCAAGTTTTCAGAGATCAGTGAGGTTTCTTGGCGAACCTTCTTACGGACAGATTTTTGAATACATCCAGGAATAAATGTCGAAGGTTTCAGATGCAGGCCCCTTCAGGTTTTGCAGATTTAATTGTTTTCTGACTTGCGTTGGCAATTTGGTGAGCTTTAATATTTTGAGTTTTGTGAAGACTGAGGCAAAACAGTTCCGTAAGAATGTTCATGGCATCATTATGGGTTTGCTCACCAATTTTCGTGTAAAACGGAGCACTTTGCATTTTCCACCTGCTGGCACCCATGACACTCCTGGCAGCGTCAAAGACGAATAATGAATTAAAATTGTGCAGCTTCAGAGTATTTTAATTATTAAATTATTTGATCTTTACAATGCTAATGTGAGGCCATGTTTTGGTAAAAATTAAAATATAAAAACAAATGCAAGGCACTTGGGGAATTTGAAAGGCAGAGAGGCAGGCTTCCCAAAGAAATAAAAGAACTAATATAAAACTAAAAGTGAATTAAAAATGTGTGCAGAGTAAGTGAAGGGGCGTGGGCAGCTTGAAGGAGAGAATGTAATGTGCAAAGGTAAGGAGGCTGCGTGGAGAATTGAGGAGGGGCTGCATGGAAGAGAGAGGGGATCGTGGGGGTAAAGAGAGGCAGCAAATTTACTTGCAGGGTGCAGCAAAGGAATAAAATAAATAAATGTTTCATTGCAGATAGAGGGGGGATACGTGAGATTTTGGTGCAGCAGCTGTAGAGAAGAAAAGTGCAGATTTGTGAAAGCAAGAAAACTAACAGAGGAGCTGTGCCATTTAAAATGGCATTTTAAATTAGAATGCAGAAGTAGATAAGAAATGAGACACCTTGAAAAGGCAGCTCGGAATTGAATAAAATGCAGATGTGTGCATAAGATGGAGGTCGCACCATTCGAATACAATGCAGATTTGAATAAATGGAAAGTTTGTGCCAGTAGTTGGAAGTATACACATTGGAGAATTAGAAAGAGATCGAGCCAGTAGAAAAAAATAGAGATTGTAAATGCCTGGATCGAGTATAGTGAAACTAAATTGTAAATTGTTTGTGAATTTAAATTTGAATTTAATTGACAAGTGCAACTGTCAATTTAAATCGTGTTGAGGTTATTAAATTCATGAATTTTGGTGAATCTGAATAAGTAGTAGTTTGCTATAAATTTTGGCCAGAGTATTGTTTATTAGTAAATTGTGAATTGTGGATAGTTTGTGTGAGAGTAGAGTGAAGTTTTTTTCCGTCTATGTCAACACCTCAGAATAGACAAAAAAGCCTCTAAATGGGAATATTCCAAAATTTCGTTCAGAAAATCCATCTGATTTGTGACTGTTTGGTCAATTGATTAATAGATGGGAAATTCTAGCTTCTCATTGACCTCAAGCATGCAAGGATCAATCATCAAACAATAAGGATATTTGTGGCACTAACTGAATATGTAAGTATCTAATAGATCTGAAAATATTTGCATAAATTCAACCTGATTGTATATAGTCATTATACAAATATTCGATCTGAAAAAACCAAAATAATTTTAATTTATCTTTGAATATAAAAAGAAGAACATAAAGCAGTTATTAAATTAACCCATATAAATTTAACTAGCATACCTATCTTTAGAAAAATCTATGTAAAAGATACTGAGAGATATCAGTCTTAGGCACCTATTCCACTTAAATCCCAAATCCAGTCAAAATTAGGTGCCTTGAGAATGATAGCTCTCAGCATCTTTTATAATGATTTTTCTAAAAATGGGTGTGCTAGTATAATGAAACTTATTTAGCAACAATTTTTTAATATAAAATATATTAGATTTATTTTATTAACATTTTATTATTAATCAAGACACATCAAATAATAGAGTTTCTATTTTGTTGAGGAAAGATTATAATAAGCCAATGTTTGAGCTTTTAGACTTTTCAAGTATTAGTGATATCAAACTATAGACTACTCTCAAATAATTAATAACCACTTCATCATTTAGAAATTTCAAATATTAATCAATCTATTTCTAACTAATATTTAATATTTATATACTTCATACATACATGGACACATCTATTGTTTTATTTATTTAAAAGAGATTATTTTACTGAAGATTTAAGAATTATTTTATTTTAATTACATTGTTTACTTTATTATGCAATGCAAATAATACTTGAAAGACAATATGTTTAGGCACTATTTAGGAATTATTCTATTACACAGTAGAAAAAGCACTTAAAATTACATAACGATTTTAATAATTTCTTTAATTACTATTTTTATTTTATTTTTATAGGCAAACTTGCTACCATAGAGGGTAGCGCTCATCTATTAACATTTAAAAAACAGATTACAATAATGAAAGGATCCACAAACTAAGATCACCTCATGTACACCAAAATTTGACACTCAGACCAGCCCCACCACCAATCCTCTTGGCATTCGCAGAGCAGTGCTACTCCCCCTGAGAATGTGACCTCCTTGAAAGGTCTACCATTGCCACGATGGGGAGTCAGGGTCCTTAGTCGACCGATGCACAAGATAACACTTAACAGTTCACTGAAGAGGATTGTAATTATGGCGTCCCTGAGAACAGAATCCAACCCCGCTTCCTTGTGAGACCAACTACAGATTCCCTATGGAACTTCCATCTTGGACAGCCAGATCATTTTCTAACCTGTCATTCAAATCCGGCCACAGCACAGGGTCTTCTGATTGGCGTATAGTTTCCAATTGATCGATGCCTTGATTAGAGAGGAAATCGGCCACCCTATTGGCCTCCCTAAGAATATGTATTAGCTTATACTCCTCGATTTGAGCAAGCTTTATCAAGATTTGCTCCAACCACTGATTCATTTTCCAGCTTTGAGCTTTTCTCATTGAAACCGCATTAATCACTATTTGCGAGTCCCCTTCGATATCCACATTAGCCACCCCTGCATTTACACAGGCACAAACACCTTCGTAAAGGGCACTCCATTTTGCGTCGTTATTTGTTCCTTCAGGCAGTTTTTTTGATATTGCCCAAATCAACTTCCCCATATCATTTCGCAACACAGCCCCCGCCCCGGATGCCCCCGGATTCCCACGTGAGGCACCGTCAAAATTTAGTTTTAGTCTGCCTTTAGGGGGAAGTTTCCATTTAACCTTACTCCAATCCACCTTTTTTTTCAATAAGGAAACTTTTGGAGGAATGAGTTTGGGCCAATTATTCACCATTTTATGATCCCACGCTGTGAGGAATTTAAAGGGACGGTTCCTTGTTTGAATATTCAAGTGCTCGCAGATTCCCAATTCGATCTTAGTCAGAATACAGTGGATTGGAGAGGATTTTTCTTTGAAAATCCAAGCATTCCTTTCTCTCCAAACTTGCCAAATCACCATTGCAGGCGCCTCTGTCCAAAGCCCCGCCAATGCAGAGCCTTTGTATAAAAGTGGTCAGGATTCGAAGACTTCTCTTACCTTTCCATGAAGGGGGCCTTGCCAACCAAGTTTGGAAAGCACGAAATTCCAGCAGGCTTGAGCTACTTCACACTGCACTAGAAGATGATCGATAGTTTCCTCACTTTTGAGGCATAAAACACATCTATGCGGACCCAACACCCCAATTCGGTTCAAACGATCCCCTGTCAGAGTTCGTTCATGGATGGCGGTCCAGGCGAATGCTCCTGCCTTTGGCAAGACCACCCTACCCCAACATAAACTGTTCGGCCAAATTCTTGTAGTTGTTACCTGCTCCTGAACAGCATAGACCAGTCTAGCTGAGTACTTACCCTATCTTGCAGCACACCATACAATTGTATCCTTGCCTTCCGTGATGATCCAACGTCTGTTGGACAATTCTTTGATTAAAACTTGTCTTGATTGGGCTTCCAGAAATTCAGAACTTCGCCACCTTGCTTCGCCTTGGCTCCCCTGATTTACAATGAAATCATAGACTTTCTCACCATAGCATAAGCAAGATAATTCAATCGCTTCACCAATGTCCGGTAGTAGATCTAAGGGGGCATAGCCGTTCCAAGAATCATGCCAGAAGGAGGCAGATTTACCCTCTTTCAGTTGCCAGGTTAAGTGGTCTGTTATCACTGGCCTGCATTTCAAAATGAAATTCCAGATGGCGGAACCTTTGCCTGGATTGGCAATTGTGAGGATCCTTTCTTTCTCAGAAGAATCCAAATATTTTGCTCTCAGCAGCTTACACCAGAGTGCCTCCTCGTTAGAATAGAGCTCCCAAACCATTTTTGCACCTAAAGCCCTATTCTGAAGGTTGATGTCTTTCACTCCAGCACCACCCGTTGTTTTTTGCTTTTTTAGAGTTTCCCAAGCAATGAGAGGAATGCGTCGTTTTTCATTTGAGCCATCCCAAACAAATTTTCTCTGGATACCTACTATTCGCTTGCTTGTTTTTTTTGGAACTTCAATGCAGGAGAGCAAAAAAATAGGAATTGCTGCCAACACAGATTTTAACATTGTTAATCTACCCGCCAGAATTAGCCATCTGCCTCTCCAACTTGTAGCCCTCAATCTGCACTTTTCCACCGTTTCCTCCCAGATTTCATTCTTCACCGCACCTTGAAAGAGGGGTACCCCAAGATATTTTGTAGGCAGATTTGCTAACTGAAAGCCAAGAAACTTGACAGCCTTTTGCTGGAAACGCTTTGGGGTATTGAAGAAGAATATGTTTGATTTTTCAAAGTTTACTGATTGGCCTGCTTCATTGTGGAGTTTATCTAAAGCCATTTTTATTGTTTCTAATTCAAACATATTAGATCTTCCATATGGATTTGTATCATCAGCAAAAAGTTGGTGAGTAAAAGGGCATAAGGAAGGAGTAACTGAAATACCTCTCCACAAACCTTTCTGATGCAGATTGTTTATGTGTCGGCTGAAGGCATCCGCCATGATCACGAACAAAAAAGGTGATATCGGATCGCCTTGCCTAAGTCCCCTTGCTGCTTGGAAAAAACCATGAGGTGCACCATTGATGATTATTGAGTATCTGGGCATGGATATGCAGCCAAAAACCCAATTGAGCCATTTATCCCTAAAGCCAAGCTTCTTTAATGTCCTCATTAGGAAGTTCCATCTCACATGATCATATGCCTTGCTCAAATCAATCTTTATTATCATTCCTGATTGATTACCTTTCTTCAAGGAATGTGCAATCTCGTGTGCCACTATTATACCTTCTGTGATATGTCTCCCAGGAACGAAGCCACTTTGTTGCTTTGTTATGATCCTTGGCAGTATTTCTTTTAAACGATTGGCCATAACTTTTGTTATTATTTTATAAACAACATTGCATAAAGAAATCGGTCTGAAGTCTTCGAATCTTCTGCAAGACACCTTCTTAGGAATAAGAACTATATTTGTGTTGTTGAAATCTTTCAAAATACGCCCTTTCCGCCTTGATTCTTCCACAACCTTGGTTAAATCATCCCCAATGAAAGACCAGCAAGTTTGAAAAAATAGAGCAGTGAAACCGTCCGACCCTGGCGCCTTGTCAGGGGCTAATTGGAAGGTGGCTGTTTTTACTTCATCCTTCACAATTGGGGAACAGAGTTTTTCATTGTCTTCTAATGTTACTAGAGATACAACATCCTCCAATAGGCTGCAATTTAGTGTGTCAGCATCATTGGCACCGCCAAGAATAGATTCAAAATGCTTCACCCCCAATTTTGCAATTGTTGATTCGTCTGAATACGTAACTCCTTCCTGCATAATCTCATTTATTCTATTCCAACTCCTCTTCACCTTGGTGGAATTATGAAAAAATTTGGTGTTGAGGTCTCCTTCCTCCAACCAAACGTCCCTTGACTTCATCCTCCAGTAGCTCTCTTCTCTTGCAAGAATTTCATTGTATTCTGACATCAATTCCTTCTCCTTTTCGAACTCTACTACTGTCATACCCGATTTAATTATTATATCTCCCAAGTCTTCAAGCTCTTTTTCTAGCCGTTCTTTCTCTTCAAAAATATTTTTAAAAGAGACATTATTCCATTCCTTCAAAAGGCTTTTCATTCGCTGCAATTTTTTGTAGAAGAGAAACATCTTAGTGCCTGCCGCCTCTATTGGCTCTTCCCACCAAACCTTCATCATATCTATCAGTCCTTCGTACCGGAGCCACATTCTTTCAAAGCGAAATTGGCCTTTTACTGAGGCTGCATCTTCCTTGATGGTTAATTCTACAGGGAAATGGTCTGATATCATTATCGACCAGATGGAGGCTTTTGGTAATAATGGTTCATTTATCCAATTCTTTGATAAAAGGAATCTATCAAGGCGTTCCGCTATATAAGTAAAACCTTTCCTTCTGTTGTTCCATGTATATGTGCCATTGGTTGTGCTAACATCCATTAAATTGTTGCCCTCGATAAAGTTTGTAAAGTCTCTTTGAGCCTGAGAGATTCTTCTTATTCCTCCTGTCTTCTCACAAATATTTGCTATAGCATTGAAATCCCCCCCTAATATAACTTTACCAGATTCACTTTCCAGTTCCTTAGTTAGATTGTCCCAGACAGATTTTTTCTCATCCGTTTTTGTTGGGCCATAAACATTAAAAAGACAATATTCATTTGAGGAGGAGAGTGACTGAACCTTTACCTTCAACCAGTTTGAATTTGAAGCAAGGCGAGTCACTTTAGACTTTGTAGGTTTCCACAGAATTCCCAAGCCCCCTGACGCTCCGATTGCATCCACGAACAAGCCTTCCCAGCCTTTGCAGATTTACAGAAGAGAGATGTTTCAATTCTTGTGAGTTTCGTTTCTTGGAGTAACACCAAATCCACTGTGTGACATTCAAGCTGGCGTCTGACCAGCCTTCTCTTGTTAGGGGCATTGATGCCCCTAACATTCCAAGTAAGGATCCTCATCTCCTCCCAAGGGAGGAGTTGCCCCCCTTGGACCTTATCATATATGATTTGATTGATTTTTGTTCACTGTTCAAAGCCTCCTCTTCACGTTTCTGTTTGTTTGTTTTTCTCCCCACTTTTGAGCCCGGAGCCAAAGCCATTTTGGAAGCACTTTGTGATATGTACCTCTGTTCAGTTATTTCCAAAGTGTCTTCTCTTTCCCAGTCTGCAATTTTTGGCCTTCTTCCAATCCTTCTTCGATTCCTTCTTCCTTGTTGGCTTCCAAAGGTGTCGCTTCTACCATTGAAAGCATTTCTGCTTCCTGTTGGGTTATATCTTCCAAAGGAGGCATATCCAAATCTTCTTCAACCGATTCTATACCAAATTCTTTTGTTTCAGTATAATGTGATTCTGTCTTCCACGGCAAGGCCAGCCAGCCTTTTGGGCCCTCAGGTTGTGAGTCCGTTGTTCCATTATTCGCCTTCCTGGGTTTCTGCACCCAAATGTCTTTCTTTTTAGTGGGAAATCTCCTACAGTCAGCCTCAAAGTGGTTTCTTCGCCTACATTTTAAACAGAAGAATTTGATGCTCTCCTTTTCGATTGATTGAAACCATGATTCACCGCCTACGACCAATTTTATTTGGTTAGGAATTTCCTTTATTGTTGCCAGTTTAATTCTTGCATATATTAGTGATTCGCTGTCCCTTAGATCGACTTCCAATGTGCGGCCAAGTGAGTCACCAATTCTGGTTAAGCAGTTGTTTGACCAGTATTCAAATGGGAGATTGTATAACCTTACCCAAATCGGTTCATGTTTTGGGTTGTATTTTAACAGATCAAAATTGCGCTCCCATTTCTGCAAATACAAGTAACTGTCTCCATTCTTTCATTCATCCTTTAACAATACTTCTTCCCTGAGTATGTTGGTTGCAACTACTGCAACAAAAAAACCTTTGGGCATAAAATTTAAAATGGGATCCGATTTCCAATTCTTGCAAGCCCAATCTCCAATCTCCTTTCTGGTGAATCTCTTTCCCAAAAAACGGCCAATAACTGCCCTTTCTTCCAAATGCTTTGCATCGGTGTCTACAATATCTGATAATTCCACTACCGAAAGCTCTTCCGCCTGTTGTTTTTCTCCCTTACCATACTCAATAGTGGGATTTGTTTCCTTTTCTTGTAGTTCAGATTCACCATTGTTGCCATTTGCCTGTGCATTCTCTCCTTCCCACCTGCGCATTCTCTCCTTTTTCCTTAAACTGTTCTCTTTAATTACTATTTTTACTATTCTATATTTTCTTTTGTTTTGTCTTAATTTTTTTGGAAGTATATTAAATATTATATATTCATATGTGAAATATATAAAATAGGAAGTATGGAACTTATTTTGACATAGTCAGTATATTTGGGATAAAAATTGTAACTTGAGACCGGACAGAATTCTTTTGCTGAACTTTAATAATGCTGGAAAAAGCTTAATGTTGTTTCGGCTTCTTGTATCTACTGAAATTCTTTGGTTCATTTGGATTAAGAGGAACAATAATAAATTTAATGGGGTCAGGCGTGCACTTACGGAGTCTTGTAAAAGACTCACCCTCTCCACTATTTCTTTGCAGGTAGCAATGATGGTCAAGGTCTCCAAAGCAAAATTCCTGAAGTTGATTGAAGAAGGGACGATCCCCGTCAATCTTCACGAGGTCAACTTGGGCAAGGGTGGCAACATGCTAGAGAGATCTTTATGAGGGCATTAGAAGCATTCCAAAAAGAGTTCAACAGGAAAGTGGATCAGAACAAACAGGGTGATGAGGTGCCTCCTTTGCTCAGCATAGATGTTTTTTCCAGAGAGGAGATCGAGGCTGTGGGCATCCTTCCAAGGCTCAGAGACCCTGGACGGAAGGAAGGCACAGGTCAGTAAGGCTTTTGACAGCACAGGGTGTCCTAGGATGTGATTCAACGTTGACAGCAGCATTTTTGTGGCCGGCAGCTAATTACAACAGCTGTGATATACCTGGTGATATATTTTGTAATCTGCTTTGTTATACAGCAGCTTTTTGTATGTAACAGATTAAATCAGCTGTTGGGGGGTGGGAAGATCTGTATCTAGGGCCCTGGTGATGCTTTTGTAAGGGGTACTTTTTGAAATTCTGCAACTCTGTATACTGCTGTTCCTACGATCTTTAATACAAAAATATATAAAATCTACTTATACTATGTACTAAAATACATTTAAAATATCTAAAATTTAGATACTATTTTATTTCTATTTAAATCTAAAATTTTAGTTGCTATTTTATTTAATAACTATATTCTTAAATTAATAATATGTATTTTATTTTTCTAAATTTTGCAAAAATAAATTTGAAATAAATTATTACATAATTAACCATATAATTATTTTAAGAGTTTTTTTTATATATCTGCTATTCTATTTACTAAAGCTATTTCATCAAAATTATTTTTTATTCATTATGGGTAAATGAAAATAACCATGCACACAAATATTTTGTAGAGTTATTAAACTTTTCTATGTAGGTCATACATTTTATTTGGATTATATTTTTATTATTTTTGTATGCTAGTAGTAACAAATTGAACCCCCACATTCCATATGTTAAAATTCCTAGATAGGGAAGCCATTGGGCAAATTTTAATTGCCCATTATACTCAAGGGCAGAATTGAAGAAAAACAAGTGCACAAGACATCGAAATTTTGAATAATAAGGATCTTTTATGAAGGTAAACAGCTGTATCTTTAACCATAATCAATCACCAATTATAATTATAGTAGATATCCTGAACCAATGAATGCAATAAACTTACCGATTCAACTGCATAGCAAGGAACCATTAATATAACTCCAATAAGAAATTTTTGTTCCTGCCAAAATTTGTATAATATCTTTGTCAATACGGTAATATAAATAGAAGGGAAGAAAAATTAATAGAAGAAACAAGACTTGACATACAATAAACATCCAAAAATAATAATTAGATTTTATAACATCTAATGCATAACAACTTTAAGTCAGATCACCCAAACGTTAAGAGATTGTATTGAGCAGATATGTACAAGCTACATGCTCTATGTAACAGTAAATGATGAATAGAAGAGATTATCAGCAAAAACCTCAGGATTTTTGTAAGCGGTCAGGTGCTCAAAAATGAGGAACATTGAGAGACAAAGGGCAATAAGAACGAAAGTACCCGCAACAATGATTGCCCATGTATGGAATGTATTTCCTTCTCCAATTAAAAGCAATGAGCTTATGGCCTTCTCTATACCTGTGGATACTGCCATACTTCCATTGTCTACTAAAAAGTTCCATTTAGCCCTCCCTACCATTGAGCCAATGACTCACAAGTCCTTCTCAATACAAGATAGAGTACTAACTTTTGAAACTAGAACCAATCAAGAATTTTACAAGCAGAAACCAGAACCAGGGGCACCGCAAGCTTGTAATTGACCTCTGCTGAAGATCATAAATATTCCAGATGATTTATATTAAGGTGCAATTTCAGTATCAATAGATTTTAAACCACTGAATATTTTTATAGCAATATTTTCGTTGTTTAGATATATCTGCTGTCAAACTTGATAACTGATTCTCAATTGACCAGAAAATATTAATCAGGATACTTCCAGCACATAAAACTGTTGGTGACACAAAAACCAATGGCCCAAAACTATTGCAATCTTGTTCCTTTTCCTGTTACTGAACTTTTCAGTTCGCACTATACAGCATGTGACTGCTCCTAAACATCGACAAAATCATTTCTGCCCTGCCATTTGCATGCTGATTCAATAGTAGATTACCATTTGTAGCGACCACCTAAATAGTTCATAGGTACCCAACTGAACGAAAAAACTTCAAGGTATTAGAGCCTTTACAATAGCTGTCACTCAGCTATGCCTCAAAAATATCTGTCATTGACAGCAAACGAAATCAAATTAATTTATATTAAGCAAAGATCATCAACTTCATTAATATGTATTATGTCTATCAAACCTTAAATATTAAGTACTAGATGCATGTATTTTAAATTGCATAGTCATGACAAATACAATCAATGTAACTGGATCTCAGAATATAAATCCACACAATGACTTGATAAACATAATACAAAAAATTCACATACAGTAATATATCAAGTTATTTGTATATTAAATATATTAATATAGTAATATATTAGTATATTGAATATAGTAATAGACTTCATAGATTATTTTATTTAATATCTTCAATATACTTTTAAATTATAAGTGCAAAGATTAAAAATCTATTCTTGAATATATTGAATAAATCAAGTTATTTGTATATTAAATATATTAATATAGTAATATATTAGTATATTGAATATAGTAATAGACTTCATATATTATTTTATTTAATATCTTCAATATACTTTTATATTATAAGTGCAAAGATTAAAAATCTATTTTATTTTGTCTCTTAATTTTTATTTTTATTTTTATTTTTTTTTTATCTTATTTCTTTTCTTCTTTTTTATTAATGATTGATGTGTGGTTTCCCTTCTCTTTGTTCTCTCTTATTTTTAGTTATTTTCTTGGGTGCTCTTATTATTCTTCTTCTCTTGCTTGGCTCTTTTTTGTGTTCACTCCCTTTTATTTTTATTATTTTCTACCTTTAATCTTTTCAAAGTATCATTTTTTCTTCCTTCTTTATTAATTTCTTTATTTTTCATTTTGTTTCTTACCCTCCATCTTTATTAATATATCTTTATTGTCACACTAATATTGATTTTTATCCTTCATCTTTATTAAATTATTTTAATATTAATATTGAATATTAATATATTTACTATATTAATATATTCCATCTTTATCAATATCGTTTTTGTTACATGTTTTTTTTTTTTTTCCATCTTTATTAATATATCTTTATTGTTACACTAATATTGTTTTTTATCCTCCATCTTTATTAAATTATTTTAATACTAATATTAAATATTAATATATTTACTATATTAATATATTCCATCTTTATTAATTTCTTTTTTGTTTCAAGTTTGATTTTTACCCTCCATCTTTATTAATATATCTTTACACTAATAAAGATATATTAATATAAAAAATATATATAGTTGGTATTTTGGTTTTTCTTCTTTCTCATTTGTTGGCATTTCTTTATATGGTCATTTGTTCTTTTAATTGTCAATTGTCTCCTTTATTTTTAATTTCAATATTATTATTTTTCTAGCTTGCCATCCCTTGGGCCTTGTGCCTCCTATCCCTCTAACATTCTTCTACCTCTTTTTATACCTGTTGGGTCTGCAACAAATTTTCATATCCTTGAGCTCTCTATCCTGATGATGGATCATGGAGTGTGATTCGAAACGTTGATTCAGAAAAGCTTACACAATCGAATCCAGAAACAACTATTCATATACAACAAACTGATAAATGTGCATCCGTACAAATGAGAGATAATTTTTAGAGGCTATGTCCTTAGATACAGATGCATTGTCTAATAAACATTCAGTGTATGGCAAGGATATGGCAGATTAATAAAATCTAGGACACAGATACAGTTTTACTACAGCAAATATAAATATACAAAAATATAAATGTGTACTAAAATAGAAAAAAAAAATGAGCCTTTATCAAATAGGATGAGCTCAAGTGGTAAATCATCAAGCCTTTGATAGTGGAGATATGTGTCCAAATCCCCATAAGACATGCTACATGTTCATATGTGCAGAAGTTGAATGTTTAACCAGATACACTACCAGATCCAATTCTGGGTGTGGCATACACCAACAGACAAGACCAGGTGCAAATCATGGATGAATTTGACAAAATAAATGCTCAGACATGAAATCTAAGATGAAGGACAGCCAGCAAGGAAAATTTACCGATAAAAAAATGGAAATTTTGAATACCAATCATAAAACAGGAAATATAAAGGAAATAAAAGAAAAAAATTTAATGAAAATAGTGATAAGAAAGAGAAAAGGTAATTATTTTCAGTCTACTTTTTAGGTGGGGGGGATGGGATGTGAAGACAGGACGCACCAAGTTTTATTGTCAAGAAAATTTATGCTTGATTTTTTAGTCATGTATTTCATACCATCATAACAGATCGCCTATTAGAAATAACAAAATGTGGCTTGTAAACTGTTTCAAACAATTAAATTACCATTGAAAGCTCTGTTCTATACTTGAGATAAAGAATTCCAACTTCTATTTTTTTAGGCTTCATAGATATTTTTAAAATTCTGCAATTTTAATCAGACATACAAACATAATGAAGAGAAAAAGAAATTGTCAAAGCAACAGAATATCTCAAAGTTTGAAATATACACAAAAGACTTCAGCAGAGACAACCTATTAACCACAATATTGCTAAAGAATTGGCAAATATGAAGTCAATGTTTATGAGCATAAGATTGCTAATATTGTGTATTTGTACTGGAGTTTAAATAGCATAGATATATAAAATACATATATCTAAAAGATCCCAAGAGGTATCAATCTCAAGGTACCTATCTAACCTATGTCACAAATCCAATAGAGCATAAGATTGCTCATATCTCGTATTTGTACTGGAGTTTAACTAGCATAAATATATTAAATACATCTATCTAAAAGATGCCAAGAGATATCAATCACAGGTGCCTATATTGGATTTGTAACATAGGTTAGATAGGTGCTTCAAGATTGATATCTCTTGGTGTCTTTTAGGTAGAGGTATTTTAGATATCTATCCTAGTTTATTAGGTTTCTAATTTTCCAAGCCTGTACTACCTATATATATCATACTATCACCACCCACACTTGGATGTAATGGAGGTTTGGAGTCTAAATGGATATGAAATTTATGTTAAGGGGTTTTTGTTATCCACTCACTCCATTACAACCACCCCCACACTTTGCTGCCATTGTAGTTACACCTCTCAACACAACAGCTACATGTTTTTCCCCATGACCAACAACACCACAAAAATTGAATCAAAATGCAAATCCATCTCAATCCCTTTTTCATCGGACAAGTGAGCTAAAACAATAGTAGAACAAACCAACCACTAATTTGTTGGTACACCTTACATAACAATGTTGTCCATTCATGTGGTTCACCTAGGGATGGGGGACATCACAATGATTAGGCAACTTTAAAAAGTATGGAAAATGGATCCTCGCGTAGAAAAGGATGCCACACTTGAACAAGACATGCTAGGGACACTAGTCATATTGTATAAGACATTGAATCTTAATTTGGGGTTGCTAAATGACAAAAAGGACACCTCAGTGGAAGGGGGCACTACATTCTCCACAAGGACAAATTGGTTAAGCTATAAGTTACAAGGAATCAGAGCTGGTTGGTGAGATGTGCAAAAACATCTTTTGGACACATCTTAGAATAAAGGCAAAGAGGGCGTTGGGATTTGTGCCACCTCATGTCAACTAACTTGGTGAGGTGTCATGTGGAAATCCATGGTTTTGGTTAGTGCTTTGCCCATATATACAAGCCATGAAATAGTGGTTTGATCATCACAAGTTGAGGTATAGCAATTAGCTACTAAATTCTTCAAGTATTGAGGAGATTTGGTGCAGGAGCACCTAATGGATTTTATGCCTCCATGAGGCCATTTTGTAAAATTTGATTTAGTTTTATGTTTAAATCATGTAATAAGGTCATTTAGACCATATTTACTATGTTTGAGTCAGTAAATAGGTTATTAGGTGGGTCATGAGTTCATTTTTACAAATGTTGTCAAAAATGTAAAAAATTGTCAAATTGCAAAATTGCAAAAATGAGGAATATGAAGAGTCATTGTGGGAAAAGAAGTTATTTGGTTATTGAAACTCAAGGGTCAGTTGGGATATTGATGAAATATGTTTAAATTAAGCCTTGGAGGGTCGAATCCAAGGAGGAAATAGGTGGTTGTTATATTTTGAAGTGAAATTAATAAAAGACCTCTTTGTTTTCTACATTTCTGAACATTAAATTGCTATTTCAGAGCTTGGTACGGCCATGTACAGAGGATTTATGACTTATTGTTTATTTTAATGGATGGAAAATTGAATTAGCTTTCTAATGGTTTTTGTCTCATCGAATTTCATTGAGTTTTGAGTGTTTTATGGTCATTTTACTCAAGACAGGTTTGCAGAATTAGGCTTTTGGGACAGCGTGGCAGCAAGTTTTTGAATGATACATTCCAAAGTAACCCAACTTGAATTTAATATATGTTATATAAGGGCTTAATGGGTATCCAAATCAGTTTTTAGATCGTGGTTTTGAGTTTTCTTCTAAAAAATAATTGTCAAAATTACCTTATTTGCTGCTCTCATCAAAGCATAGTGAAAGATTGTGAGAAAAATCATTTGCTTGAAGTATTAGAGTTTTGGTCTTGAAAAGTTCATTGAGTTTGTGTTATTTTGGAGTCCTCTTACCTCTGCATCAAATTGGTATCAGAGCTCAGAAAAAGGTCTGGGCTAGTGTTGGTTTGTGGTTTTGGTTTTGTGGTTGTGTATAGGTTAAAAAGAACCTGGTTGCTGCCAAGGAAAGGCAGAGAAAATTTGAATAGAAGCAAGGAGAGACTTGCTTGTGAAGATGGATTTGGTGAGAAGATTGGGAATATATTTGCAGGCAAAGGAAGAGAGGAAAAAGAAGAAAAAGCAAGAGGAAAAAGAGAGAAAGAGAAAAGAGGAAGAGATGAGGCAAAAGGAGATTGATCAAAAAATCAAAGAGTTGGAGGAAAGAATAGAACAGCTGCTCAAAAGAGTCACAAGTTGGAACTTGAAGATTAAGAAAGTGGTCACATGGTCTATTGAGAAGATTATTATGAAGAGAAGACAAGAGAGAAAGCAAGAGAAGAAGATGAAGACTATGTCAAAGGGAGAAGAAAGCAAACAAGTTGAAGGGATTGCTGATAATGAAGAGTTCAAACAAGTAGAGAATGAAGACCTTGAAGACATGAAGACAACAAATGAAGAAGACTCAATGGAAAAGGAAGAATATGATGAAGAGTTGGTGCCTACACCTGATGATAAAGAGGAGAAAGGTGAAATAGATTTACAGTTACAAATTGAGCCACCAAGGTATGAGAATGAGATATTTAATTCATCATTTCATAATGAGACTAATGAAATTTTCAGTTTTCTTCATGTAGAAGTTTGTGGTTATCTTGAGACAGCAGATGTAGAGACATTTGGGTTGATATGTCAAAAGGAAAATCAAGGCATAGAGTGTATGGATGAGTGTGACCATGGACAGGATGATATGATGATAGGAAGGCACAGTTCACTTATTGTGCTTATGAATTCAAGGAAAACAAAGCCATGGGTCAAAATGAAGATGAATTTTTTTGTGATTGCAGGTGATGATCAAGATACATTTCTTATTTCAGGTCCTCAGTCAAGGGACTTGAGTTTCTTTTTCATGGGGAGTTTGGTGCAGGAGCACCTAATGGATTTTATGCCTCCATGAGGCCATTTTGTAAAATTTGATTTAGTTTTATGTTTAAATCATGTAATAAGGTCATTTAGACCATATTTACTATGTTTGAGTCAGTAAATAGGTTATTAGATGGGTCGTGAGTTCATTTTTACAAATGTTGTCAAAAATGTAAAAAATTGTCAAATTGCAAAATTGCAAAAATGAGGAATATGAAGAGTCATTGTGGGAAAAGAAGTTATTTGGTTATTGAAACTCAAGGGTCAGTTGGGAAATTGATGAAATATGTTTAAATTAAGCCTTGGAGGGTCGAATCCAAGGAGGAAATAGGTGGTTGTTATATTTTGAAGTGAAATTAATAAAAGACCTCTTTGTTTTCTACATTTCTGAACATTAAATTGCTATTTCAGAGCTTGGTACGGCCATGTACAGAGGATTTATGACTTATTGTTTATTTTAATGGATGGAAAATTGAATTAGCTTTCTAATGGTTTTTGTCTCATCGAATTTCATTGAGTTTTGAGTGTTTTATGGTCATTTTACTCAAGACAGGTTTGCAGAATTAGGCTTTTGGGACAGCGTGGCAGCAAGTTTTTGAAGGATACATTCCAAAGTAACCCAACTTGAATTTAATATATGTTATATAAGGGCTTAATGGGTATCCAAATCAGTTTTTAGATCGTCGTTTTGAGTTTTCTTCTAAAAATTATGTCAAAATTACCTTATTTGCTGCTCTCATCAAAGCATAGTGAAAGATTGTGAGAAAAATCATTTGCTTGAAGTATTAGAGTTTTGGTCTTGAAAAGTTCATTGAGTTTGTGTTATTTTGGAGTCCTCTTACCTCTGCATCAAGATTGTTGTTTTATCTCTTGTTAGTCAGTTCCTATGTTACAATGTTTGGCAGATTTGGGTGCCATATTCAATGGGATCGATTCAAGTTCAAGTCCAACACCAAGATAACCTTGGGTTCGCCCAGGCTCTAGCAACCATCCAAGGCACCCCTGTGTTCCTTATGGATTTGTTTCGAGGTGTAGGGATTAGCTACTGGATTTTTCAAATATTGAGGAGATTGCTGTTGCATCACTTGTTAGATAAGTTCCTATGTTACCAAGTTCAATAAATTTGGACATCATATTGGACAAGTTCATTTCAAGTTCAAATTCAAATCTAAGACAAACCAAGGTTCACCAAGGGTCCAAGGCCGTTCACCCAGGGCCCAACAACCATCATAGGAATCCAAGGTGCCCCAACCAAACCCTTGGCATACGCATCATGAACCCACAAAATGCAAAGGCCACATAGCACTCACCATGAATAGTAGGTGTCGCTAAACAAGGACAATAGACTAGACTAGACACTGACCCACTAAAGTCTATTTCTTATTGCATCAAATAAATTAAGGGAGGCTAAGTTTATGTAGCATATGGTGCCTTCTAGTAAAGTGGAGTTGTGGATGTGTCCATCTATCTACTTCACTAATTCTATTTTGTGCTCTACAAATCTTGAGTTAGCTAACACGAATGTGATTAAGGTAGGTAAAAAGAGATGATACAAATTCACACCCTATGGGAAGTTTCAATGAACTTTTTCACAAAAGACTCCTTACAAAGAAAATCTTGTAATTTGACAAGTCATAGTTAACCTTTTTTATGGGACTACTACTTATTTTGTCATGGGCCTTTGTTTCCAAAGTTGACGATTCTTGATATGCACTGTTTTGACATTACACAACTAATTTTAGTTACAACTTTATGTTCACCACGTGAAAAGCTTCCAAGATACGTGAATAAAATAAATTTAAAATTTTGTATTTGGACCTTTCTTAAGCTTATAAATCAATTAAAAGAAAATTAAATTATTTACTAAAAATATTTATATATATACCTGATTTATATATACTAAATTTATATTATTTAATATTATATTTAAATACTAAATTTGTAATTATGTGTTTGTAAGTTTTGAGTTAACATAGATAAGATCTACATTTGAGTCTAGGTTTTTTTACCCAAAAGGGTTTTCCCAGGATAAATATTGTGTTATAGTGTATGTTCTTGTTTAGTTGACGATTACTCCATTCATATTTCAGTTTTTTTTAGTCATATTTCTGATCTATTACAGCAGGTTATCTCAGATTTGAAACCTTTTTTTATGTCTTAATAAAAAACTCAACTAGATTTTTCAACAAAATTGGGACACCCAAAGTTGTAGGAGCTTGCACTGGCAATCTCTACAAGACTCATAGCAGGGAGAAGGATTGAAAAAATAACCATAATGACATACAAGCTTACAATAACAAGCCACTTAATAAGCAAACAAAAGGATGAGAAAACCAACCTCATAAACACTTGTAGGAATCAGAAGTATACTAGATGACAGATGTGATGAGCGAGAGCCACAACAGACACGGGGATTAGAAAAGTCACCTTAAACAGAGCCTATAAATATAAACCAGTACCTAGTAACATTGCTGGCCACTAACAATAACAGCAATTTTGTGGTGGGAAGAATATGCAACAACTATAATGTTTGAACCATCAACAGTTAAATTTGATCACAAATGAAAAAGTGCAATAAGATTTGACCAAAGAGAGCAGAACACAAAGAATAAATGAAGTCAAAATTTGTAGTTGCTACATTTGCCAACAAATGCATGTCATAAAAGGCAGTGATGAGAGTGATGCATACATGCTTGGACCAATGGACAGAACTAACCAAAAAACATTAGAAGTTATAGTCATAAGAAACAAAAAACAGAAACAACCATGGTTGTCACACAATCATAATCATTTGTATTCATGTTTCACAAGGCCAATACATCTAGTGTCTGTTCATAAAAAATGATTGACAACTGAAACGATTACATTAAAAAAAAATCTAAGCAGTGTTATTCTTGTAAAAAATTACCGTTATCTGCCAGAAGCACTTTCCAACAAAATGAATGCTGAAGAAACATCTTGGGCAATACATTGTGTAGCTTTCCTTGGAAAGCTAGCACACAATATTTGTTTTGAATGGTTTACTAACAGAATATCCAATGCAAACAGATAGCAAAGATTTCTTTAGAAAACTAATCTACAATTCAAAGCATGTGAATGGCAGCAAAAATTCTGAATTAAGAAACAAAACAGACAAAGAAGATTACTAACACATAAGACACGTGACTAATTTGAGAGCAGCCAGCATAATTCAACATGCATGCTCTAATTTTGCCTAGAACACACAAGGGTCAAAACTCAAGGAGACCCTGCTGAGATTATAAGCATTGTGAAGAGAAATAATGCCAATAGACCAATACAAGAGATGCAATGCTAACAGAAGCTTGTAAACAATAGAAAAAAATAATGGCACACTCACAAGAAAATACAATTATTTACCCCAGGAAACCCTTTCAGGAAAAAACCCAGCAAACAATGGTACTTATTAACTGTATTAACTCAACTGCTCATGATACAATAAGATATTTCTTTAACCCCAATCCAGGTGTTATGATTTATAGGCACATTACTATAGGAAACCACTAAGCAGTATTAAAAAACAATGGGTATAAAATCATGGGCTGAAAAACCACCTTGAAAAAGGGCCCAAAAAAATAAGTTTTGGAGGCGCCCATTACTCTAGACAAGTGTAAAATCTATAGGTGGTGTTAAACACTAAAAGTATACAACACATATCCAACAAATGATTCAAAACAAAAAATTGTGTTTCCACAATGCAAAGGAAATCAACCTAAGCAAATAAGCAGCAAAGTCTTTATTCCAGAAAGCATGCTACTTGCCAATAAAATAAAATTAAAAGTTGTATGCATATACATACCTTGAGAGAAGGACCAATGGCAAATACAAAGAGTACGTATTTCATAGAAATATTGTGTATGTATAATTCAAAATAAAAATGTGCATATCTTGATTGGCAAATCATCAAGAAGTATTTATCTGTTCACATACAAAGATATCTGAATAGGGTCTACTATACATACATGTCTTGCACATTTGGATGGTCTTCCACAGATGTGTTGAGTGGTTCATAATTACTAAACCTTGTCAAATAAGATATCAAACCTGAGAAACAGATGAAGGCATTTAGAAATTCATAGTTTCCCAAGTTTGTACCTGCTAAGTATCAAAAAATTAATGTCTAATGAGATGAACTGCAATGGTAAAATATTGGGGCCGCCAATGCTGAGTACCAGGTCCAGCTCTCCAGGAAGCATGATAGAGAATTGAAATTGGGGAATATATTTAAATAAAACATCCAACTTCCTACGTGGGAAGTACCACAACATTCAAGACCAGCTGCGAATTCCAGGTGAATTTGATGGAAGAGACACCCCATCTAAGCCAAAGGTTTCCCCTTAAGGGAAATTTACCAATCAAAACAAAACAGAACACAAAAATCCACAGGACTCTCAACATCTTGGAACAACCAGAGATTAGATGTGTTTGTAATACAAAAGGATGGCAGACTTAAAGTTGGCAATTGCTGTCAATCAGGCTGTAGTATAATGGAAATTTGAAGTGAAGTAACCTAAGCCCAAAACGTGTGGTCATGCTATCTGCTACAATGTGAAAATGTACTGTGTATAATGAAGTAAAGTACTGTCTCTGTGTGATCCATAAAAAGGAAGTTTTCAATCATATACACGTCATGCATAGATACACAATCCACTCCCTACTTGATGATAAAAGTTACAAAATATCTACCCCTCTAAGATAAAAGGAGATGAGAATCAGCCAAGCTCCATGTTTGGTCTAGCACAGCCATAGTAATTTGCTGGAGGTGGACCTGATCTAAACAGCAATAAACAACCATGTGCAGCATTTCTCAAAGATCAACTTTAAAGTAGGCCTCAATCCTCCATGTGAAGAGAGAGGGGAAGAGATTATCACAATACAAAAAAGACTTTCAAGACTTTGTGAGACTCTACTAGACTCGCAGAGTGCCAAACCAAGTTAGAGCAAGCAGGTTTTTCTGTGACTCAGCTGAGTTGCAATGCAAGTCTTTGCAAGTTTAGTAAATTTTACAGTCTATGATGCATTTAAATTATATTTTCTAAATACTCGGTAAATATTTTCAAAAACACGTTAAAAAAGGCATTAAAATTTCCTATAACATGTTCCTCAGTTGAGGCTGTCATTTGCACAGCTACCGGTTTCTCTAATTCATTATTGTTTGACGGAAATCAAAATCCTTGCAATGATATTATGATTCAAGGATAGAAAATTTTACTCTATTTTAAGAGATATTTTTTCAGTTTTAAGCATGTAGGTTTAGATATGTTTTAATGATTTTTGTCGTTGATGTTTAATTTTGTTTTGAATTAAATTAAATTTAAATGGAGATGTTAAAAATTGAAGACTGTTATAGTTTTAAGCATGTATGTTAGCAATAGTTTAATGTTTTTGTAATTGATCGAAATTTTTGTGTTGAATTAAATTAAATTTCGTATCCTAACCTATGATTTCAATGCCCCTTATTTAGGGTACCAGTTTGTTAATAATCGGGAAACCTATTATTGAGCTAATTGTATCAGTATAACGATGTTAAAAATTTGCTGATTTGATATCCAAAGGGAGAAAAATTGCGTAACCAGTTAACATGATGATCCGAAACGTTAAATGTTAAATTTGCTACACAATTTTCTACAAAAGAGTTTTAAATCACTAAAACAGACTGTGAAAACCTAATGTTCCTTATTTATGTAATAAGTGATTCAGAAGTACTAAATTCATATTACCCTAAAGGATACCTTTTCTAGTGGCCTCACAGGATTAAAGCGGGCGGTTTATCTCACAGACGCTCATTTAATTCACGCCCGCGGTTCACAGCTCTAGCGTGAAGGCAAACAAACTAAACATCGCAGTTTTTGGTTTAAACAATATGTCATTTAACGGATTCTTTGCAGATAAGCAATCAACATAACAGTTGGTAACAGAGCACTGGTCTTTTTTGAAACCTGTAAAGCACAACTGTATTAAAACCTAACGATGGAAAAATCAGGCATATCTGTATTAAACTTGGGAGGCGGAAAGAGCAAGTAATTGATAATTCCTTCCCGTTTTAGGAATGATCTTACCTGTTTTCTTATAGTTATGCTTATCATCCATCCATCCGGCAAGGAAAAAGGTCCCAGATCCTCCGCCAATGAATGCCAATGCTAATGCCAATGGAAATGGTAATGGTAATGGTAATGATGATGACTGTAATATGAATCAGGAATCCCCGGCGAATGTACGTACACTTACCAGATGCCGCCCCACAACCAAATATGCCTACTCATCTCTTTAATTATTATAAATGTGCGCTCGTCTTAAAAAAGGCGCAATTTCGCTGACGCCCGAGGGATCAGATGGGCAACAGAGTTTCAATCGATGTTTGTAGCTGCTTGGTCAGCCCTAACTGACGCGTGGGATATTGGAAAAAGCTAGTTTGCCAGTGACTGGGCGTCAAACCTGCTGCCGGGTGTGGGGTAACACTATCTTACACATACCCACGTTTAGGTTATGCCCTCAGAGAATGACAGAATGAGTTTCTGTTTTCCTTGACGTTTTGTTGCTCTATTTCTTGCTTTTCTCCCTCTCACTCCTATCTCCCTTTCATTAGAAACTGCACCCTCCGATTCACCTCCTCCTCCCCATTCCCTTTTACCCCGGAATTAAATCCCTCTTACATAAATATAGGTTTAACTTTGATAGATGCAAACAATAAGCCCACAATTAACTTATATTAATTAGAATTCGAATCGATAATAATCCAAAATAGAAAAAAAATTGAAATTAATTTTTAGAAAAGATAATTGATTTTGATGATGATGATGTGTTGTAATAGATGTAGGAAAATAATTTTTCAATATTTTAATTTTTTAATAAATTTAGATGAAGATTTTAGATTTGGAAAATTAGTTGTATATTGTTATAAATTACATGTATAATTAGGGATTTGATCTTTTTAATCATTTAGTGTGGATTTATATATCCAATGGGTGATCTAATATGATAAAATATAGACTATTAAATATTGTTTGCTTGATAAAATACTTGTAAGGACAAACAAAATGTACAAAAACACTTAGAAATGTGTTGAATCACAAAGGTCAAGTTATACTCAATCAATCCCTTAAACGAACGAACTTTACAACTTTGAGCAAAGATTCAAAGATAGCAAGCAAGCGTGTAACAAATCTAGAATGATTTCACAAGCAAACAAAAGCAAAATAGATTTTTCTTTAAGCTCTTAGATCTAGATTTTTTTCAATTTAGAACTTTAAATTTTTAATTTTTAAAAGTGAAGAATCAAATCTTCAACAATGGAACTAACTTCAATCAAGTTTGCACCTACGCATTTAGTTGAGGGTGGCAAATAAGGAATCTAGGGATCAAAGATAAAACTCTAGGGGTTAGTGATGATAGGGGTCAAGATATGAGTTAAATGTACACATGAATATGTCACTTGTTAGCTAATTGTTGTATTTGCAAATCAAAACAAACCTTAAACACAATTGAAAGGGATGTGAGTATGTAATTTACACTATTACACCCTAAAACTATAAATGTTTTCTTTCATGTAGGAGCATCCTTTTACTTTCAATTCAAAGAATTTAAATGATATTAATGTTAATGAAAAGTGAAAATTGATTCATGGGAATACAAAGTATAATGAAAAATATGGAATAGAGAGTGGAGCACAACTCCATAACATTCAAAAGAGAAAAATTTAAAAAAAGGTGTGAGATAAAAAGTAAAGTATATCAAAACAAATCATATCCATTGATGCATAAGAATGATGTCATATATATGCATCTGTATGTATGTATGTATAGTAGCTAGATAGATATGTATGCATGTTACATACACATGTATATATATCATCTTTCTTAAGCAGCAAAAGATATAATTTATTTTCACATATTGTACATACATTCATATATAAGATAGATAGATAGATAATCTTGTATATGTATATGTGTATGTATAAAAATAAGAGTAACTCCAATATTATATAATATTATATATGTATGCATAAGTTATGTCCATAATCCTATAATGTGCATAGGGGTATGAGTAGTCAGGTTGTGGCTATTATAACTCTTAATTAATTTATATGATCATTATTATAATTTTATGTAGATAATTAAATCATCCTAGGAATTATATTTAGGTATCTGAGTTATTCTAGGTGACATCCAAGGCATAAGTAGGACATATATAGGAGGTAGTGATTAGTTTATCATCATCATATTGTGAATTGTGTTCTTACTAAAAAATTGAAGGTTTACCCCTCGAAGTGGCCTATTTTTTTAAAATATTTGTAGCATATTTTCCTATTATAATATTTTTTTGCTCATCTTATTTCATTACAAGTGGTGTCAAAGCATGATCTTGGTACCATGAAGGCAAGAAATAAGGCAATTTTTTTTATTTTGGAGGTCATATTAGAAAGCATGTATCTCTCACATTTTGGGAAAAAACATTGATTTCTAGAGGGTTGATAAAGCATAGATTGAAGCTACATTAGTCCTGATTTGAGGTCAATTGGAGCAAAATTAAAGGAGTTATTGCAAAAATATGGTTTCCACCAATTTTACTCCCAAGGTTACAAAGTTGTGATTTTTTTCTTGATTTCTAGAGGGTTGAAAAAGGGTGCATTAATCCACATAGACTTTTGAATTGAAGGGATTTGGAGTCATTTTTAGTAAGTTGTTTTAATTTTAGGATTTTTCATAAATTTTCTCTATAGGTTACAAATTGTGGAATTTTTTAGATTTGTTTACACTTTTTGAAAGATTGGAAAAATTCATTAGGGACTCTTTGAAATTTTGATTTTAGGTGTTTTTTTTTAAATCATCCAATCAAGGTTTTATCTACAAAAATAGAATGTGGAGGTTGAAGATGTTTTGACCATCACCCATATTCTAATAGTGATTGAAGATGTGAAAAATTTCCCTCCTCCTCCTCCAAGGTTGAATGAAGTTCATGTAGAAGAAGTGTTAGAATTAGAAGAAAAATAATAGATATTGTAAATGATATTCTCAAAAAAGTGGGAAATGAATTACTAGAAGTTCTGAATTAAAGTGAAGAAGAGAGTCCTCTTAAAAAATTGTTCATTTCCCAAATTGAAAGAATGGAAACAACAAATTCGAAATATTTTCCTAAAATAAGAAGACGTAGAAAATCTAAGAATATCAAAACACATGAGGAAATAGCAGTTGGGATTCAATCCATAATAGAATAATCTTTGAGATCAAGGAGAGTATGCAACTCTCTTTGAGAGCAATGAAGGTCCCTTTCGTGGAATGGTAGGGGCTTAAATTCCCCTAATAAAATGTCACTTGGAAAAGTGTAACCATGACATTATTCTGCTACAAGAAACTAAGTTTTCAAATGAACAAGGTACAAATATTTTAGGTAAATGGTCAAAATGGAAATTCTCTCTCGTTGTAGCAAGAGGTTCTTCTAAAGACCTAGCTATCCTCTAGAATAAATCAATAGTCTCTCTAGAAATCATAGCCTCTAGTTCTTACTAGATGCTTTCTCAAATTTATTAGATTTTTAATTTATATGGTCCTTCAAGCATTGTCCAAATGAATCATCTAAATATAATATTTCAACCAATGCATCAAGAACTCATTATATTTGGGGGAGACTTTAATACATTGTAAGACATCAAAAAATCAAGCGACATTATCCCTCCATAAAAGCTTATGGAGGAATTCAAGGACTTTGTTTTTTTCCAACTGTTTATATGAATGTGTGCCTCAAAATGGTAAATTCACATAGACAAATAGACATAAATACTTCCATAAAATTGTAGAAAGATTAGATAGATTTCTCTTGCCAAATAAATAGCTCTTGCTCCCCCAAGACTTTGTTTCAAATATTCTATCAAAAATAGGATATAATTATTTTATGATTTTGTTATGTATTTAAGAAGATAGAGCTCCAACCAACTCTCCTTTCAAGTTTGAAGCAATGTAGCTCAAGAATCCTAATTTTCTTCCTCTCCTCAAATATTGGTGATCAATTTCTCCTTTCACACAAGGTTTGAGAATGTTTTAGCTATGTCAAGATATAAGATTTTTGAAGGGTAAGCTTAAGGAAGGAATAGAACTCATTTCAAAAACATTTTTTTAGAAAAGAATTGAGTAGAAGAAAATTATCCGCCCTAAATCAAAAGGTAATAAAATTAGGAATGGATAGTGTAGAGTCTAAACTAATGTATTGTAAACTTGGTAGAACCTACACAATTCAAAAAATTATTTGAGGAGAGGTTTATCTAACTGAACAGTCCAACCAACTCTCCTTTCAAGTTTGAAGCAACGTGGCTCAAGAATCCTAATTTTCTTCCTCTCCTCAAATATTGGTGATCAATTTCTCCTTTCACACAAGGTTTGAGAATGTTTCAGCTATGTCAAGATCTAAGATTTTTGAAGGGTAAGCTTAAGGAAGGAATAGAACTCATTGCAAAAATATTTTTTTAGAAAAGAATTGAGTAGAAGAAAATTATCCGCCCTATATCAAAAGGTAATAAAATTAGGAATGGATAGTGTAGAGTCTAAACTAATGTATTGTAAATTTGGTAGAACCTACACAATTCAGAGGTTTATCTGACTGAACAGTCCACTCAACATTGCACAAACTACATTAAAATGTCAACCCAAGGTTTGTAAAGTTGTGATGGTGTTGCACTGTATGTGCCTTCAGAGACGCAAAACTACCTAAGTTATCCTATTCAAGATGTTCTACTTGTTGAAAACTCACAGAATTGCAAAACAATAAAAGAAACAAACTAACGCTAATGGCTATGGGTGCCTACAGCTTAACCTATAACTGAATTGTTGCTAATAATATATTATTGCATCAAATCAAAACTGATCAAAACTAACAAATTAGCTAATTTAACCTCTAGAGTACTACTGGTTAACCATTACATGCATGTTCATGAACATTCATTACCAATAAGCAAAGTATGAGATTATAGTTTAACTTGCTTGTAGTTCATGGAGTAATGATAAACAAAAAACAACTATTAAACAAAAATAAACAACTAGAAAATGAAGTGAAGAACAATTACCTTGAGTGGCCTACTCAAGTGGTTGTTCTCACTTAATTGGAACCAAATCTAACTAACATATTGTATGCATCCACGTGGAATTGACTTTATTCATTGCATATCATGAAAGATTGAATAAGATCTTCACATATTGTATTCAATGAAAATCATTCTAAATATCCATCATGTCTTGAAACTAAAAATAACTGATAATGAAAAACTGAAAAACCAACTAACTTATCTAAGGACTCAACCATCGGCTATATACAAGCATGAGGAAGTCTTATTCTAAGCAAAAACTAACTACAATCATTAACTTTCACTCCTAGATATCAGAGCATATAGTTAAGATTGAATTGTTCAAACCATAAATGAAAAGAAAGAAGAATCCTAATAGAACTAAAACTTTGTAAAATAGGATTGCATGTAAAACACACAAACATTTGTCAAAATTCTATCATTAAAGGAGTTCTTCTTTTTCGGTGCTTATTAAGTTGTTATAATGATGCATGTTCAATCTCCATCAGGTGTTTTTAAATAGTAGTTATCGTATTCAGCTTAATCTAGAACTCCTCTATTTTATTGTCTCAGTCTTCCCTTTGCTGCAGGTTACAACTTTCAACTGCTACGTGTTATAGTCTCTCCTTGGCTAAAAAAAGGTTAATTCACAAAGCATGTGCACAAGACTAACTACCATAATTAAAACATAGATTTCCATCCACATTTCATGCATACTCGCATATAAACCATGCAATACCATTATGTCATAACCATATTTCCATCATTATGTTTTAGGTCCAAGTTTGCATAATAAGCATGAAAAGATAACATAATATAGGAGTATTGTCTGGAAGGTATATCTAAAAGTGTTTGAAAGTATGCATGAAAGTGACAGAAAATAGGCTAATAAAGAAACCCATCAGATAAAGCTTCTTTTGAGGAGGAAAATAACCTTAAATCCTAGTTGGAGGGACTTCTTTACAGATAAGAAATTAATTAGAGACAAAAATCAAGAGAACTTTGGCTAAGGGATGGTGACAGGAATACTAAGTTTTTTTATGCTTTCACAAAAATAAGGAGACAAATAAACAACATTAACAATATTTCTTGTGGGGGTCATCTTATCACTAAAAAAAATGAAAAGGAAGCTATTTAGTTCTTTCAAAATTTATTGTCTAAACAAGATGGAACTTTATCCTCAAATATAGATCACATATTGGTTAATATTCCTAAAATGATAATTGAAGAGAAAAATAAGTTAATTATGGTTGAATTTTTATTGGAAGAACTAAAAAGGTGGTTTTCTCCATGGCTCTAGATAAAGTTCTAGGTCTCGATGGATTTACAACTTCTTTCAAAAATGTTAGGATTTTATATGAAGGGATGTCCTCTTAGCCTTGGAAGAAGTAAGGAAGCACAAGAATATATTGAAAAAAAAATGAACTCTACCCTTCTAGCTCTAATTCCAATAAATTCCAACCTTGCCTCATTTGTAGATTTTAGACCAATTTCCCTATGTAATACAATCTATAAAATTTTCACTAAAGTAATTTCTTTCAAATCAACTCCCTTTATTCCCTTAATTATCTCTAATGAACAATGTAGCTTTTTCCTTGGCTGAGAAACCTTGGATGGGGCGCCTTTTGCACATGAAGTGTTATATTCAATGTTGGAAGAACAAATCCCTTTAATGATCTTAAAATTATATATGATGAGATCATATAACAAGGTTAATTGGGACTTCCTTTTAGTATTACTTGGTAAATTTGGTTCTAGAAATGAGTGGTGTAAATGGATATTTTCTTGTATTTCTAGTGTGATACTTTATTATTACTTAATGGTGCTCCTTGTGGCTTCTTTCCCTCCTCTCAAGGCATTAAAATGTGACCCAATCTCACCCTTCCTTTTCATAATTATGGTAGAATTACTAAGTAGATCAACTACAACTAAAATAGAGTAAACAGTTGAAGAGGAATTAAACTAAGGAATTTCCTAGCATCAATTACTCATGCCCTATTTATAAGTGATTAAAAAAAATTGGCTAAGCAAGATTATATGAATCAAAAACCATTAAAAAGGAAATTTCTAACTATTATATAGCTCCAGGACAAGTTGTGAATAGCTCTCAATAACAATAAAATCTTGTAAAATTCCCCCCTCATAATTAGAAATAGAAACACTTCTTACATGGGTTTCTCAAGTGACACCCTTCCTTGTAGATATCTAGGCATTCCCATATTTTCAAAAAAAAACTAAGAAAGATTTTTGGAAAATGTGTACTCCTCAATTATTATAAGAGTCTCTTCATAGAAGGCCAAATGACTCACTTTGGTAGGTAAAATTACTTTGTCTAAAGAAGTCCTAAATGGAATCCCTATCTGCATGATGTCAATCTTAAAGATCCCTAAAGGTACCACTTTAGATATTTAGAAACAACTTGGATCTTTCTTTTGACTAGACAACCTTCATAATAAAAAGAAGTTGGCTCTTATTTCCAAGGAAAAAAACATAGCCCAAAAAGTTAAGGTGGGGTGGGTATTTAGAATATAGAAGCACAAAATATAGCTCTAGGTGCAAAACTAACATGAATATTATATGCAAACTCATAATCAAAGTGGTGTATAATCACAAGACACAAATACTTAGATGCATTGGAAAAGGGAAGAATCCTCACTCTTGCCAACTCTCCTTGGGGTCTAAAATGTGGAATTTATTAATCTCTTGTTGTGAGGTGATTCCCCCTCATCTTTCTTGAGTGATACACAATGGATAAAAATCTCTCTTCTAGGAAGATTCTTGGGATGGATATAAACTTCTTCACCTCGATGATTTTTTGTAAAAATTCAACCCTTTCTTAAACACCGTCAAGGTGTTAAAGTCAAATACTATTTTATTGTTGATAAATCTTCCTTTCCTCCTAAAATAAAATAGAAATTAGTGGACTACTTTCCCTTCTCTTAATTACAAAAATTGAGATTTATAGAATAACTCAATGGGAGACAAATTTTATTTTTAGAAAAAGAAATTGAATTAAAATGGTTGGCTTCAAAATCAAGTAATTATTTAGCAAGGGATGGTTATAAGGCTTTAGATACTCAAGGTTCTTACAATTATTAGCCTTTAAACCTTTTTTTGGAACTTTTCTTGTCTTCCAAAGGCTATAAACTTTAATTAGTTGGCTTTGAAAAAAATATTTTAACAAGTATGAGATTGGAAAAATTAGGCATCTCTCTAATATTCTCTCGTGTCCTATGTGGTATGGCATACAAAAATACTTATCATCTCCTTTTTTGTAACTTTGGTAATAAATATTGGATATGGCTACAAGAAAAACTTGGTCGGTCTAGGCCTCTTCACAATTCCCCACTTCTTCACTTCCAAAGTTGGCCCTCTCTATATAAGGATTCTACTTATGTATTTTGTATGATAGTTAAGTCTTTCAATAGTTATTTGGAAAATATAGCTTGAGATAAATGATCATTTTTAGGAAAGCAATTTGCAACATAGACCTCGTGATGTCAAAAATAAAGATTCATTTTACAAACAATTATGTCCCATGTTTTCAAAATTCTCCTAATGAGCAAAAAAAACTCATCTTGGGAGAATTACATTTTTTTAAAAAGTGGCATTTTGTTAGTACCCTTCCTTAATGGATCTTTCTTAGATATTAAATCCAAACCAAACATAAACTTAATAAAATGGAAAGCCCCACCCTCAAACATGGCTAAACTCAATTTTGATGGGGCTTCGAGAGTGAATCTGTGGAAATTTGGTACTAGTGCTATTTTAAGGGATCATTTAGGTCACATCATAGTTGTTGCATTCAAAAAACTTCCTAATTTTTCAAATAATATAGTAGAGATCAATGCTTTTCTCTTAGGTTTGGGGCTTGTTAGAAGAAATGTTTAAAAGCTTCAAATAGAAGGTGACTCAATGGTAAGAGTAAATATTTTATCTCAAAAAGTGTCAGTAAATTAGAAATTAGATTATGCATTATCTCATACCAAAAATCGACCTTCTATAAAATCTATCAATATTATAAAGAGACAAATTTCTTAGTGAATACTCTAGCAAATTATCCGATTGATTGTCATATCTAGTATCTAGAAATCGACAACTCTAGGACTTCATGCTAATCATGCATGTCTTACATCAAGCCTTGTCTACATCACACCCTTGTTAATCATGCATGTCTTACATCACTCCTACTTTTGGTGGACTTCACTCACACCAAATCAGGTTTTAAATGCTAATTTTTATATATTTTCAAGCAAGTTTTATTTTGTATAGGTTATCATTCTCTAAGCATGAGAATTTGTATATAATTTATGATTTTGCCTCATATGTTACCTCCTCTGATGAGCCATAAGAATTTCCATTTTCCTTGTTGTAGATTCATATTTTTATCTTATTTCTGCTAAACTTCAAAAGACATTACCAAACCTTTTGTCATATACTTTAAGTATTTCAAAGCATTTGAAAATGATATATATTATATTAATGAATGTGTGTGTGAACTTTGAATGTCTATGAGTTTAGTAGAATTACATGATTAATCATAGTTGCTAACAATGAAAAATACCTTAAGGAATAGGACTAACCCCTGCAGTGAAGAACTTGTTAGCCCACAACAAAAGGATTCTCAACCCACAGTAGAAGGATGATAATTCACCATATCTAGAGGAATCAATCTGCTATATCACATGCATATTCCCATAATGAGATGCAATTGATGATTTGAGGATGCGGACATGGATGGCCATGTGTCACTCCATCTTTTCAATAAATTGTGGAGGAAGAAGTTGTTCCAACAAGGAATAGAATTATAATAAGGGTTGCCCTGTTGGGTATCTTTCCAAGTTATAACAGTTATCTTAAATGGTGTAGAGTCCTTATTAGACTTTTATACTCTTGCTCTCACTAGTTGTTATTTTCTTTCATTAAAATACCTAGTCCTCTTCCTATTTTCATGGGAGAGTTGACATTTTCTTTTAGTTTGTTTATATTTTTTGAATAAGTGGACTCTCACGGAGGGTACTCTATCAAGAAACCATATAGCTAGATCTTGGCATTAATTAAATTGAATTTGAGATTTAGTTACATTATGTTCAAAACATTGTATGATTGCAATAATAAAGTTCAAGCTCAAGCAATGGCCACTTGAGGTACTCTAAGGTCCATGATAGATTAGATGATTAATTAGATTATACATTGTAGTTTCTAATTTATAGTTTCTAGTTTACATTACATTGAATGTTATATTGTAATTTTTGAATCAAATCTCCAATTTACATTATGTTCAATAATATTCAGTGATTATTTGAATTGGTACATGTTGTAGCATAAATAGTCATCGATTATAGTCCACAAATGATAAGTACCCATAGTAGTTAACATTAACTAGCAATTGCTTACCCTGTTCTTTAAATAGGAGTTATTTTTTGTTGGAAGCTTTTGATCAGTTTATTTGAATGTTTGATCATATGTACTCAGTTAATATAGGAAGTCTAAGATTCTTGAATGCATATATAGTGCCAACATCATCTTAAGTCTACAATTCCCTAGTTGAAAATTCAATGAAGCCCCCTCTTGAAAAATGAACTGCTTAATGTGGGGATTTGTAGGTCCATTAAGCGACATGTATGATGATCATCTACATCAATTAATTAGACATTAGGGGAAGCTCAAAACTTTTGGTGTCATTTTCAAGGATGGTGCTAAGTTCAAAATTCTTATTTATGTTTTTAATTTACTTTCATTTCTTTCATAGATTAGTAAATTTTTATTTCCAACATTGGGACCAATAGACTCTCACAAATAAACCAAGAACTATTCACTAACAGTGTGCAAGGACAACCATTTAAAGATCAAGAAACTATTGTATGTTGAGGCAGAGAGATGCTTTGGTAAGATTTCTTCTCTTATTCCATGAAGAATTTAAAGATATTGGTGCAAACAAAGAACCTATTGAGGGAATCAACGATGTAGAACCACCCCTCACACCAATACCTACTTTAGAATTAGGGGAGACCCTCATAAGGAATCTTAACACTATGGTAGAGGAAGCAATGGAAAATCCAGCAAAACATGTTACATTTGAGTTTCCAATCACAAACCAAGAAAGGGTTGTTGCTCTCAAGAATATACCCCGCTTGACCTTGCCAATTTTCTATGGATTGGTTACCAAAGACCCAAACACATTCTTGTTTGAATTTTATGTTATGTGCAAAAGCCATGATTACACAATGGATGCTCATAGATTGTAACTATTTGCAACCACAGTAAAAGGTGTTGCTTTACGATCGTTTATGGGGTTAGGAAGAAATGTAGTACCCAATTGGGAGATAATGAAAACCAAATTCATGCAAAAGTAACAGGATTATCGTAGAGGGATAGGTAGAAAGAGAGATGACATCTTCAGGATGTCAGAAAGGGAAGATGAACCACTTGAGGATTATGTGGAAAGGTTTCAATTTTGTCTAAATAAATCACACAAAAATAGGCTCTCTCCAGAGTCACTAAAGCTATTTTTTTGTGTGGAGTAATGAAGACTACATAGATGCTTTAAACCTCATATGGGTAGGTATGTAGAAATTATTTGAGGTCATATATGAAGAATACTAGGATTGAACCTTCTCTTCCAACAAAACATCCACTAGAGTCTCTAATGTGGAGCTCAAAAACCTTTTTTCCCAACATGAAGGAGGACATAATCAACCACCTAGCCACCCAATTGGATACCTTGCACATCAAAAATAAGTAAGAGGTATCTCTTACTAAATATTATCCATATTGTCGCTAAAAGAGGGTGAACTGTAAATGCAAGAAGATTTCCAACATTTTTTAGGAAAAGGGAGACCTAAATTTCAAACCCTGGAGGATGAGGAAGGCCAAGTATTCTACATTTCTTAGCATAATTCATGGCAAAAAAGATAAGGTATGCCTCAAGACCCTTTTTCTTACAATATGTCATTTCCTAGGAGTAATTAAAAATTCTCTAATTAAAACAATTAGCTCTAGAATAATATAAAAAATCAATCATGGCCAGTGGCCCAATCACCTAATTGGGTTACATAACAGGGGATTTGGTCACCAAAATCTTATCAAGCCTCAGCTTACAATTCTCAGTGGTAGCCCCTACAGAACCAATGGCCACCATAGTGGCATGGGAACCAATAATGGCAAAGCCAAAATGTTAGCTACCTACAACCACAACAACCTTTGTAACCACAACAACTTGCTATAATGCCAAACCTAGCTATAGAAGCCCCAATGTAGCCCAGAGCACCTCAATTTTTAGCTCAACCTGCACCAAACCCTAACAATAAGCCTATTCAACAGGCTTATACTAATGGCACCATCTAATATCCAACCTATGGGGTTGAGGTGAGTGATGCCACCTTCATTCAAAAAGGATGTTTATTGGGACATCATCTACTCATATTATAAAGCTTATTGATGATGATCTATTAATGGAGACCATTGATAATCAAACAAACGACCTGAACAAGGTAAGACACAACAAAACATCACAAGTCCAAAACCACCATTTTTGGAGAGATTAACAACACAAAAATATCATCTTGAATTTGAATTTGATCTGTTGGAACAACTTTAGAATGTTTGTATAAAGATACCCCTAATTCAAGCCATTAAAGAAGTACCTATATACACAAAAATGTGAGAGGGTTGTGCCTTAAAAAAAGTTCGGAAGAAAAAGGAAAGACCCTTAGATTTTCCATGTCCTAGGAAAACTGGCTAACATCATGTTAGGAAATATAGTTGTTCCAAAATATACAGACATTGGGAGCCCTATAGTATATGTTCAAATTAATGGCACTCTTATCAAAAACATTATAATTGACCTAGGAGCATCCATCAATGTTATGACAAGAAAAATCATGCAAGAAATTTAATTGATAGATCTTTGACCCACACCTATTGTTATGCAATTAAAAAATAGGTCAACTGTCAAACTAGAGGGTATTATAGAAGATTTAGTTATCACATTGGATTCATGGGAACATCCAATAGACTGTATGGCTTTACAACCTAAAGGAAACCTTACAGGATACCCCTTAATCTTATGAAGACCATGGTTGGCCACTGTAGATGCATTCATTGGTTGTAGGTCTAAAAACATGATAATTTCCAATGGGAATGTGACTAAAAAATTGGTCCTTTACCTGCTTGCACAACCACATACAAACTTGGAACAAACTTGTATGGCCTGCCCTTAAAAAAGATAACCAATATTCTTTACAAACACTCACGATCATAGAGCATAGCCCAATGATTGATATTTGAGATGAAGATGAAGTCCTTGCTCAAATTATGCAAAACTCTTATGGTCAGGACCCACAAAAACACTATTGTTTGGCATGCTTACACTACCCCTTACACAATGTCATACCTTTAAATGCCTTTGATTCCACTTCTTAGCTATTTCATACACTACATCCACATAGTTGCAACCTCAATCTGTCAGTATTAGATGTTGCTTCCGTTATGACTTATGCCATAACCATGGAAATCACACAAGGCAAAACACTAAATCTCAATAATCAATTAATAGTCTCCCAACAATCTACACTACTCGCAATGTTGCAAGCACAAACAACATCATTTACATGGGACTATCATGATATGAAAGACATAGATCCTAACCTTTATATGCATATAATTTATATTAATGAAGGATACAAGCTAGTTAGGCAATCACAAAGGAGAATGAACCCAGTTGTGTGTGACATAGTCAAGAAAAAGTTACAAAAATTGTTGGATTTAGGGTTCATTTATCCCATATCAAACAGTAACAGGTTTCTCCATTGGTGATTGTGTCAAAGAAGGGAGGTAAATTAATGGTATATGTAGATTATAGGGAGCTAAATACAACAAGGAAGGATCACTTTCCTCTTCCTTTTATTGATCAAGTGATGGATTCACTAGCAAGTAAAAATACATATCCTTCCTAGATGGGTTCATTGGGTATAACTAGATAAAGATGGCTACAGAAGACCAAGACAAGACCACTTTTACCTGCCCATGGGGTACATATGCTTATTTAGTTTTTTCATTTGGATTGTGTAATGAACCTACAACATTTTAGATAGTAGTCTTGAGCATATTCTTAGATTTTCCACATGATCCCATGGAGATTTACATGGATTATTTCACCACTTATAGAAACTCTTATGAGGAAGAATTAAATAATTTGGAGAAAGTCCTTCAAAGGTGTAAGGATCACAACATCTCTTTAATTCATGAAAACTCTTCATGATGATGACTGAAGGAGTGGTCTTGGGACACTTTGTATCTAGTAGAGGGATACAAGTGGAACCTAATAAAATAAAGGTGATTTTCACTCTACCTATTCCTCAAAATCAAAAAGATGCCAGGAGTTTCCTTGGTCATGTAAGGTACTATAGAAGGTTTATCAAAGATTTAAATAAAATAGTAACCCCCTTGTTTGTTCTTTTATCTAAAGACATTGAGTTTGATTAGACCCTTGCCTGCCAAGATGCTTTTGAATATCTCAAAACAGTTATTACAAAGACCCTCATTTTTAGAGACCCTAACTGGACAATTCATTTCCATAAACATAACAATGATTCTAATTTTTCCATAAGTGTTGTTCTAGGACAAAAAGAAGGAAGTTTGGAGTATGCAATCTACTATATCAGTAAAAACCTTCAGGCTGCTAAGCTTAACTACACAATTATTAAGAAATAAATGTTAGTAGTGGTATATGCAGTTAAGAATTTTAGACATTACTATTACCAAAAATTTCACCTCAGCTCAATTTAGTAGAGCTAGAAACAAATGATTATATTGAGGTGAAAGGTACACATATTTTATGTTGATAGTTCATTTGAGTGAATTTAGTTTATTATGTAGAAAATCATAAAAAAATCATAAAATGTTGCATAATAATGTTATTTTTATTCATCATGAACTGGAAAAGATACATCATAGCATAAACCATTTATGTTTGGTGTTTAGAAACCAGAAAGTGTTTAAGTGTCCCACACAAGCCGTGGGAAATAACTGAATTGATTTTATTCAGATTGAACTGATTACATCTAATAATGGAATGTAAACTATACATTTGAAGATTAAAATAGAGAGAAGAAAATGTGAAGAGAGTCATATCCATCATTTCCTTCTAGGTGTTGCACACTAGGAACACTGAGAGGGGGGTGAATCAATGTTCCACAATTTGAATCTCAAATCAGATCTTAAACTATCAACAATAATATTTAACCTCTAATAGCATTCACAATAAATAAATAGAAGGAAACATGCATGCACATTAATAAGACAATGTGAAAACCATAACACCGAGATTTATATGTGGAAACCCTGTTAGGGGAAAAACCACGGTGGAGATTAATCCACAAAGTATACTCTGTTAAAAGTATGATAAAAAGGGGAATGCACTTGCATTCAGGCACACTGCCTAGAGCTCACTGCTCAAAATACAAAAGAGGACTCACTGTCCAAAAGAAGTTTGGATTAAAGCTATTCAAAATATGAACTTAGAAAATAGCATCTCTAAATGCCTGGATTCAGTTCCAATGAAGCACATGAAGACTAATTTTGGACCTTTTTCCCAATTCGCACTTTTGCTATGTTCTGCTCTGCAAAAACCCTTTTGCTACACAAACAAAATTCTCTCGACATATCCTCTAATAATACCTCATGCAGTTGTTCTGCACTTTTTCACACATGCACCTTCTCACCACTTCGTACACCACTCCACATCACACCTAAAATGAATTACCGATCTCATTTATATATCTGCTAACAAGAATTTTATTACTGTATGTCAACTTAAAATAAAATATAATACTCTTCCACAAGTCAGCTCCAATCACCAATTAGAACTAATGCGTACCCACACAAGTCGGCTAGACTATAGTAGGGACCCAAACCAAAATTACCAACATAAGAAATAGTTAAACACATACTCATCATACATCTGGAACACGCCATACACAACGGGTCAACCACAATGAGAAAATAAGCAATAAATTATACTACCGAATCTCCAAACTCGTACATGGATCAATGTAATATCATAAAACTTATCAAACAGATAGCATACATGATTGAAAAGCATCCCTAGGGATCCAAACAACAACATAATGATCCGGTGAAGTATCCAGATCAGCTTACCAACCAGATACTTTGTTCTTCATGCATTCTGTCGATAAAGTATTTTCTTCTACTTTCTTTGCCGGTAGGAACTACTTCTAAACTGTGGAACACACTACTGACTCTAGTTGCCATCAATGACAACACTAGTAGCCAAGAAAAATCTCTTAAATCCATATGCCAACACTAGGCTCGTTGTAGGGTTGACCCTCCTCTTGAGTGCCCTCAGCTCCCCTCGTTCTTCAAATCCCTTTGAACTTGCAAAAGATTAGAGAGAGTGGTGTTAGAGCTCTGGATATAATCCTAATCACACCTTCCATCCACAAAAATATAGCCTACAACCATTACTAGATACAACCAACACAATCAGATCAATTCAGACATCAAATATTCCAAACTAGATCATCAAGGAAAAATGAGGTCATAACCACTAGAAACATTGTTTTTTTATCTAACTTGTTTGTTTAATGTGCAGGAACAGGTTCATTATGCTCATGATCAATTTCATTAGATATGTGGAGCAAAATGGGCTCCCACAAGGGTTGAGACCAGCATATTAAAAGGACACTCTCTCATAAATGCATGAGAGTCATTAATATTCATAAAGTAGTCTTTAATTCAACATGATGAAACAAATTGAGAAAAGCATCTTATTGCTCATCATTCAAAAGAACAATCAAGAAACATGTTAAGAGAGCATCAATTGTATTTGTCATCTTTGTTTCAACTCTACCTTGCATTCACATTTACATTTCAACGAGGTATTGAGCCCCTTTATACTGAAGGGAGAATAAGGCATCAGGTCATCAAAATTGTTTCTAACAACTTTTGAAGTACATACATATTCTGTAAGAGACTTAAAGAAACAAAAAATGATCATGCTTCATGCACATCAAACTGAATATCAAGCATCAGGCTGCTACATGAAGCTTAGGACTATTTTCATAATGGATAGAGATGATAGAATAAACCATGACAATCCAAAGACATAAGAGATAGCAATGAAATACAAAAGGAGTCTTTAAAGGACTGTGCAGGCATAAAAGTGAATAACTGAAAGATATAGAATAACAAAACAAATTTTATCTATCCTTCAGTTTTGTATACTCACACAACATAGGTTCAAAGGTTATGGAACCCAATGCATTCAGAAAAGCTACAAGTGCACATTGCCAAGCTACAGGTGAACATTACAATAGTGATAGAATCAAAAGTCCATCTATATAAAGATACATCATGCAAGTCATACATGAGTTGTAGGAAACTACCACAAGTCATTAACATGCTCACAAGGTACAAAACAATAACAAAAGATTCTTATTTGCATTTTTGTCAATCTTTGATTAAAACATCCATGAGCAGTTGGAGGATGCATCTATTTAATACATAAAAAAAAGAACTGCATTATAGAGGCTATCGTGTACAATGCCAGTGGCTCATTTGTAATGGTCACTAAGATGGAATCATGCAAGCATACTTACAATTATGTATGTAGGATGCATCATACTTTCCAAGTATGTGATACAAATGAGCCTAGGTTTTTATTGCTTCAGACTTTTGTGAAAATATAAGAATATAGTTATAGAAATGCCACGGCCTGGGTCACACTTTTCAGATTTAACAAGCTAAAGTCATTTGCCAGCAAAAGGGGAAAAGCTCGACTCTTCTCAAGCAAAATATACAAAAGGAGACTCTCAAAGAAGCCACGACTTAGGGTTTCTAAAACCCTCAATTACATCAATGGAGATAAGCCCACGACCATAGAGCAATGGTGAATTGAGACTCAAAAAGCTGAAATTGATCAGAAAAAAAGTGAACAAGTATTGTCTTTTTGAAGACACATTCAGAGGCTGCAAAGATACATTTCTTCATAGGAGAATACACAAGAGATGAAGATTCAACTATGGTGGCTTGGAGGATTCATAAGTAGAAATAAAAGCATGAGAAGGGCTGAATTTTAGCTTACCTTGTAGATTTGGTGGAGATTCAGGCACCTTAACAGAGAGTTCGCCTCCAGAAGCTCATGGCCAAAAAGCTTCATGGCGGCCTCAAAATGAACAAATGGTGTCAACAATGAAGACACCATGGAAAATGCATCAGCAAAAATGAAATCTTCATAAATATCTCAAAAATAATGCAAAATAGTGAACAATTGAGCTCACAGAGACTCCATTCGGTGGTGGCCAGCATCAAACCCTCAACCATGGCGACGCAACAACAATTTGTTTCCAAATGCAAAAGTGAATGAATAAAATGATTAGGGTTCAAACTTTTGTTCATGCCATAGTTCAATATCATAGTCATTTTTTACTATGTTTTTACCAAAAAACAAAATCATTTCATGTTACAAATATGCCCGTGGTCTTCACTTGCAAAGTCATAGACCTAATCATTTGAAGAGGAGCCCGTGAGTTTGAAAAATGAATTTGGGAGTTAGGTTTTGAGATTTACTCTTTATTTTGAAATAGAAGAGTGTCACTTGTATATTTATTGGATGAGGTTGAACAAAAATAACATTATAATTAAATATTAAAGGTATTACCTTAATATTTAATATGTAAATGTGATAAGGGAGGAACAATCACATATTAAATATTAAAATAATCCTATCGATTATCTTTAATATTTAATCATTCAATTACCTTTTCCAGAATCATGCAAGAAAAAGACAAGTGGAGTGAACTGAAGGACCAATCATGCAAAATAGAGCAAATGGTGGAGTTTTCTTTCAATTTCACATCAGTTTTTGGGTGCTTTTGATCATGCACATTAAGAGGAGAAGTTTATGACATTTTGAGTTCAGTTTGCTTCAGTGGTGGGCCCTCTTTTTGAGGCTTTTCTTCTTTGCTTGTGAGGAAGATATTTTTACTTTCAAATCACTTTCAGTGCCACCTCCATGCATTCATGATCCATTTTGAGATGCACTTCAGTTATATAAAGTGTGACACAAAGTTTTGAGTTGTTTAAGCTCAGTTTACAACATTGGTGGGCCTTTTTTTCAGGCAGTTTTATTTTTGCTCGTGAATGGCTTTGGAGTTTAGATATTTTGAATTCAGTTATCTCCTCTTGGCTTTTTGAAGCCCTTTATTGTATATAAGAAAAATACTTAGTCTTTTTTCCTTGGTTCTTGATTTTTGCCTTTGAACTTTGCAGAGAAATCTTATAACTCAGTTATTTTTACACAGTTAATATATACAGTAGAGCTTTACAGGTTACTTAAGGTTGTTTTAGCAAATTTTTTCCTTTGTTATTTTTTGGAAATCAATTGTCTACCTTCGCAAATTCGGGTGTTTTGCTTCTATTAGTGATTTTATGTGAATTTGATGTGTTTTGAGTAAAAAAACTTTAAGTTTAGATCTCATTAATGGATGCTTGTATACAAAATCTAGTTTAATCACATGTCATAAATCATGCCATAGTTTAGTCTTTATCTTTAAGTTGTGAAAGTGTTATTTCCTTCATAAAGTATTGATTTACATGCCTTTTTATGAAACACTTTTGTGGTTTAGCTATTCAGTTTAAGTTGTGAAGACAAATTGTAGGAGACATCATTGTGAATTCAATTGCATGTTCTTTCGTCATTTAGGTGCATCACCGTAGTTTAAAATTCAGTTTACGCATTCAATTAAAGCCTTCTTCCCTTTTCCATCCAAGTCAAAGTTAGTTATTAGAAAGTCATAAAGGAAGCCAGCCTATAATACAGTGGTCTATTTTCGTCATAGGGTACCCACAACTTGAAAGTATTCCCATGTTTCACAAGATTGCAAAGCTTCTCTGCTTTCGCATACGGGTGCACTCCTGTTGATAACAATTACATATACATTTTTTTGTTCATATAGACCACACATCCATAAGATGTTTGATGAGAAAACCAGTAGTTGGAGGGAGGATTGTTAGATGGTTATTATTAATGCAAGAATTTGATATCACCATTGTGGATAAACTAGGGAAAGTGTCACACCCCAATTGTGTATTACCTATTTACTATTACGGTGTTAGGGTAAAATATTGCATGTGTGAATGTACTTTGAATTTTGATTGAGAATATGTGTGGTTGCACTTTGTTATCAATGAATTATGAATGAATATTATTTCATTTAAGGTTATGTGATGAAATGCATATATGTGAAATGGATGGTTATTTAATTGGATATTCTAACTATGGAGAAACATTATGTGAAAGCATATTTTGTTGAACAACTGACTACTGTGGGAATGTGTTAGTTGGATTTAGGTTTATGTTCAATCCTTTAGGTGTGAGGGTAAGTATCACTTAGGAGAAGAACTTGGTCAACTAACCAGTAACGTAACCTAACTGAGCTTACACACACACTCATAGTAGAATGGTTGAGTCAAGTTATTGTGTTGGGAATTGGTAAATCATCCTTAGTATGATGTGTTTGCATTAGTAAGGGTCTTGATTACTGTTGAATGCATTCTTGGATGATTATGTGTTTGGAGCTTATGAGTTCTTCCTTAAGTTACTATACTTTATTGATGTGGTGAACACACGATGAATGTATGTATATGTATGCATATGCATGTCGACGATAGACCATACACATGAAGGAACATGTACATGAGAGTACATAGGTAGACATACCTATGCACGCTTTATGAATGGGTTGCTTATGAGCATAGTGTTATCGAACGTACAATACGACATGTATGTGTATATGTATATATACATCGCACGTATGTTCCTATCAATAAAATTATAATTGTGTATGAGCTTTATTGTGCAATCGAATGTATATATACATATATATACATGTGTTGATACATACGTATGTGTGACAAACATAGATGTCCATATAGATATATCAATATATGTGTATAGGAGTGAATTTGCACCCCATGTGTAAATTCCCCTTTTGCCTCTTTCCACTTTAGAAAACTAAGTTCAGAGGCTTAATTCCACCTAATCCTGCTGCTTGCATCCCACTTGGCACCTATTTTGAGCGTCGGTGGAGGAATTTCTATCAAGGACGCCCGTGCGGCACACAAATGTCCACGTGGCGTGCTTATGTCCCTGGAAAATTCATACGAATGAACCTACAGAGGCATTACACTTCTCACTGGGAGTTAAGTTGTAATGCCCCCTTTGGTCGACCAACCCGAATATGGTTGTTTCTTTCATTCCCTCCTTCAAATTCACTCCTTGAACAATCATTTCAATCCTCTTAGCATTCAGTTGAGCTTCTACACACTTCAAGAATCCACTCTCACACTCTTGCACTCACTTTCAAGCTCTCAAGCAACACCCTTGCACATTATTGTAGCAAACACAAAACTCCATCACTTCGATAGAGCAAGGTGGGAGCGAAACACCATTGCAGCAAAGGCTTGAGTACTCTCATTTTCTCCCCTAAGCAGCCTTGAATGCTCTTGGTGGAGGTGGTAAGCTTCCCTTTCTTTCCTTCTATCACTTGGTTGAGTTATCACTTTACTATTTTGTAGTGCTTTTGTGCTCTTTACTACATTATCTCTTTATCTTGCTCTTTTGGTTGTCTGTGGAGGTGGAAACACCTAAATAGGGGTTTGACTGAGGTAGGCCCCTATACAGCCACCCAAAATTTTCCTCTCTTTTTTCTGTGTAGGTGTGTGTGCTTTGCGAAGCTAGATGGCGAATAGGCTCTTCTACAAAATCATTGTCACCTTAGTGTTGGTATATTTACTTTATCACATCTGTTTATATTTCTCATATTTCATTATGTTGTTTTGTTCCTTTAGAAGTTGCTAGCTAGGCTACTAGTTTTTTTCTAATATGTTCACATTATGCTTTTGATCCTCTGGTTGTACGGACGCCAACGCACTTGAGAGACGCTAGCGCGTTGCGCTGTCATCCCAGAACTGCACTCTCATCCTCTAACAAAGAGCTATTTGAGATATAGTATTGAGCTTAAAAACCAGCTCGCCTAACCTCATTTCAAATCTCAAGATTGCAGAGTGGTTGCAGGACTTTACAGACCTCATACCCTAAACATCCCACTAAGTTGAGGTAAGTTAGGGCATCCTTCCGCATATTGGCCCTTTGTGACCTGGGGCCTTGCACGTGGAGGTCCCCCTATCTTACATTTTGGTGAACCCGACATGAACCAACGTTTGTTCATCCATTGCTGTTGAAGCCTCTCCCGTGTACTTTGTGATTGTTGTGTTCCTGAGTGTTGTGAAGGTTTATGATCATCACAACCTAATCCGCAACTTCTAGGTATATCATTAGGAGAAGTGTACGACACCTCCCAATGGAAAGGATGAAGGTCTCTATTGGGTTATCTACGGGCCTTTTCTTTGGTCTCGCTGTTAGTGTAGCCGTGCAAGAGTAGTTGTCAAGGAATAAGATATGATTCATTGATGAAACCGATCACGTTCCCACTCCCCCTGCATCTCCTACACCATCATCGGTAGATGAGGATGAGGCTGTTCAGATCCCTGCAGAATATGTTTCCACCCTTGTTAGAGGACTGGGCGACATAGAGAACCACTGGAAAGAAATCCGAAGATGGCTAGATCCACTAGGGTTGTTAGCGAGTTAAAACATATGATGGGTAAAGATCGAATAGGAATAGAGCTTCTGACTAGCCTCCTTAGTCTCGTCGAAGAATGTGCTCCTTCAAGCAATCCAAAATTTGCACAAGGAGTCACTTTTGAAGAGCGTGAAGGACAATTAAGAGTATCGATGCCTCCTACTTCCTTTTACACGGCCGATGCGGTCCCTTCTATCAATATCCCTTATGTTTCTAAACAACCTAAGACTATCAAAATGAATAAGGTTCCCTTGGGCTTTAGCTTCACCCCTCTTGTCACCTCTAGTGGTGGAGGCTTTGGAGGGCTAAGTGGTGGGGGATTTGGTAGTGGTGGTGGATTCGATAGTGGAGGTGGTGCTGGTGGAGGTGGCTCCGGTGGAGGTCATGGTGGTGGTTCTAGGGGAGGCCCTACTGGTGGCAGTGGCTCTGATAGTGGTTTTGGCGAAAGTCACACCAGTGGCAGTTCTGGAGGTGGCCTTGGCAATAGTTCTGGGGGAGGTTCCTCTGGCCCTTTATCTTCTAATGACCTTATTCTGAACACTCTTCTTTAGAATATGGGTAAGATGCAGAGCTAGCTAGCGAGTCTTTCCCAAGCCTCTGCCCAGCCTATCTTCCAGCCCTTCTTCTGACACAACCCATTGTCGGTTGTGATCTTAAACACTCCTTTCCCTCAAGGAATGGAGATACCTAAATTTGAAAAGTATGGTGGTAAAGGAGATCCACAGACACATGTTTTTTCCTTTAATGCCCTGTACACAGACTTTTTCCATCATGATGCCTTGATAGCGAAACTGTTTCCCTGATCTCTCAAGGACACAACCCTCGAGTGGTACTGTTCCTTGCCTGAAATTCCATTTTATCATTCGACCAACTTGTTAATCAATTCCTTAGACAATTTCAAGCAAACATCTGGCCGAAGATGACCTTTTCGAATCTTGTCTGATGCAAACAAGGAGATAACAAAAAAATCACTGACTTCATAGTGCACTACCAAGCGCTCCTTTCATAAATCTCATATCAATTGCTCGATTCTGACATGCAAAAGGTATTCATAAGGAACTTACAAAGGCCTTGGCAAGAAAATTTTGCACTCATGAAATACCCTTCTTTCACGCTCTTGTGTGTAGCCTTATGAGAGTACCAACAAACAGTCGTTTAGTTTAGGGGATCCTCCTCACGCTCCCATTCTGAGGGAAAATCCATCGTATCAATCTCTGGGAAAGGTAAGCAGTTATGAATGTAGTTTCCATTGTTGATAACAACGGCCTCAAGAATAATTGAAAATTCACAAAGTTATCAAAATCTTATTCCTCTATTTTGTAGAAGTTGTTGAAGGATAAGATCATAACTTTGTCAAATCTTAAGCCTGTTAAAGAGCCTTACCCTAATTGGTATGATGGAATTGCTTGTTTTCAGTACCATCAAGTTAATGGACATGATACCGAATGCTACATGCACCTGCATCATGAGATACAGGACCACATGAAGGGCATTACCATTCATCTCGATGGGAGTAAACAAAATGCTAACAAATCAGTGGCAAAAGCTAATAGTGAATTGCAGATATACACGAACCCATTTCTATTGCACTCTACTAACATTATTATAGATCCCACTGATTCTATTACTCAGCCTGAGGCCTATGTTAACATGGTCACAGTGACTTCTACTGCTTTGCCTGCACCTAGTTCGCTAGACACTACATTCACGTCACAAGACTTTCCCTTGAACAATAAACCCTCGCCCCTTTACATTCTCGCTCGTGTCAATGGTAACATTGTGATAGGATTCTTAGTAGACCCTGAGAGCCACATGAATGTTATCATAGAATAAACATTAGTATTAAATTTGTTATAAATGGAAGAGTATGAAGAAACAAAATCTACCATCCGTACGCACGATGGTATGAGTCTTAAACCTTACAGCTCGATAACCTTGTCCGTCCTGGTTGGACCCAGGGCTGTTGACACAGTTTTTGATGTTATCCCATAGTTAGATCTATTTAGGGTGAAGCTAGGCATCCCTTGGCTAGCTTCCATGAATGGGATTGCCTATGTTATTCATAAGTGTTTAAAGTTTTCCCATGAAGGTTTCGTGCATGTAGTACATGACATTGGATATCAGCCTCTAGTGTCCTGTGGTGGATATCAGCTGGATCACTTTTGGCCCTCCCTAGTTGGTCTGCTTCCTCTGATAATGAACCTACTTAAAAGAATTATGTAAAGTATAAGACTGGGAACAAGGGGCAACTGAAATTGACCCTTCCTATGATGCACCAGTCGTTTGCCTCCTCCCGAGAGGAGAAGGAGAAGGTCATACCGACCACTCCCCCTTCTCAAAAGAAAGAGAAGGTTGTACTGACCACTCCCCCTTCTCAGAAGAAAGAGGAGAAGCCCATACCGGCTCCCTCTCCTTCCCGTAAAGGCAAAGAGAAGGTGACCTTTCCCTGGACTGCCTCGTCCTCTCCCCTTTCTTGTGAAGAGTACTAGATGAGTTGGCCCAGTGGCTATCCGCTGAGTCTTATGATTCCTCCTTGACGTAGGCCCAAGCTCAGGATCGTGGATCTCCCTAATGAATACCCTAGACCGTGGTACTATTTATATGATAGAAAGAAAGGTTCCCGAAAATAATTTCATCTGTGACCTCCTACCACTCCTGCTCCTAAGGCGGTGAATGGGAAGAGGCCCGTTGCTGAGACCCTTGAGCTGACTCCCCCACTACTTCTCGACCTATTCCTCCTACTCCTGTTCATGAATTTGTTCCTCTACCAGAAACGATCGTAGTGGACGTTCCTATGGTTGAGCGGGAATCTTCTGCTCCTTTGCAGTCTTTGACCTCTAGCTCTAAGAGTCTAAGAAACTGCCTTGCACACGAGCACAAGCGTCAACAAAAGGAACTTTTGGCTGAGCAGGTTGCCTCACAAAGAAAGGAGGAAGAGGCAACCACCCCTACTTCAAGTCTTCTCGCAACATCACCCTCTTCCCTTCCTTCTGCTTCTCTCCAGTCTGGTTTTGAGCTACTTTCAACTTCCACTGCGAGTGTAAATGCACCCAACCCCAAGGGGGTATAGGTGTTCATTTCTCCTTCGATGGAGCCACCTTTGCTGATGTTCATTTCAGATATCCAACCTTTCCCGAAACCCGTGGATATGATTAATACCTCAGTTGTATCTGTTGCAGTTCTTTCCTCCTCTTCCTCTGCACCTCTAGCCTCATTTGTGGGGAGTTCATCTCCTCTAGCAAAGAAAGAGGTGGAGAGTGGTCCTTCTAGAAATGAAGGATGTAAGAGGATCCCACCTTCTCCACGGGGTGGTCCTGTGCTAACTTGTTCTATCCTAGTGATGGAACCAATCCCGACTTCCCCTGAGTTCATCACTGTTCTTGAGTCACTCAGTGAGCCTGCTGGTGAATCTTAGGCGCAGCCTGCCCTGTCCACCAAAGTTAGACACAACGCTCCTGTGGGGTGCATGTTTAACTCTATAGATGAAGTTATGGCCTTGTCAGCGATCTTTGCAAAATTGTTGACCTTGACTCCACAAGAGCTCAATGGAGAGGATCTCGAAGGGCCCTCTTCCTTAGCCCTTGCTGCAAGAGGGCCAGACACCCCTCCTCTTAACATCCCACCACTACAGGCTCATCCTCCTTCCCCATATGATGATCTAAAGTGGGAAGCATATGACCTCTTGGCTGATCAATGTTAGGAGGAGGCCTCTTCTTGATCTTTTGTGTGTGTGTGTGTGTTTTGTGATGTGTTCCCTCGTGACCGTGTTATGTGTGCCTGGATGACCCTTGTCACCCCTATTGGTTCTTGGATATAGGCATGGTTTTTGTGTCGTAAACCTTCTTCTATTTGTATCATCATTCTTCCATGTTTGTGCTTGATTTTCCACAAATTGGGGACGATGCAAACTTTTGGGGGAATTTAGGCTTCCCTTCCATGTTGACCCAATTTTATATTTTTACTTTGTTTTCTGTGCATTTTTTCTGATCTGGTTGGGGATTGATGATCTTTTGCCTTGCATTTTTTCTGATTTGGTTGGGGATTGATGATCTTTTGAGCTTGGGTAGATCTGACCCCGTTAAACTAGATCCCCTTGTGCCCTTTGTTTGTGCTTTTCTCTCTTTTGCTTTCTCTTTTATTTGCTTGAGTTATCCCTCCTATGTGTGACAACGTTCTTTCTTCAATGTTTCAATTTTCAGAAAATGCATTCGTCGCCAACAAATCTTTTCTCAAAAATCCTCGCAAACCTTTCTTCAGAATTGCATTCTCAACTTGGGACCCTAACGAAACATGTTTCCTTCATCATGGGTTTGTAAAGAAAGGACTTGAAAAACCTTCCTCCAAAGCGGGAAAATCTTTGATCTTCCCTTCGCGTGGGGGCATATTCTTCCTTTTGAATTCCTTGATGAAGTGAACATCTTTCAAAAGGATCCCTTGATAAAGGATCAATTCGAGAAAGAGAACATCTACTTCTGAACTGCGCATCCCTTGAGTGGACCCTCTCTTCATGATGGGTTCCCTAGGGATCCCTTCGAAAGTTTTCAAAACTATCGATGGTCTGCGTGACTGTCTGCTTACTCGCCTACGTGGCTGCTTCTTGACCCTATGGAGTCTACTTTTTTAGGTTTCCTCCATGCGAGAGATCTTGGGGATACCCCCCTGCAGGATTGAGAACCTGTAGGGCGCTTCCTTTGAGCTTCCTCCATGTGAGAGATCTTGGGGGTGGCTCCCCTGCAGGACTGGGAGCCTATAGGGAACTTTCTCAAGTTTCCTCCATGCGAGAGATCTTGGGGGTTACCTTCCCTACAGAGCTGCAAATTTGTGGGGTGCTTCCTTGGGTATTTTTCATGCTTGAGTTCCTAGAGAATACCTTCCCTACAGGACTGAGATCTTGTAGGGTGCTTCCTTTGGGTCTCCTCCATGCTAGATTTTTTGGGGGACACCTTCCTTGCAAGACTGAGAGCTTGTAAGGAACTTGCTTCATGGGGTATCCTCCATGCTAGATTTTTGGCAGACACCTTCCTTACAGGACCAAAAACCTATAGGGTGCTTTCTTTCTTCAACTTCATAGTTCCGAGCAGCTATGGAATCATTTGCTTGCCCTGCACCTTCGGGTATGCCAAATCGTGCTCTACTTTCTTAACATTTCAGGTATACATTTCTAACCTTACACTCTCCTTGATCTACTTTACCGAGCACTCATCAGTACTCATGCTCGCTAAAGTGGGGGAAAAATGTATAGGAGTGAATTTGCACCCCATGTGTAAATTCCCCTTTTGCCTCTTTCTACTTTAGAAAACCAAGTTTGGAGGCTTAATTCCACATAAGTCCACTGCTTGCATCCCACTTGGCGCTTGTTTTGAGTGTCGGTGGAGGCATTTCTGTCAAGGACACTCGCGCAGTGTGCAGACATCTATGTGGCGCACTTACGTCCCTGGCAGATTCCTATGACTAAACCTATAGAGGCATTACACTTCTCATTGGGAGTTAAGTTGTAACGCCTCCTTCGGCCGATTGACCTGAATATGGCCGTTTCTTTCATTCCCTCCTTCAAATTCACTCCTTGAACAAGCATTTCTATCCTCTTAGCATTCAGTTGAGCTTCTACACACTTCAAGCATCCACTCTCACAATCTTGCACTCACTTTCAAGCTCTCAAGCAACACCCTTGCACCTCATTGCAGCAAACACAATACTCCATCACTTCGATAGAGCAAGTTACCTAAATGGGGATCTGACTGAGGCAGGCCCCTATATAGCCACCCAACATTTTCCTCTCTTTCTATGTGTAGGTTTGTGTGCTTTGCTAAGCTAGCTAGCAAATAAGCTCTTCTACAAAATCATCTTCATCACCCTAGCCTTGGTATATTTACTTTATCACATCCGTTTATATTTCTCGTATTTCATAGTGTTGTTTTGTTCCTTTAGAAGTTTCTAGCTAGGCTGGTAGCTTGTTTTCTGATAAGTTCACATTATGCTTTTGGTCCTCTCATCATATGGATGCCAGCACACCTGAGAGATGCCAGCGCGGCGCGTTGTCATCCCGGAACTACGCTCTCATCCTCTAATAGAGAGCCATCTAAGATATAGTGTTGAGCTCGAAAACTAGCTCGCCTAGCTTCATTTCAAATCTTAGGATTGCAGAGTGGTTGCAAGACTTTATAGTCTGCATCATTCTTGTCCTCATACCCTAAACATCCCACTAAGTTGAGGTAAGTTAGGGCAGCCTTCTGCATCTTGGCCCTCCATGACCTGGGGCCTTGCACGTGGAGGTCCCCCTATCTTACAATATGTATATGTACATATACATGTACATAGAGGAATATGTATATATACATGTACATAGAGGAATATGTATATATACAGTCAATATGATTATTATGTGATTGTTAACTTGATCATATTCATTTGTATATTAAATGTATATATACACTTGATTGATATAGAATATATATACATATACATACATATATATATATACATATATATATATATATACATATATATATATATACATATATATATACATATATATATATATATACATATATATATACATATATATATATATATATGATTAATAAAGGACAATTTGTATATATGCTATGCAATACATTAAAGGTCGATCTATGCAAATAATATGCAAATGATAAAAGCTGATATGAAGCATTAAGTCTTGGTCGATACTACTTAAAATGCAACACTATTTTATAGCAGCGTATTGTTTCTACTTTAAATGCACTTATCCAAAAGATAAAGCGTTGGAAATATTAAGTAACATGTTATGCAAGTGGTTTAAATGCACGATAAAGGGAATTATCAACCAATAACATGCTTGGTCAAAGCTTAGGCTTGAGCGCTATTGTTATGGATTCAACTCATCTTTTCTCTGTCAATAGAATAGACTATGACCAAATCGACATAAGATATGTGGACTATTTCATTATGACAAACTGTGCCAAATGAATAGGAAGTTGGCTGATACATGGCGCCAAAATATGAAATCTTTGTTTTTTTAGAAGTCTATTTTGGTTGCAAGTTGATTCTCATCTTTTAGGCATGCACATATTTGAATTCATCTTGAGCTGCTGTCAAGCCAAAAGGGTCAATTTGTAGAATTCCAAGCCGAGTTTTCAATTAGATTTATGCCATCTTTTTGTTGTGTGAGGTGAGTCATTCTACATGTGGAGTGTTGTTAACATACATGCCTTATCTTTTGGCATCAATGTCTCATTTTTCTGTATAAATAGATGGGATAGCTCTCTTATTTGAGACACATTATTTTGTAAATCTATTATGTTGCAAATATTCTAAGAGTTTTATTTTTTGGGAGCTTAGAGTTATTTTATGAGAGCTTAGAGTTACTTTGTGAGAGCATTGAGTTGTCTTGTGAAAGAGGGCATAGTGAAGTATCTCTTTGAGTGGAAAAGTGAAGGCTAGCAAGCAGTCTTTGGAAGGTTGTGCATCAAGTCAGTCAAATGGGTTAAGCATATTACAGGCATGGGGATATAGTCTTCTCTTATTTGTCTTTATTTATGAAAGAATGAGATTTGAATGCTTTGTTTGAATTGCTTGAGAATACTTGCAATAGGAAATCGTAGCATTTTCTTTGGAAAGGAAAAAGAAGTTGTTTTATGCTTTTTTTATGGAAGTGCTTGTATTTACTCCATAATAGGAGGGATTGTTTGTCATTAGTATACATACACTAGATATGATTAAACAAGGATATCTTAAGGGTTATTCATTACTAAGTTATTTGATTGAATTAGATAACTTGTAAGTTACACCTGAGATTTGATTATCCATTGAGGGGAGGGTAACTTGTATTTATGCTTTGTGGTAGAAATACCATTGAGTTCTGGAAAAGGGAATAGGATGTTTCTAGGGTTAAAGACTACCCATTGGAGGAAATAGCTATGCATAGATTATAATGGCATAAAGTCAAATCGAGCTTGAGTAGTGTATGTGAGTAGGATGACTATCACTCGAAGTACTGAGTGAGAACACTTTAGCCAAAGTAGTGTGTTTTCCTTTGGCTCCATTGTAAATTCACCATGATCCATTTATACATGCTAGCTCCAAATTGTAGGGTTTACAAGTTATAGTCATGTAGGACACAACACTAAGCTCAGTATGGTTGTCGTTACGAGATTACTCCACCAATCTCTTCATCGAAGGGTAGGACCATCCATCGTATGATGGATGTGCGAGGGACCGCATATGAGTTCATGGTTGGTAGAAAAGTGCTTGAGTGATGCTTCTCCTCCTCAACAGGCGATAGAAGACCGAGACTTGAAAGAAGATTCCTAGACCATCTATATCTATTGCTTTGAAGCTCAATTGACCTTTGTATTTACTTTGTACACATTCTTTGGAATATTGTAATATTTGGATTATTATATTGGAATGGAATCAATGTTGATTATTGTTATGACATCTATGTTCATTTTTTCTCTATTAATAATAGAAATTTTTTATGGCAATGGTTAAGTTACATAGTTTATTTACTTGAAAGTGAAAAGTTAGGAAATTTACTTTAGTGAACAATTGGCATGTTACATGTGGTATCAGAGCTACTAGGTTTAGCTCTGAAACCTATGAACTCATCATACTTTGTGTCCAACATTATCTAATCTTTGGAAATTCTTGTGTCAGGACGGTGCATCTCAGGTTAACTGTAAGAAAGTCAGTAATCGAGAATGAGTGCTACCTGAAGGCCAAGAAGGAAAGAGAGGGCATTGTTTAAACAATTAAGGGTACCAACTATGACACTACCATCTGGTTAAGCGACCCTAAAACCTTTAATCATGCTCTTTCTCAGATTAGTGATGCAAAGAGAAAGATGAAGATGGAATCCAAGTACAACTATCTACCTTTCGTTTCACCAACGAAGTCTGATTCCTTACCACTTTCTAGGGATATGCCCTCAGAAGGAAGTGTCAGCCCAATATTTATCTTTAGAGACCCTAGAGTTCTTCCAATGGTAGAAGTAATTGTAATTTCCTCAAGTAATGAGTCTGAGGGTTATGTACCTCACAACTATGTATCAAATGACAAATCTGAAGGTTACTTTCCATTCTGAGATAGATATGAACAAATGAGAGATGAACAACAGTCTGTAGGGTATACCCCATTGAGTTAAGTCTCTGAGAGTGAATCTAAAGGATACTCTCCACTTGACTATCTAAATAGTTACTCTATGTAATCAAAAGGATATTGAGATCCTTGTGAACAATGAAATCATGTGCTTATCAAAAAGCTTGTGCTTAAATCTTATGTGGAATTCCTTATGTGTGAATGAATGCTCATTTAAATGTTTTCCATAATATAATAATAACATGATTGAATCTAATGTGGATGAACCATCAAGTATAATCCATTATTGCAAAGATGGTGAGAACACAGACCAATCCTAGCAGAAGCTAAGAAGTTGGGCAAGGACCAGTAGGATTTGAAGCTAGATTGGATCAAATCTTAGCAAGGTTAGGAAACCTAGAGCAAGAAATAAAGGTAAAGGATAGAGTAGAGAAGGAAGTTCCTGATGGAACTTGCAATTTTTTATGTTCCATCTCAAGTCCTTGTTTCATTTGAATGTTGAGCTGACATCTGAGGGCTTAGGGTTTTGTTTTGTATCACTATTGAAGGGTTCTTGTATTGGCTTGGAGTCCTTTCTTATGAAACCCTTGGCTTTGAATACTTGAAAAAAAATCTATTTCACTGTTGACTTCCTATTTCCCATTGCTAGTCACTTAAGAACATCTTATGTCATTCACCGTCGTCAGGTAACCGGTCCCTCATGCCTAGGTCTGAATATCTTAATTTTTATAAGGTTAAGTAAAGGGCCTTTTTGGCCTTTACATCCTTTGCATTATTATGACTTAGGAGTTTTGAGTCCTTCTGTCGTGTCATCCTAAGAGGGTCCCCTCCATTAGAACAACTTTTGAGCACGTGTCTAAGGGTTTTCACTTAAGTCTCGTTGGCCTTTTATCCTTATCGCTCATCATTGATTACTTTAGAAGTGCATGTTTCAAATTGGCGACAAGCAATGAAGCGGTATTTCTTTGATATCGCTCATCGTGAATAGCTGTTGGAGCTCTTAATTTAAATAGCGATGAGCAATGTTCTTTGTATTATTGAGGGATCGCTTATCGCTAATGGCTTTTGAGCCTTGATTATTGTAATAGCGATTAGTGATGCCCCCCAGCCTTATGTTCTTATTTTCATTGCTTATCGTGGATATGTTATGAAATGATAAATTTCAATTAGCGATGAGTGATATGATGAATTTCCCTTGCATCGCGTATCGCAGATATGTTTTAAGTGCAAAGTTCTACATTAGCGATACATGATACATAATGTCACTATGAAGATCTTTCATCGCTAATTGCTTGCAAACTGTATGAGGAGAATTAGCGATGAGCGATGGCCTAATATTTTTGTACTTTATCGCTCATTGCAGATCCATTCCAAAGCTTAAGTTCCAAAGAAACGATGAGTGATAAGATTCTCTAAAATGTTTCTCTCACTAATTTGAAAGGATCTTATGTGCAATGTCTTTTGTATTGTTTGTTTTCATGTAGGTGTACGTGTTTCAATCTGGTCTCTTCACTGTATCTCCCATCGCTAATAGGATTCGAGGTGTAAGGTATGAATTAGCAATGTGCAATGGGAAATGAATGTGATCAAAGGATAGGCCATATATCCAAGGGTTGAGATTTCATCACATGAAATACTTGCATCACTGATGGAGCTGGTCAAGGATGAGGTATATCAATGATAAAGAGCTAGTGCTGAAAAAAGAAATGTGGAAAAATCTTGTGGACATCATATAAAGTAAAAAGGAAAGTAGCGGGATGGATGGAGAATCGTTGATCTAGCTTTAAAACAAGATGATCCAACAGACTGAAATTCATCATAGAAGCATTCTCATTGCTAATTGTACCCTAAAAATTGGGTGAGCCCAGTGATGAGCGATGAAGTGTATAAGGAACTATTCTCTTCAAAACATCGGTGATATGTACTTCACCGATATTAATGGAGGAGCACAGATTAGGTTGGTGATGCATGTCGATTATCAGATTGCAAATGATTAATCAGGATTAAGGGAGGATGTGGCAGAATTTGAGGTGGCATCACTATTTTCTAGGAACAAGTTGCTAATGGTTGAAAAATGATGCTCATGGTCACCATAGATGAAGTTTTAAATGCTTTAAGGTCGACGGCCCAGATTCAAAGCCGAGCTGCTAATTTATCAACTCGCTCGTGCGAAGAGTTCTTGAATCATTAATTCCTGCATGCTTCAAAACATCTATTTAATGTAGATTGTTCGTTGTTCATCTTCACCATATTTCTAAGTCTGTAGTGAATGTAAGGTGTAGGTTAGTGAAGAGTGTGAATGTGTTAATTCTCCCCGAGTTGAATAGTGAATGCTTGTGTCCTAGGTAAGTTAGTTTTCAATTGGGCTCTCTATTGGTTGTGCTCTAGTATGTTGGGATTTCCTTTTTTGGGACTTGTTGCAATTGTCTAGATTTGTAAGTATATTTCCCTGCAACTTTGATTTAGAGTCTTTTGAATTATCAACTTTTGTTCATTTTGGAGATGGGAAAGACAAGTGTGCCAATTTAGCCTATTAGGAGGTCTAGTCGACTGAATGTGTTTGAGTGCTATTTGGATATGTCTGTAACTAAGCAATCAAACCGTCCTTCCCCTGAGGTTTCAAAGGGTAAGAGGAGGGCTCGAGGTCATAAGAAGAAAGCAATTGTGCATAGTACATACAAATTGAGAAATAGGACCATTCCTAAAGAGATGGTCAAGTTTAAAGGCGAGGAGCTAGTTCAGCCAACAAAAAAGGCCAAGAAAAAAGACAAGGGTCATAGAGCCTACCTGGGAAAACACAATTCTCCCATTGTGCTATATGATACTCCTTCAGTTGTTGAAGGTGACATTGACTTAGGATATGGGTAGTATCTTCATTCTCTAGTGCCATATGGGAGCTCTAATGATGACGTGGTGATGGTTCCTCCAATTTTGTCGAGGACAAGGAGTAGTCGAGCATCCTCCAATGCTGACAACTCTAAATAGGGTCTTCTCCTTGTTTTTTGTTTTTGATGACACCATGGTCTTTGCATAGGAGGTATTTGTTTCAATGTGTATGTGGTTTTGGTATTTTACTCTTCCATGCTAATATGGAGGTCCTCTGGCTGATACATAATCTTTTTTGTTCAAACATGAATGTGGTGGCAATGACTAATATCCTGCACATGTGTTTTGTGTTTTGTGTTTTGTCCTCCCCTGTTCTCTAATGATTGCATGAAACCGCATGGGGATTTCTTTGAGGATGCAGTTGAAATTAGGTTTTTGAGGTGAAATGAAATGAAATTGTAACTCAGTCGGATGCTTGTTGCTCCCCTATTTATAAAGGGGATTTCATGGATGAAATTACAGAGTTCATAAATTTTGAGTCCCAAATAGGTCAATGTAAATAGATACATTAGCAAATATATCAAAAGTCAATCTAGATAAAAAGTTATACTGTATGAAGATCTTAAATATAATTTTACAAAGTATCAGTAATGAAGGAGAATATTAGTTCTAAAATGTTGCTCTCTTGTGTATTTTTCTTCCAAATTATGAATGAAGTTGTTAATTATAATTTCATTTGTCTTCTGTCCTTTGCACTGAATGAATGGGCTTGTTTTTGCTTCAGTTCAATGAGTTGATTAAATGCTAAAATGAGACCATTAATTTGTGGGAAAAGGATATAGGATTTGGTAAGGAAGAAATATTTTAAAACATAATGAGTTAGATGCTACAAAGTGGCATGCTGACAGTCCATTAATTTCTGATGTTCAATCATAATTGTATTATTGATTGATTGCAAGTTACGACTCCATTATTCCCTCAAACAAGCAACTGGTTGTTTTATTAGTTTATCTCATGGTTGACTGAGCTAGTAATGAATTTGGTCAGGGATTTGAAATGGAAATGAATTCTTAATATACTTTAAATTTCACTGCACCAACCTTCAAGTATCAACGTACTCCCTGAAACAATAACAATTTCATAAGAGGTCTACCAAGCCTTAGATGATGTTGGTCTCTTAAGGAATACGTCTGTGAGGAAATGCTCTTGATCAAGTTGAGATATTATGAGCATAAGTAGGACTACCCTCCTAGGTCTCACAGAGCCCAAAGAGAAGAAGTGAAGTTCTAAATGCTTCACTTAAATGTTGGCCAATCCTCAACCTTGCTGATAATTGAGCTATGGAAAATTCATAGGTAAGGACTCAGATTAAGTTTGGTTCTTAAAAAATAAACAACTATTCCAAACAATGAGGAAGAGGGAGAAAATTCTTCTCACGAACATGATCAAACTCATGATCATGAGAGAGAGAAATCACCTTCTCTATCTAAGGAAACTAATAGGAAGTGTATGGCTTCTGAACTTTCCAGAGATATGAAGAAAATCACCCCACCCAAGATTGAAGGAAGCACCAGCGGGGATGAAGCTGAGGCTTGGTCAGTCCAAATGGAGAAATATTTCGAGATTCAAAATTATTCTAAGGTCACCAAAGTAACATGGGGAGCATACCCATTAGCAAGAGAAGCCTCTAACAGGTGGATGAATAATAAAATGGAACTTGATCTTATCTCACTGAAACTGACATGGAATGAATTTGTTGATTTTTTTTTGTAAAAGATGGTTATCCCAACTCTATTTTGACCAAAAACTCATATTTTTAGAATATGAGACAAGGTGAGATGTTAGTTAATGAGTATTGGGAGAATTTTACTCATTTTACACGTTATGTTTCTTATATGTATCAGAAGGATGAATGTTTTCACATAAGAAAGTTCATCATGGGGCTTAATGGCTAGATCGGGGGAGAGGTAGATGTTCACAATCCAGCTACTATGGATCTTGTGTATGTGTTGTCAATAAATTTGCACCCTGCTGAATGCAATATTCAGCAATCTACTGAAACATGGAAACCTTCTTCAGATGTGGGTGATTTGAACGAAGAAGGAATCTCTAGAGTGAGCTGGTTCTCCGAATGATAAATTTTACTCTAAGATGTTATGAGGGAAAAGGGATAAAAGGATGGACTGATGAAACTTAAACCAACTGATGATTAACTTATTACTTCTGACATAAATTAGATCTTGCCACTCACAACAATTCCTTGATTTACAATAGTTCCTACAATCTCACCAATGCATGATTTCATCAATAATTCATATGAAGATTCAGAGACATTGAATACATCATATAACTTGAAGACATGAAACTCTGTGCAGAAAACTCATAAAAGCAGGACATTAAGGCTTCAAAATGAAAACACAAAGCATCAAACTGCTGTTACCAGTCTTGAGACAAGAAAATGGAAAGGAGAACGCTGTTGTATTACTGAAACTAAAAGAGTGTCAATCTGCCAAAACTGAGTACAAAGGGTTCACAAGCTCAAAAATGCATCAGAGCAGGAACTAAAATCTGAACTCAGAAGGAGAGGAAAAAAATACTAAGTCTTTTGAAAGGCATCACTCTCAAGAAACCCTAATCCGAGCTCAGAAAAAAGCTTAAGGAAAAAGGCTTCAAATTGTCTCAAAAACTGCATAAAAGCAGAAAAAAGCATAATGCTTTTATGATCACACTATCAAGCCTCTAAAAATAGGCTGAATTTGCTTTAAAAGCTCAAAAAACACCTTATCTCTCCAAGATAAGTCTCAAATCCGACCAAGAGAAGAAGTCAATAAAAATCTGCTAAAAATAGCAAGATATCATAAAACAATTTATAACAGATTGCTCTATGATTCTGCTTTACAGAGTTGCAGATTTTACAATTTATCTATTTTTTGCAATTAAAGATTAAAAATCTTTTGCAAAAAAAGAACACATCCTTATATCTCCATTACAATATATGATTTTCTCACAAAATCATAAAAATATTACATAATTATCTTCTCATCTTCCCATCAAAAATTTGTCATTGATTTCTCTAAAATCAATCAAAAAATAGAAACCCTAAAGAGATGATCATTAAAACCTAACCCTAGATCATAAGGTAATTACCATAATATGTCATTGTTTTCTCATAAAACAATAAAATAAAGTTCAAGTCCTCACATTTCACAAAGGCAAAGAATAAGTCCTAAGACTTAACCATTGACCCAGGCACATAAAATAAGTCTTAAAAGGCTTAACATATCGACCTAACATAGGAATTTCGGGCCCCTTCAAATATCAACATTCAGACTTAGATTAAAATATGATAGACCACTCATTCGAATTTCTCCATGTACTTGACCGAATACCCAAATGATGATAAGGTCGAATTAGGGTTTCAACAAAACGAAGTCAAACCCTAATCATCACTTCATTTCGCACTCTCCACTTTGAGGAAAATGAGCTTTTCCAGTTAACATGCCTTCATGATGGATCTTGAATCTGAGCTCGCGCGCCTTGGGAATCTTCCCCACGCTCTTCAGATAGTTGAATCTTCAGTGGGTAAGCTTTATTTTGTAGTATCATACCTCTTTTCTTCATTTGGGAATATCAAAAGGACCCTAAGGCCGTGGCCTGTTCATGCATTTCTTCTAACTTTTTCCACACTCCTATGCTTCGCTCTTCTTTGGCCGTCATGAGCTCGAACTCGGCCTCTGTCAGGATACTCCATGAGGGGCTCGCCTTGTGTTTTTTCTTTAGCTTCCTGTGCATAAGGTAAGCTAGCTTCGATGGTTTCATTTCTGCTTATTCTGGCCTTGAGGCCGCGGTTAACACAATTTCTAATGCCTCCTCTTTGCATTTTATGTGCTCATATTTGTCGTTTCAATGTTCCATTCCCACTATGAGAGCTCGACTGTTCTTTAAGAGCTCGAAATCTTAGCTTCTGGACTCTCTTTGAAGCTCTTGGTCACGGCTAGAGTGCTCTGTCAGAGATATGGACTAGTAATTTTTCCCTATAAGCTCGTATCTCTTCTTTATTCTTCTGAAAATAGAGGAAACCCTCCTCGTTTTATGAATTTCGGGCCATGTTCAGGCCGCTCCAGATGCGTATTATAAAGAGCACTGTTAGAAGTTTTGAGCTCGACCCAAAACCAAAAATTCTCCTCCTTGTTTATTTGATAATGAATCCCTTCGTGGGTATTGTGAAAATTGAATGAGAGCTGCATTTCTTCCATTTTGAAACTCGAACCACCACATAAAATTTCGCATTTTATGTCATTTGCTATTTTATACAAGACTTTACATGGGTTATTATTGTAGTCGCTTCTTCTGTATTTTGAAGCTCGACCCAAACAATGGGTACCCTGTATATTCATTTTAAAAAGCTATGAGCTCGACTCAAGAAAAGAACTCCTTCTCATACCTGTTACATCACAAAAAATTTCAACTAGGCTGATAGAACAAACTGTTTTGATGTTGATAGGAAAAACCCACATGGATGGCCGAAAATAGAGAAAATCTGTGTGTTTATCTGTATTTAGTTATGGGCTCGACCCAAATGACCATGCTTTAGTTGGTATTTCTGTGTCTTTTTAATTTCCTCCATATAAGTGCTTGACACCTAGAAGAGGAAACAACATTTTTTGAAAACTCCCATATGGCAAAATACCTTACTAGCCGTTCTGAAAAAACACACTCATATGGGTAAATTGGAAATGCTGACAGGTCTGCACACTTCTTTAGCTTTCTTCATGGAAATATTGTAGGCACTCTGTTAAACTGAATATATAATACTTCTAAATGCACACATTCCATTTGAATTGCATTGAAAACCCCATTACTCCTTTGGTTTCTCGTTTACGTTTATCCTCCAGGTCATTGACACTGAACTCTCTTGCACACAAAAATCCTTTTTAAACTTGATTCTGTAGATTACTAGCTCACTGTATAATCTGTTCGTTATGAAAATGACTCTTATGTGTTCAAATTCTTGTCAAAATTGTGCACACTTATCAATCTGATACCTATACTCCCTTGCAAATGTATTTTGAATGAACATTGCACATTTTGATTGCCGTCTTTCACCAAACACTGATACATAACTCTATCTGAACATCTTCTCAGCTAAAGTGAACTAGTTGTGCCATGCTGTAGCTTTTCATTAACTAGTACTTAATATTCAGATACTGTATTATTGATTTTTGACATTCAAATAGAAACAGAAACCCCTGCCATATGCCTCTTTATGAAGAAAAGAACCATGGGTTCATGAATGCTAGAATTATATATATGCTATTTGTATTACTTAAATATTGACTTCATGCTGCTTTCCCTTCCACTCAGAATTGTTCCCCCTTTGGATTCCTTGACCTTACCATACAACAACATTTGCCTTATGTTCTTGGACTTTATGTAGAGATTCTAAAGTGAAACATGGTAATATTATCGTGGACTACACTTTACCTGATCTCTTCCGTACATGATTAATACCTCTGAGACACCTTTGCTATGCTCGCTCCTTCCTCATTATTCTGGAATGATCATTTCTTATTGCACCCCCAAATGCTGCAATGCATTGCCAGTCAAGCTGGAACTGATAGTTCATTTATCACTTGAGTGCACCGTCCTTCTTTTGTATCCTTGAGCAACATGGTACTCTTCATGCATTTTTATGTTTCACTTATCAAACTGTCCTTTAAATCTGCTCTCTTTCATGATGAAAATCAAAACAAAACTCTTGATTATTAAGGCATAATGTATGCCTGTTCACTATCCTTGACTGTGAAAAGAACACTGATAATTGAATCTTGCATGACATATATGATTATGATGAACACAGAACATGAACTATGCAACAATGTTTGATATAAATGTACTCAACTGAATTGATTGAGTGAGCTAAACTCACTGTTCCCCTGTAGCCTTTAGAAGAATAAACCTGATCATTATGAATGCACAGTTGGTTTAGTAGCTCGATAGATAACTATGTTTCCTCTTTTAGTTGTATTTCATTTCACTTGACGAATATGATGGTGTATTCTTTAAATCAGCCCATTTAATGAATAGGGTAGCATGCCGAGCTCTACCCTTGTGGGAGCCTATTTTTCTCCACATGCTTGGTATTCAAATAATGTTCAGCTTCATGACTTTACCTATACCTGCACAAGGAAACAAACAATGTTAGCATAAAAAATAGAACATGATGATCATGATATTGTTATTTCTCCTTCAGCTCATTTCTCTTGTACTGCACTTGATTGATTGTTTCAATGCATGATTAATAGTAGGTTACACTATTGTGGGTGCCTCATGTAGGTTACTTCATAATCGGAGCCACTGACACCCCCTCTTTTCTCTTACAGGTCGACGGAGCACAAGAAGACAAAGGTGCACCATTCAATGTCAAACGTCGATAATCAGCCAATGATGATTATGTTGTCACTTATATGTTTTATTTTCTGCATCTTTAGTAGTGTAATGTGCTATTAGTGATATATTGTAATAGTCACATCCACGGCTTGTGTGGATCTCTGATTTCATCCTTTATGCTTTTCATTTGAAAAGAAAAATGCATTTAAATGCAAATGTTGTAATATCATTCTGATTTTTGAAATCAAAAGAAGCTTTGTAAAATATGAGTCTTTTCATGAAATAAATGAAAGCATTTAAAAATGCTATTTGCTCATTTGCTCAATTATGTACTTTACTTAATTCTAGAACATGTGGATGGCACTCTGAAATTCTGATTTTTCCTTTTAAATGCACAACTGTCACTTTGATAAATAATGATAAAATATGCAAAAACAACACTTAAACTCAATTTGCAATTTCACCTCATGATGTAATAATATTCAGCCAGCTCCACCAATTGAGCTATGGCAAAAAATTGGTAACAGTATGAGAAAGCGGTTAAACAAGAGTAGAAGCTTAAAGCTATCTCCATCCACCAGGAAAGAAGATTGTAGGAGCACAAGACAAACCAACTCCAAAGAAGGTTGAAGTTGTGCATAAACAAGGGGAAAAAGAATCAAGAAGGGAATGTAAGAGGAATAGTTCCAGTGGTGGGAATACTAACAGTGTTAGTGGAAATCCTAATAAATCTGGAGAACTCGCAAGGAAGAAAGAACCGACTACTGGATGTTTCATATGTGGAGGAGACCACTATACCAGTCAATGTCCTGATAAGGCTTCCGGGTCACAATCTTATGGTAATCCACTTCCTACCCAGCAAGTGATGTTCTAGCAAAAGATTCATGTTGCAATGGATGATTGCCAAGTAGAGTATCAAGTTAATCCAATAGAAACTCCAGGTATTTTGTTTGGCTTACCCATTTCTATACTTATAGATATTGGAGCAACTAAATTTTTTATTTCACCTAGAATAGCTAAGAAAATATCTAGGAAAGTTGGTTACATGGCAAAGTCTTGGGTTGTAGAATATGCAAACCAGACAAGAGCAACAGTGGAAAAATGTTTGTTCGAAGCTAGGATTGAGCTACCTTGTTTTTCTATAGAGGTGAACCTATATGTCGCGCCTTTAGGATCCTATGATGTTATCCTAGGTATGAACTAGCTATGGAGACATAAAGCCAAGGTAGATTGCCATGCCAAACCAATAGAATGCTTAGATGATCTTGGTAACCAAGTGATGCTACAAGGGATACCTAGGGAGGTCAAGATACGTCAAATCTCTACAATGCAATTGTTAAGGGCTAAGAAGAAAGGGTGCAAGCTCTTTGTAGTCAAGATGGAAAAGCTTGAAGATTATAAGGGATCTAATTCTCAAGAGAATCTTGATAAATTTGGATCATAGAGCTTCCACGAAATGGAAGAAGGTGAAATGGAGGAAACTAGAAGTAGGATATGGAGAGATATCTTATACTATGGAAGTTTTCAGATGTGTTTCCAGATGAATTACTTGGACTACCACCGAAAAGGATATTTGACTTCTCTATTGATATAGTACTAGGATCCGAACCTGTTTCCAAAGTGCCCTACAAAATGACAACAACCGAGCTAATGAAGCTTAAGGCACAATTGGATGAATCGTTGTCTAAGGGGTTGATAAGACCAAGTGTATCACCTTGGAGAGCACCAGTAATCTTTGTGAAAAAAAGGATGGTACTTTTCATTTGTGCATAGATTATCACATGCTTAACAAAGCTACGGTAAAGAACAAGTATCCATTTCCACACATTGATGATCTATTTGATCAAATGAGGGGAGTTGTATTTTCTAAAATTGATATGAGATTTGGATATTACCAGTTGAGAATTAAAGATGAGGACATCTTTAAGACTACATTTAGAACCAGATATGGACATTATGAGTTTACAGTTCTACCCTTTGGTATAACTAATGCACCTATAGTATTTATGAACCTTATGAACAACATATTTAGGAATTGCCTAGATAAGTTTGTCTTGGTTTTCCTAGATGATATTTTGATTTACTCAAGGAATGAGGAGGATCATTGTAGATATTTAGAGATAGTTCTACAACGACTTAGAGAACATAAGTTGTATGGAAAACTCTCTAAGTGTACCTTCTTTCAGAAGAGAGTACACTATCTTGGACATGTGATCTCAGTAGATGGTATTTCAGCAGATCTAGCTAAGATCAAGGCAGTACTGGAATGGCCAATACCCAAAAATATCTCTAAGGTAAGAATTTTTATGGGTTTGGCGGGATGTTATAGAAAGTTTATTGCAAACTTCTCCAAGATAGCCTTTCCAATTACTTCTTTTTAGAATAAAGGGAAGAATTTTGAGTGGATATAGAAATGCCAAGTAGCATTTGATCTACTCATAGAGAAGTTAACTACTGCACCAATTTTGAAAGTATCAGATCCTGAAGGAGATTTCACTGTTATTACAGATGCATCAGGAGAGGGCTTAGGAGGTGTATCAATGCAAGAAGGGAAAGTAACTGCTTATGAATCAAGGAAGATAAAACCCTATGAACCAAAATTATGCATAGCATGATTTAGAGTTAGCAACAGTGGTTCATGCATTGCAAATGTGGAGGCATTACTTGTTGGGTAAACCCTTTGAGATGAGAATTGATCACCATGGGTTGAAATATCTATTTACTCAACCTAATCTAAATGCAAGATGGATAATATGGTTGGAGTTAATATCTGATTATGAATTCAATATTAGTTACATCAAAGTAAAATAAAATCGGGTTGTCGATGCCTTGAGTCGAAGACATCGTATTGCTTCAATAGTGACAATTCAAACTGACTTTAAATGTTAAGTATTGCAAAAATGCAAAGAGCATGAGTACTATATGTAAGTTAAGCAAGCACTCAACAACAATCCGTAAGATGCAAGGTATGAAGGATTTCATTTTGAACCTAATGGATTACTTAGGTATAAGAAGAGAATGTATGTACCTGACTCATAAGAGTTAAGGAATCTGGTATGGAATGAAGTTCATGAAGCACCATATTTTGGACACCCTGGTGTGACAAAAATGTTGGCAGATGTAAAGCCATTATATTTTTGGAAAGGGATGAAAGGAGGTGTTTCTAGATTTGTGGCTAGGTGCCTTGAATGTCAAAGGGTGAAAGTTGAGCATCATCATCTTGTAGGCTTGTTATACCCACATGATATTCCAGAGAGAAGGTGGCAAGTCATAAGTATGGACTTTGTGTAAGGATTTCCTATGTCAAGGAATAAGCATAATGTCATTCTTGTGATTGTGGATAAGATTACTAAAGTAGCATATTTCATACCTAGGAATCTAACTGATGGAGCTCCCGTCATAGCTTAGAAATTTGTGTAAGAAGTGTTTAGGATGCATGGAATTCCCGAGAAGATAATCTCAGATAGGGATGCATGAGTCACCTCAAGGTTTTGGCAAACCTTATTTTCCGCACTTGGGACTCAACTAAATATAAGCTCAACATATCATCCAAAAATAGGTGAACAAATAGAAAGGGTGAATCAAGTACTGGAATACTTACTTAGAATGTATTGCATGGATCAACAATACAAGTGGGAAGACTACTTTCCTTTAGTGTAATTTGATTATAACAACTCCTACCATTCCACAATAAAGATGCCTCCTTTTGAAGCATTATATGGTCGAAAGTGTTGAGCCCCTATAAGTTGGGATAAACTTGAGGATAGGGTGAGTCTTAGGCCATAAATGTTGGTTGAAATGGAAGAGTAGGTGAGGGTTGTTAAGCAAAGGTTAGCTGAAGCTAATGATAGACATAGAAGCTATGCTAATGCAAAGAGAGTGCCTCAAAATTTTGCAGTAGGTGACAAGGTGTTGTTGAGAGTAAAACCTCATAAGAGTTCCATCAAATTTGGGAAGTCTTCCAAATTAGCTCCATGCTATGTAAGACATTTTGAGATTCTTGAGGAAGTGAATCTGATAGCTTACCAAATTGCGTTGCCACCAGTTCTTTCCAAGATGCATAACATCTTTCATGTTTCTTACCTAAAGAACTATATATCAGGTGATAATCATGTGATTGATTGGAATGCTTTACAGGTACAAGACCCTGGAGTGGTAACACTCGAGCCTATCAAGGTGCTCGGAATGCATAAACTTCACTTACATAACAGGGAAGTTCTACATTGCAAAGTCCAGTGGGACTAGTATGTGGAAGACTCTGCTACTTGGGAAGACTATGCTGAGATACAGGAAAAGTTTTCACTCATTTTTCATGTTTTTGAAAGTACTTGAAAACAATGTTGTTTGTTTGATTATTTTATGTTTGCTACATAAAATCATCAGGGACAATGATTCACAAGGGGGGAGTGTGTCACACCCCAATTGTGTATTGCCTATTTACTATTACTGTGTTAGGGTAAAATATTGCATATGTGAATGTACTTTGAATTCTGATTGAGAATATATGTGCTTGCACTTTGTTATCAATGAATTATGAATGCATGTTATTTCATTTAAGGTTATGTGATGGAATGCATATATGTGAAATGGATGGTTATTGAATTGGATGTTCTAACTATGGATAAATATTATGTGAAAGCATATTTTGTTGAACAACTGACTACCATGGGGATGTGTTAGTTGGATGCAAGTTTATGTTCAGTCCTCCAAGTGTGAGGGGAAGTATCACTCAGGAGAAGAACTTGGTCAGGTAACCAATAACGTAACCTAACTGAGCTTACACACACACTCATAGTAGAATGGTTGAGTCAAGTTATTGTGTTGGGAATTGGTAAGTCATCCTTAGTATGACGCGATTGCATTAGTAAGGGTTTTGATTACTGTTGAATGCATTCTTGGATGATGTTTGTGTTTGGAGCTTATGAGTTCTTCCTTAAGTTACTCTGCTTTATTGATGCGGTGAACACATGATGAATGTATGTATATGTATGCATATGCATGTCGATGATAGACCATACACATGAACACGTACATGAGAGTACATAGGTAAGTGTACCTATACATGCTTATGAGCATGGTATTATCGAATGGACAATACAACATGTATGTGTATATGTATACATACATCACATGTATGTTCCTATCAATAAGATAGTAATTGTGTATGAGCTTTATTATGCAATCGAATGTATATATATGTATGTATGTATACATGTGTCGATACATACGTATGTGTGACAAACATAAATGTCCATATGGATATATCAATATATGTATACATACATATACATATACATAGAGGAATATATATATATATATATATATATATATATATATATGTATATATATACATATATATATATACATATATATATATATATACATATATATATATATACATATACATATATATATATATACATATATATATACATATACATATATATATAGTTGATATGATTATAATGTGATTGTTAACTTGATCATATTCATTTGTATATCAAATGTATATATACTTGATTGAAATGGAATATATATATATATACATATATATAAAATATATAACATTGAGGCTATTCGTAGACTTATATATATGTACATGTATATATATAAATAGATATTTATATATATATGATTAATAAAGGTTGGTTTGTATATATATTATGCAATACATTAAAGGTCGATCTATGCAAGTAATATGCAAATGATAAAGGCCGATATGAAGTATTAATCCTTGGTCGATACTACTTAAAATGCAACACTATTTTATAGCAGCGTATTGTTTCTACCTTAAACACATTTATCCAAAACATAAATCATTATAAATATTAAGTAACATGTTGTTGTGCAAGTGGTTTAAATGCATGATAAAGGAAATTATCAGCCAATAATGTGCTTGGTCAAAGCACAACCTTGAGTGCTATTGTTATGGATTCAACTCATCTTTTCTATGTCAATAGAATAGACTATGACCAAGTCGACATAAGATATGTGTTGCCTGCAAATTGTGGATTGTTTCATCATGATAAATCATGCCAAATGAATAGGAAGTTGGCTGATACCTAGTGCAAAAATATGAAAACTCTATTTATGTAGAAGTCTATTTTGGTTGCAAGTCGATTCTCATGTTTTAGGCATGTGCATATTTGAATTGGTCTTGAGCTGTTGTCAAGCCAAAGGGGTCGATTTGTAGAATGCCAAGTTGAGTTTTCACTTAGATTTTTGCCACCTTTTTGTTATGTGAGGTGAGTTGTTCTGCATGTGGATTGTTGTCAACAAACATGCCTTATCTTTTAGCATCAACGCCTTATTTTTCTTTATAAATAGATGGGATAGCTCTCTCATTTGGGATGCATTATTCTGCAAATCTATTATGCTGTAATTATTCTAAGAGTTGTATTTTGTGAGAGCTTAGAGTTATTTTATGAGAGCTTAGAGTTACTTTATGAGAGCATTGAGTTGTCTTGTGAAGAGGGCATAGTGAAGTATCGCTTTGAGTGGAAAATTGAAGGCTAGCAAGCAGTCTTTGGAAGGTTGTGCATCAAGTCAGTTAATTGGGTTAAGCATATTATAGGCATGAGGATCTAGTCTTCTCTTATTTGTCCTTATTTATGAAATAATGAGATTTGAATGCTTTGTTTGAATTGCTTGAGAATACTTGCAATATGAAATCATAACATTTTCTTTGGAAAGGAAAAAGAAGTTGTTTTATGCTTTTCTATGAAAGTGCTTGTATTTACTCCATAATAGGAGGGATTATTTGTCATTAGTATAGGTATACTAGATATGATTAAACAAGGATAGCTTAATGGTTATTCATTGCTAAGTTATTTGATTGAATTAGCTGATAACTTGTAAGCTACACCTAGGATTTGCTTATCCATTGAAGGGGGTAACTTGTATTTATGTTTTGTGGGTAGAAATACCATTGAGTTTTGGAAAAGGGAATAGGATGTTTCTAGGGTTAAGACTACCCATTGGAGGAAATACTATGCATAGATTATAATAGCCTAAAGTCAAATCGAGCTTGAGTAGTGTATGCGAGTAGGATGACTATCACTTGAAGTACTGAGTGAGAAAACTTTGTGTTTTCCTTTGGCTCCACTGTCAATTCACCGTGATCCATTTATACATGCTAGTTCCAAATTGTAGGGTTTACAAGTTCTAGTCATGTAGGACACAACACAAAGCTCAGTATGGTTGTCGTTACAAGGTTACTCCACCAATCTCTTCGTCGAAGGGTAGGGCCATCTATCATATGATAGATGTGCAGGGGACCGCATATGAGTCTGTGGTTGGCGAAAAAGCACTTGAGTGATGCTTCTCCTCCTCAGTAGGTGACAAAAGACCAAGATTTGAAAGGAGATTCTTGGACCATCTATATCTATTGCTTTGAAGCTTGGTTGAGCTATGTTTGTACTTTATACACATTCTTTGGAATATTGTAATATGTGGATTATTATATTGGAATGGAATCAATGTTGATTATTGTTATGAAATCTATGTTCATTTGTTCTCTATTAATAAAATAATTTTTTTATGGTAATGGTTATTTACTTGAAAGTGAAAACTTAGGAAATTTACTTCAGTGAATGATTGGAATGTTACAAAAAGCAAGTGTAGTAGGTGATTTACTTTCAATGTTGAAAATCAAATCAACAGAAGAAGTAGTGGATGAATCCTTTCCAGATGGATATTTGTTTCCCCTCTCTATGCAAACACCTTGGTATGCAAATATAGCTAATTATTTGGTTGCAAGAAAAACACCACCACATCTCTCACCTAGAGAAAGGCATCATCTGGTAGAATACAACTTGCCTTATTCTTGGATCGTTGGTTATCTCTTTTACATAGGGCCTGATAACATAATGAGGAGATGCTATTGAAAGAATGAAGAAGGAAACCCTTTAATGTGTTGTCATTGATGCAAAAATTAATTGTTGATAGTTTCTCTAATTCGATGAACATAATGAAGACATCTTAATCCAGTATTTTGATCTAAAATTGCTCATGAAATAAGATTTTCTCATGAGGTTATAGTATATTATTCCTGACTACTAAGTGCATATGTGTTCAAGGTTTCCGATATTTTGGGTGAATAGGCTGAAAGTTACAAGTAACAATAGTTCAACATACAGTTTTGGATTTATACAATGTAAATGTGCATGCGTAATCTTGTCTGTGTTCCTTCAATGATTGGGATTAGTCTTTACAATTTTAGGAGATTATTTATAGGCATCAATACACTATATATTCTAGATGGAATGTCATTATATGATCAGATGGATCATTGGTGTTTTTCAGTTGGCTTATTTTGTGATTAGGTCTAATTCCTGGTCAACCTAATGTTTGATATAAGTTGTGGAGATTGAATATGCTTTACGGATGTTAATGGGATCTATTTTAGGTCCATGCTGACCTAAATTAAGTGTTGCATATTTGGTTTGGGTGCGAAGAGGTTTTTGAATCAAGTATGAAGCCGACAAGGCAATTTTGAATTAATACAGGGCTACAACTAATTAGGCTGACCTAATTGATGTATGCAGATGTAATTGGGTATATATGTGAGACATTTTCGAGTGATAGAGAGATATGACATGATAATGATATGCAATGTAATGCAAGTTGATGCAAACATATGAATGTGTATGTGTGTGATCCAAATAAGAGCAAAATTGTTGTGAATGTTGAGTGATTGTAAAGTAGAGCAGTATTTTGTATTCAGAGCTTCAAAGGAATTGAATTCAACACAAGGAAGGCATATTTTGTATCAGTTAATATCTTGGTTGTGTAGCCATTTCTATTTTGTATCTATCTCTAGCTATGATCCTTATTGGATAGTGTGTCTTGGCAGTGAGCCCCTATAATATCTTATAACCAGTTATAATATATTGTGAGCTAATCCTCACTGTGGTTTTTCCCTTTTGGGATTTTCCATGTAAAAATCCTAGTGTTCATGTGTCATGTGATCTCGTGGTTACTTCATGTTTTCATTCATTGGTGCAATTAGATATATTTTGTTAATTGGATGGTTTGTGATTAATTGGTTATATAGAATACTGATTCACCCCCCCTCTTAGTATTCTAGGTGTTCAACAATTGGTACCAGAGAGCTTGGTTCCTTTTAAGAAGCCTAAAAAATTGAGGAAGGTCTTGGAGATTGAACACATGGCTAATAAAAAGTGTTATTCCTCTAGAAGAAATTTCTGCAATTGAATACATAAAAGATGACTACATGATTGGCAAAGAAGAAATTAAAGTTGCTCTTGAAGATCTTGACAAAGTTGAAGGTGAAAATAAAATTATGAAGGAAAACCTAGAGGAAGCAAATGAATGTATCAAAAAGTTGATAGAAAAAATCAATAAATTTAGAGAGAGACACAGAGAAGTCAATGAGAAATTGAAGAAAGCAAATGAAGAGATCACTGAACTAAAGGTACAAGTGGAAGAAAAGAAAAGAATTGAGGATTTCCTGAATGCAAAGGTACAAAGCAAGACTGATGAATGCAAAAAACTTGAATAAGAAGTAGTAACTTTGAGATTAGATATGGAAAAAAGCAAGAGCTCATGAGGAAAAATTTAAAACAAGTACTACAATGCCCGATGAACTAATTGCAGGAAAAAAAACCCTCTAAAGATAAAGGTGGTTTGGGACTTGAGGAAGGAGAAATCTCAAAGGAAAATCAAACTCCTAACAAGTTTGAAAATCAAAAGAAGACTCAAGGCAATGGAAAACAATTCAAAAATCAAAGAAGCAATGTTGGAAGACCCCCTATCAGACAACGAAATGCTCAAAGGTACCCATCTTTCAATGATATTTGTTTTTATTGAAATAAATTTGGACATAAGGAAATAAAATGTAGAGGTAGAATGAATCAGAATGTTGGATCCTTCTGTGGACAATGTTTTGCATGCAAGAAATTTGGACATAGAGTTGTTGAGTGCAGAAGTCAGATGATGAATATATATAATGCTGGTAGAATGGTTTAACATTTCAATGATACTATTATACATGCAATGTATTTGGACATAAAGCTAACTAGTGCAGATCAAGATTGAATGGAAGTTAGTTTGGTCATAAAAATGTTGTATGGTACAATTGCAACAAACCTAGACACATTTCAAGATTTTGCAGAAGTAAGAATGGAAGACAGACTAATCTGGGAAAGAAGAATGAACCTGTGAAGAAAATTGATCCTACTGAAGTAAATAAGGAAATGGAGAGGATTTGGAGAAAGAAAGAGGAACTTGAGAACAAAGATGAATCAAATCCATCTGTACCTCCCTCCGGTGCAGATAATTCCCTTGGAAATTAAACCTAGGCATGGGCCTAGGGGGAGAAATAATAGGAAAATAAAACAACCCCCTAGAAATATGAGGTTTCAAGGAGCGACACAAAGATATATAGTGTAAAATGACATGCTTAAGATTTTGGAAAACAAACTGGTAGAAAATATGCAAATATGAAGAAATGCAGAGCATTTTAGGGTTTACAGTGTATTAGTGAAGTGTTTACTAGCTTTTTGGAAATTGAATCAATTAATGCAAAATGAGGGGAAATCGGAAAGGCATAAAGTGAGTTTCTAAGTCGATTTTAATCACTTTTGTATATTTGTAGAAAGCAGAGCAAATTGAAAGAGTGTTGAAGGCGATTCAAAGCAATTTAGTGTAAACCCTAGATCCTGTTGAGCACATAAAAGGTATTTACAACTATTTATGCTTTGTGGGTTTGAAATAGAAGATATTTCATAAGAATTCAAGTTTGAATTGAAGTTATAATGGATACACCTATTGTGGTCAACATCATCGAGAGACATAGACCAAAATTAAGAGGTATTCATAGAAAGTCTTTGATACTGACCCTGATGACGCTTTTTCAAAGATTCCTCATAGGGTTTTACCCATAAAGGACACTAGGGCTTACATACATGGTAATTTGGATGAATATAATCATCAAAATATTAAGGATATATGGTCAAACGAGTTGATTGGAGATGATTTCTTGATAAAACCCAAGTACATTAACCTAGTGTGAAAGAAGCTTGATATTTGGAATTGGTTCCTTGAGTGTACCAATGATATGGATGCTAAGTATGTGAGGCAAGAATTGAGTAGAATGTATGACAAATTTAAGTTTACCAACATGCTCAGACTAATTTCGAAGGAGGTGTTCAACGCTGTGATTGGGTTGTGTGATATCACACTTGTACTGGTTCTCAAATCTATAAAGAATGAAGTGGTTATGGAGCTAACTGGTGCTACACTTGATAGAAGAGCCTTGAAAAAAAACCTATTAGGAACCCTACTATAAGATATGTTGCAATAATGATAAGTCACAAAATTTATTTCACAAACAAGGATAATTCAGTTTCTACAACTACCACTTATGTTGCTCATGATATGGTTGCAAATGGAAAATACTATGATCTTTGTGAGTTGCTCTGACAAAAAATTCTATAAAACCTAAAGCAAACTAGAGAGAAGAAATATGCATTCAAATTTGGAACCCTGATTATGTGTTTGTTTTTTTACTTTTTGAGAGAGTTACCTGGTAGAAAAGATATTGTTTGAGACAAAAGCAGACTAGTGGGTCATCAAATTTTTGACTATATGCACAACATAGGTGACTACAAATCTCAAGATGATGCATTGACTGCATTTTTTAGAGTATTTTAAAAGAATATACATGATAGAGAAAGGATTCCCTAGAATACAGTGGAGAAGTATGCAAAGGATATCACTTTCCTTGTTTCTACTGATGAATACATTATAGAGGCTGTTGAACCCAAGAGTATGGATTGAACCTCTTGGATATGAGGTTTCTGAGAAAGATGTTGAGGGATATGTTGATTTGTTTTTAAAAAGTCCTAAGTACCCCTCCTCGCCAAGACATGGAACATATGACGAAAAATATTATAAAGTTCACTTAGAAACATCAACACCTACAAGGAAGAAAAGGGTAACAAAGAAAGTAGATCAATACTTTGTGCAACATGGACTTTCAAAAGAAGAAGTATAGAGGTTAAGGGAAATAGCTATTGAAAGAGAAGCCAGGGCTGTTGGTGAGTCCTCTGGATTGAGGAGATTAGGAAGAACAACTTCCACCCCTACCTCTGCATTGCAAAACCCTTTAGTACAACTGCTGCAAAAGAGAAGGTGGATCCCAGTGCTCCAACAACAAAAGAAATGACTGCACCCTTCAGTCCCAACAATCGAACTACTAAGAGAAATAATGTACCTTCGGTAGAACCCCCTGCTACCTTTGGAAGGAGGAAGAAGCAAAAGGCATTCATAGAAAAGAACTTGAGTACAATTGTGGAAGAAGAAATCAAGCTTGGACTTGAGCATGAAGAAAAACTTACCAAAAAAAGGAGAAGTAGTGCCACTACAAGCAGTGAAGGTGCCTCACAAGAGGCTAGCATTGAAATAAAGAAGCCTAAGGTGGACATTATGGACACTTCAACAGAAGAGGAGATAGAATTGAAAAAAGAGGCTTTCACTATTCACATTCATAAAAATCCTGAGAAGAAGAAGGAGAAGAAATCCAAGGAAGGCTCTTCAATGCTTGAAAAGAAAAAGAAGATAAAAACTCCTCTGGTAAGAGCTTGGAATCCAATAAAATTTATTTTTTTAGTCAATAATATGTTAGAGCATGATGATTTGTTAGAGGGAAATGTTAAATTGTATGATGAAGTGGATGAGGAAGACAAGAAAACAATCATAGAAGCCATCATACAGTACATAATCATTTTAGTTGCAAACATGAATAACATTAGAAAGAAGGTTCCTACTATTGTGTGGGAGGCCTTGGTGGAAAGAAGGCATGAAGCAGTTGAAGCTGATGATAAGATGAAATATGATGCTCTAGGGGAAATTGGATGCTCTTTATTTGAGAATGACAAGGTCATTCATACTGCAGAAGAGACTCCATCATTTGATGACACAGAGAATGCAGTGCTCTCACCACCATTGGTTGATGATACAAATGGTTCCCCAGAGACATCTACTGATTCGAAAGATATCGAGAATACCATCGGTGTCAATAATGAAAATTAGAATGTAGAACAAGAACAAGATAGAAATGATACTAATAATGGTGTTGAAGACCACCCTGACAACCAAAATGAAGATGCTGGAAATGAAGGTGAAGAAAATCAAAATGGAGAAGAAGAAGAAGGTCAAGGAGAAAAGGACAATAATAAGAAAGATGATAAGGAAGAGGGGGAGGATGAAAACATAGATAAACAAAAGAAAAATCCTTCTAGCTAAGAAGATGAAGAAGAGAAAGAGAAGAATAAAGAAGAGACTGAGGTTGAAAAGAATGAAGAAGTGTCTCAAAAGATCATGGAGCTACCAAAGTCATCCAAAGAACCTTCTGGTAAATATCTTAAGAGTCTTTTGATAAAATAGATGAGATTCCAACCGGTTATTCCTCCCTAGTTGATATAGCTCCCATTGTACCAATGAAATATAGATCTGAATAAGATCTCACGATTCAAAAGTTGGAGCTCAAAGACGTTTTCCATGCCTCTGAAAGAAAAGAGATTATAGAAACTCATCAAAATGGGACAAAATTGATTAACGATGCTATCAGGTCTCTACAAGATGCTACTTCCAGTGCTGTAATTGACAATGCTTTAACTCCTATTGAAAAATTGAAGTTTTTGGTATATTCACTCGAGGAGTATGCCTCCAGTTTGAAGGAGCAGACTAAAAAAAGTTATGTCAAGATTTGCATAGAAGAGGCTAATTGAGTTGCAGGACAGATGTGCATCTGCACATGAAAAAGTGGAAAATTTCTTAAAGGATGTGAAGGAGTGTGAAGATGAGGCTAAAACCTTGTTTTTGTATTGCATGAGGTGGCTAGATGTCACTCAAGGCATTAAGGACTTAATGGACTCAATAAAATCACAAATATATAATGTGTCCATAACTTAGTAAATAAATAAAGATAAATAGGCAAGATAAATAAAAATACATATAAACTAAAGTTAGTAAAGTACCTCATCCTATTAAGAATTAACAATTTTCAAATGTGAGAAATAAATTTGGTGGACGATGGCATTTTTGTGCCGGAGTGTGATGGTTTGTTTCTTGTGATAGGGCCTACATGCTCTTTGCAGTCACGACTGAGCATTCCTAGTGCTACATAGGAGGTGGGGTGAAAGGGGTGTTGTTGCGGGGAGTTTTGGAGTGTCATGGGAAGGGGTTTTGAGTGGCAGTGTGGGGGTTGTCGGGAGGTGGAGTGAGGGGTCTCCCCTCTTTCATCTCTTTTTTTGTTTTCTTTTTATTTTTTAATATTTTGGCTTGGTAATGGCAAGTGGTTTAGGGGTAAAGGAGAGCGGTTCCTTTTGTGATGTGGTTGGGTTTTCTCGGCCTTAGTTTGAGCATGTTAGAATTGGCTATGGATGCCAAGATCTATGGACCAAATGGAAAGCACAAGAAAAGAGAGAGAAAATAATATGACAAGAATAGACAATGTCATTGATATGAGATGATTATGATTATTACAATGAGAGAGACCCCTTGGTTATATAGCCAAGGTGAGAACATAGAAGGGCATAAGATTATGACAAGTGTCGTAATCTTATGACATGAGACAACTATGAAGAGCTATCACTCCACAAAAGGTGGAGAGATAATCACATGATGTGTCCACAAAAGGTGGAAGTGATGAGGTAATGACATGTCAAGTCCACCAAAAGTGGAAAATCTCCAACAACCTCCTATGTGGTCCCTAAGTAAACTTAACTAAGGTGTAATCATGACCTAGGACAAGGTACAAGACATTTAATTACACCAACAGAGCATACCAAAGTGATTCATTTCTTAAAAAATGTCATGCAAGAGGAGGGACTTGCTTTGAATGGAGGTCTGTAGATTCCTAAAATGAATGGATTCCTTGAGAGAAGTAAGGATCGTCTGATGTTAGTGATACAACTAAAATTTGTGGCAGAAGATGTTAGTTATCTATCAAACCATGCATTGATCTGTAAATTTATGGGTATTAGGTTTGTGTGGGGGAAAATCATAGAGCGTAAACAAGATAAATGCAATGAAATAGAAGCTAATCTAAATCAAAAACACTAATCTAGATCTATTCCTTCACTCACGAAATGAAACTAAACTATTACTGAATTTGAGAAACAAAGTCACAAGATGAAAGCATACATGAATTCATAAAAAAATAGTGTTACAATCTCGTTTCAGAGTGTCTTCGCAAGATGTCGAATTGTTCATATCACTGTGAAGCCTCCATTGTTGCGTGCGAGAAGCTTTGATGCGATGTGTGTTGATTGAAGATATGTGTTGAAGTGTTGTTAATGGATATTTGGATCTAGACAGTACTTCCTTGTGCAAATGATGTTGATTCTTCGATCATTTTTGTGAGGAAAGAGGTTTGTTATATATAAATTATGATTTGAAATGGACGATCAGGATCGCGCAGTAGAATATCTTGATCGACGGTCGAAAGATGTTGAGAGGATTTAGACATGAATAATTTATGCAAAATAGATTACCTGATTAGTGTGATTGAAGAAATAGATTAATCAGTCAGGAATATAGATTGATTAGTCAGGAATAGATTGATCAGTTAGGAATAGATTGATTAGTTAAGAATAGATTGAGAAATTAGAGGATCGTAATTTTCTCAATCAGGAAAGTGGTTGGGAATGATTAATTAAATAGATTTAATTAATTCATTCATTTTGGAGTTGAATGTGCAAATCAAGCTTGAATTTTACAAATAAAGTTGCATTAGCTTGATTTGATTTTTGATGATGATTTGAATAGTTTTCTTCAAATTTGGAGGGAAAGTGAGTTAATTAAATTATTATGATTTAATAATTCAATCGACTTAGGGGAATAAAGTGATTCAATGATGTAATTAAATAATTGGTGTTGTTTAACTAATCAGGATGAAAATAAAGTGAGATTAGAACTTTATTTAATAAATGTAATTTATTTAATTGGTCAAAATTATAAAAATGTGAATTAATTAAATAATGTCATATTATTGAATTAATAACAAAAATATTTTAGGACTTTATTAAATAAATGGAATTTATTTAATTAGTAAAAAATGATGAAAAAGTGAATTAATTAAATAATGTCGTATTATTCAATTAATATGGGAAATTAAGGTTTTTGTGCAATTGATGTGAAATGTAGTGATGTTTGATGATAATGAAGTTGATGATGTGAAAATGTCATTTAGTATGTGTGATAAGTGTTAGGTCAATTTTACATGTCTACATTTTGTCCCTCTTTGATACAAAGTACAGGTTGCTTTGTTTCAAAGATTCAATGTTAAGATCAAGATTTTGAAAAAAAATTATGCCCCATTGTGCCCCAACGGTCAATGGAATGATGGTAGGACTCTGTGCTACCCCCTTGAGAGGTTGGCCAAATTTTTTTATTTTGAGGTCAGGCTCACGACACTATTCTATTTTAGTTTCGATGTGGAGAGGATAAAAAATTAAGTCTATAGGTCCCTCGTTGCTTGATCCAATGTTCTTAGAAAGGTTCCCTAAGTAAAAATTAGGGTGTTTTTGAGGGTTAAAATAGGTAATTAGGGTTCTAATTACCTCATTTGCACTTTGAGCCTATAGTGATTTTTGTCTCTAGATGTCTCATTCTATCAATTGTCGAGGAGCTATGGTGTTGATTGTGGGAGCCACACATTGCGTAGACACGGTTCAAGAGTATGGACGACCCACAGGCGTCGGTGCCCTGGTATGTACTCTCTTGATTCTCGTTTTTGTTTTTTTGTGTTCCTGTAATTAATGCTTAAAGTCCATCAAGTCAAAAGTGTAGTTTTTAGAATTTTAGCGCTATTGATTTAGTTTTATCACTTTTAACATTTTAAAATTGGCACTTTTGCTCTGAATTTGTGCACTTGACTTACTTTAGTGCCTTTGACTTACATTTTTGCTTTTGTAATTCACTTTTTCCATACATTTTCACTTTTGAATGCTCTTCCTCAATTTATGTGCACTTGCTTTTGTTTCGCACTTTTTCCAATTTTTTTCGGTTTTGATCTTTGTGCTTTTGCAATTTCTCCTTGCTTTTGCAAAAGGTTCCTCACACTTTCCTTTGTTTTGTGCTTTTGTTTGAAATTTCATCGCTTTTGCTAAGATTTCTTTGCTTTTGACATTTTGGAACCCTAAGTTTATTCAATGTTTTTGTTTCGATTTGCATGTTCAAAGCGAACCCCTAACATCGTGGGTTGAAATGATTACAGGTGGTCCTTAAACCACTATAGTCAAGGGAGCGACGACCCTGAGATCTATTTGATTTGATTGTTGATTTTGATGTTTTGGATTGAGATTCTCTAGATGCGGTTGGGCTACGTTACATTTGTTATATGCCTCCCATCTGATGTCACACTGCGATGATGACCGCGCTCGTGGAGTGGTGGCATTTAGAGACTTCTTCATTCCATTTTTTTATAAGGGAGGCAACTATTACCCTCAAGTATGTGTGGAGGATTCTCCACATACCTATCCATGGTGAGATCATTTCATACTTTGTTCAATGGGGTACCCATGCTATGCTACGTGTGCTTGGTGTCAGATGCTTGGAGGTTCGACAGTCTGAGATAGATTTATCAAAGTTTTTTGGTAGTGCGGATCCTGTTTCTCTTGTTCTATGTGGTTTGATTTCGAGGTTGGTTGTTCCTGATAGGAGAGGCTGTCAATTCCCTATTGGATGGGGTATATGTATTGAGGAGATGTTTGAGCATGGGACCAGATATGCATGGGGTCCATGTCTTCTCGCCCACCTCTATAGAGATATGCATGAGGTTGCATATTGAGGTGGGAAATCCATTTCTGTAGGTGTCTCTCTTTTACATGTATTGGCCTGGGAGCACATTGCAGTGACATGGCCCAATGGTATACAAGATTGTACTAATGGTGATCCATAATCCTATCGTTATGGAGAATTTTTATATTATACCTTACCTAGGGAGCTTTCGTATCAACGTCACGTATTTGATGACATGCCAAGTTTTGTATGGAGACCATACATGGATTGTGATGCCTAGTCGGAGGATCAGGAGCAGCTAGTATACTTTTGACAAACTAGATGGTTGATTGGTCGCTCTCACTCTTTTCTAGAGTGATGTTTACCTGATAGAGTATGCAAGTAGTTTGGAGAGAGACAGGGCCGGTTTCCTAACGCATATGAGGCTCAATTCGGTCAGACCACCCGAGAGATTCGTGTTTGGGGTCATCAAGCTGACATAGATGCTACTATTGCTACGTTTAGAGTGCTTTCCCCAGTCGGATGGGGTTGGCCAAAGGGTTTAGTAGATCTGAGTACCACTCTTGATTTTGATCATTGGTGGGCACGATATGTGCCATTGAGATTTACAGATCCTGACAGTGATCCCGCAGTAGGCAGAGTAGGCATTATAGGTCGGTGCGGAGAGAGACAACGTCTTGAGATTCTAGTCGAGCAACTTGGTCAGGCCCAACAGGATGGGGCACAGGGTGATTAGGTGCAGGGTCAGGGATAGGTTCCAGGTCCCCCTCCACCACTTGGGGATGGAGGTGCTTAATTGGCTGCAAAGATAGGGTGGCGACAGGTTGTGGAGGCATAACTTGCCACAATGACAGTAGAGTGAGATGGCCTAAGAGCTGAGAGAGATACAAATATTGGGTGTTGTCTTGTTGCGAGACACGATTACAGGCCATCACTACAAAGAGGGATAGTCTGAGGACCAAGTGAGATAGTCTTCACACTGAGCAGGATTAGTTATTACAGAGGGATACATACTATCAAACTCTATATGATGCTTTTGTTCCTCGAGCATAGAGACGACCGAGATTCAAAGAGCCTAGTGTTGCGGGCGGTGGTTCCAAGTCAGCTAGGCAATCTCTTAGATAGTCAGATCCAGATGGTGGTCTGTAGCCTGGTCTATAGAGTCCTCCCCTTCTTGTCAGGCAGTGTTATATATGTACTTGATCTTTATGATGTTTATTGCTCAGAGACTTCATATTGTAGACATGATTTTGTATATACATTCATTGGGCTGATCGAAGCCTCGCGTATATGTATTATCCTATCACACTTGTTTCCATGATGATGGTGTACTATAACATTCTCCCTTTTTTGATGATGATATATATGAGAAATACCTTCTTCGATTCAGCTCATTTATATGTTTATGTGATGATCATGGATGGCTATGTATGATGATGTATGTTTATATATGTTTTTGTAATTTTTTAATGTATGTATATGATGTCGATGGATGGATCATATATTGTTTCAAATGATGTTTTATTATGGATGATCAATATATTGTTTTGATAAATGATGTTTGTATGATGTTGATATATGATGGATGCATACCTTACACATTATACATGGTTTTTTCATTGTTTTATTATCATCGTGATATGTATTGACGACATTGTGGATGTAATGGATATGGTACCAATGATATTGTGATGCAGGATGGATGTTAGAAGAAACATTTGATGATGGATAGAAATTTGATGTTGTTAGTTGTCGATGTGTTGCTTTCGCTTTGCTTGGAGGCTTCACAGTTTGAACAATCCGGTTTGATGTAGCAAATAGATATGATGCACTAGGGTATTAATGACCAAGGTGACTTTGTATCCATTGTGTGGACTGTGACTCGACATAAAAAGAATATTCTTGTTCATACCAGACATACAAAAACTTTGTTTAAAGTATATAGTTAGTTTGTGTTAAAAAAATTTGGACCAATTACACAGATAGGTATAGAATACCTAACATGCAATGGCTTCACAAATTACTTCAACACAACTTCCATACACTCAAAAAATCAAGTATTTTCCATGGTAGTATTAAAAAAAATATCTTACAAACAACAAACTGTAATGACACTCAATTTCCCCCATTCCTTCTTCTCTAAATTCTTATGGACATCCTCAAGAGATCCTGGGAATGAGTCAATAAAATAAATCATAAAAAAATAAGACTATAAAAAGATAAAAAAAAAGAGTTGTAGTATCACTTGCCATATCTGTTTGAGGTTTTAGGGCTATTATCCGTTGTTTATCATGTTATCATAGGAATGGATCCATTAAGGAATATCTCAGGATGTTGTTGGTGAATTGTCAAAAGATAGGTAGGCAGTACTTTGGCCTTTTTTCCATCTATTTTGCGATCAAATCTTTGTGATTGTTTTGCTTGAAATCTCTAGCTTGTTGTTGTTTGCTTTGTTTGTTTGTTTGTTTTGTCAAAGGGTGAGTGTGATGTTTTGTTTATTATGGGTGAAAAGTTTATTGTGGATTGTGATGACGGGGTTGATTTTTTGAGTTTTTATGATGCTATTTTTGTTGTTTTTAGGGGACTAACCTAGGGCCTCGGGGGCTCATCAAAGATAAGCCTTGCCTACATTGTACATGCATAGGCTCATAGTTCGCTTGGTTTGATGTGAACATGTTTTTGATCTTTTTTGTTTTGTGAATGTTTTTGGATTTTGTATTTTGTGACTAAGTTGAAATAAAGCATGATAGAAACCTAAGGGGACTAACCTAGGGCCTCGGTGGCTATTAAGCCTTGTCTACATTGTACACGCAGAGACCACGTAGTTCGACCAGTTGAATCAAAGCATAAACTTGTTTTTGGGATTTTAAACAACATTGTTAACTTGGATTGATATTCCACTTTTGTGTCTAGAGGATATTTTTCGGGAAATATACTTGAACTAGTTGTGAGGTTCAAGCAAATTTTAATATCTTAGACTGTTTGAGTGAAGGAATAATCCGATGATGTTACGTTTTTATGTTTTCAAATGTTTTTTATTTTTGTTGTTTTTCAAATGTTTTTGATTTTTTTTGTATTTTTCAAATGTTTTTGATTTTTGTCATTTTTCAAATGTTTTTGGATTTTATATTTTTCAAATGTTTTTGATTTTTGTTGTTTTTCAAATGTTTTTGGATTTTGTATTTTTCAGATGTTTTTGATTTTTGTTATTTTTCAACCATGATGGGATATACAAGGATCCAATCCACAACTAGCCTCAAGAAGTTGCCCCAAGTTGGAGACAAGACTACTTTCCTCAATCGGTAACAAGCCATGGTTGGACACATGCTTTATTATGGAATGAATAGATTAATGCTTTGGATAGTATTTGATAGATAAGGATGCAGGTCTTATTCAACACAGTGTTTGTTTGCCAGGTTTTCACTATGGTACCTATTCTAGGAGCGCCACAAAGTGGTTTTCACTCAAGGAATGTTTTATTTCTCTTTACTGTTTTTCTTGCTTTTTGTTTTTTTGTTTATATTTTTTATCTTTTCCATTTTTTTGGATTTTTACCGTTTTGCTTGGGGTATACTAACATGCTTTACGTGTAGAACTTCTTGAGATGGTTGTTGTTCAGCAGTTCAACTAAGGGTTCTCCTTTAGGAGCAGCCAACTGATAAGCCCTATAACCATAGCTTGTTGTGATGATAAATGGCCCTAAAAAGTTGGGTTCAAACTTGCCTTTGCCATCTTGATTTAGTTGTACCTTATGGTTCTCTTTGAGCACTAGGTCACCAACTTGAAAGTTCTTGTCATTGATCTTTTTGTCATACCTTCGTTTGAGTCGATTCTGATAAACCTAAAGATGGTTTAATGCACTCAAATTCCTTTCATCTAGGAGCTCTAATTCATTTAGCCTAGATACCCAATATTCTTTGTTGCTGACCATGTCTTTTAATGAGATTCACAATGAGGGGATTTCAACCTCGATAGGTAAGACAACCTATGATCCGTAGACCAAGGAAAATGGTGTGGTACCTTTAGGTTTTCGGATGTTGGTTCAATAAGCCTATAGGGTTGGGTTTAGCTACAAATACCAATCACAACCGACTTCATTAACAATATTTTTTAGTATTTTCAATATGGTTTTATTAGATGCTTCAGCTTGATCGTTTCCTTGGGGGTAATAGAGCGTGGAGAATCTATGCTGGATAGAAAATTGGGAACAAAGTTCTTGGATGTCTAGATTTTTGAATGGGGTTCCATTGTTCATTATTATCATTTGGGGAATTCCATACCTACAAATCAGATAATTCAGAATGAATTTTGATATTTGTTTTCCAATGATGTAGGTCAATGGGATTGCCTCTATCCATTTAGTGAAATACTCGGTTGTTGTGATAATAAACTTGTTCCCATTAGATGAAGCGGGTGAAATCTTACTACTAGGTCTAATCCCCATTGCAAGAAAGGTCATGGTGTTGTGATGGGTCTCAACACCTATGCTAGTGTATGAACAAGGTCACTATGTTGTTCGCATTGATGACACTTTCTAGAATACTGAATGCATTCCTGTTTTATGGAGGGCCAATAATACCCCGTTCTAAGCAGTTTTTGGATTAGGTTAGGTCCACTAGAGTGAGACCCACAAACACCTTTGTGTACCTCTTGTAATGTTGTTTGTGCTTCTTCTACATTAAGACACCAGAGTAACATACCATCTAGACTACAACAGTATAGGGTATCTCCTAGGATTGTAAAGCGGGAAGTTCTACAGGTGAAGGTTTTCTTTTGAATGGTTGTTAGGTCAAGTGGTATGATACCATGTTGGATGTAGTAAAATGTATCTTGGTACCATGGGGAGTTAGGACCAACAACAACACATACCAGGTTTGATTACAGGATGTCGAATGTAGGTACGAGCAGTTGTTCCACGAGGAACTCATACTTAGGATTTTTTTTTGGAATATCAAGAAGTGAACCTATTGTTTCCATTGCATTGGTAGCTTTGTTATTCATCATTCACCTATTTGATCACTAGCTGAGAGTCTTTGAAAACATGTAGCTCTTTTATTCTCCATTCAATAGCCATTTTGAGCCCTGTGATTAAAGCTTCATACTTTGAGATATTGTTAGTGCATGGGAAAGTGATCTTGTATGCCTTGGGTATACTATCTCTCTATGGTGTGAGAAATAGAACACCCGCTCCAAAGCCTTGTTGAGTGTGGGACCCATCAAATTATAGAGTCCAATGGCCTGTTTGTTCTGTCATTAGGTGCTTTCATTTGGAATTTCCATTGTGAGAGGCTTATGATCATCTATGGATGCTTCGGCTAGCTAGTCTACTATGATTTGTCCATTGATGGCTCTTCTATCCAAATAATCTATATCAAACTCACTCAGGATCATCACCCATTTGGTTCTTTGGCCTTGTAGGGCTGCCTTTGCTAGTAGGTGCTTTAGTGGGTCTACTTTTGAAATCAACTTTACCTTCCTGTTTAAGATGTAGTGTCACAAATACGACTAAGAGACACACTCTTTCTATGGATGAGTAGTTCAAATCATAGCCCACCAATGTTTGGATGATGTAGTAGACCACTCTTTCTTTGTTATCATCATCTAGCTGGGCTAGGAGAGCTCCCAACACTGCTTGTGTGGTAGATACATAGAGTACCATTTCCTTATCTAGAATAGGTGACATGAGTACAAGAGGAGTAAGTAGGTACTCCTTGACTTTTTGGAACACTTGGTCACATCTCCCATCCCATTTGAAGGTGATGTCCCTGTGTAGGAGATGAGTGAAAGGGTGACATTTGTCTGCTAGTTGTGTGATAAATCACTTGATGGATTGTAGCTTCCCTTGTAAACTCCTCAGTTGTTTTAGTGTCTTTGGTGGAGGCATTTCTATTATAGATTTTACCTTTTCCGGATCCACTTCAATCCCCCTTCTCGACACTATGTACCCTAATAGATTTCCTGATGTTACTTCAAACACACACTTCTTAGGGTTGAGTCTCAAATTATATTGTCGAAGCCGATCAAACACCTTTGCAAGATTAGTCAAGTGATCTTCCCTTTTTACTAACTTTGCTAGAATGTCACATACTCTTCCATGATTAGGTGTAGCATATCATGGAAGATGGTCATTATTTCCCTTTGATATGTTGCTCCTGCATTCTTTAGACCAAATGACATTACATTCTAGCAAAAAGTCCCCCAAGCACAAGTAAATGTTATTTTGTGTTGATCATCTAGAGAGATTTTTATCTGGTTATATCCAGAGAAACCATCCATTAAGGATAGCATCTCATGCCCTGCTGTTAGATCCACGATCATGTCAATACTGGGAAGAGGGAAATCATCCTTTGGGCAGGATTTTTTCAAGCCTCTAAAGTCAGTGTAGATCCTTATGCCCCCAATAGACTTTGACATTGGTACTAGATTTGATATCCATTCCGGATAGTCGATGGGTCTAATGAAACCCACATCTAGTAACTTTCTTAGTTCTACTTTTACTAATAATGCAATTGAGGATGCATTTTTCTGAGTTTTTTCTTGATAGGCTTTGCTCCAAGGGAGACGGCCAAATGATGCACCATTAGTGTTGGGTCTAGTCCAGGCATATTTTCATAGGTCCATGCAAAGTTTACCTTCCTGTCATTGATGAATGTTGTGAAGTTTTCTTTCTCTTTAGGATCAAGCGATGTCGCATGGTATGTTATCTTTAGGTCTTCTATTGTGCCAACATTTATGGAATTTGCTTCTTCTACTAGGAGTGTTGATCTTTCTTGATATTCCAATATGGGGAGATTGAACCCTCCATCCTCGGGTGCCTCAGGGAGGTTTTCACCGTCAAATGCATCCTTTATTTTCCTCTTTTCAAGATCCGATAGAGCCACATTGTGGTCCTCTCTAGGGGATCGTATTTTTATTTTTATGTTTTCTCTTTCATTTTTGCAACTAGAAGCTTCAATCTCTCCATCGAAGTATGCATCCTATTCGAGTTCCATGATGAACCCTACTTTGTGATCTCCTGCTAGTATGTCCGTTCGAAGTCCCATGAACTCTGTGATTTCCTCATCATTCTAGAATTGAGCCAGAATAGGTGTATGTTGTTGTTGGTACCAATCTATAAATTGTGGGTAGAAAAGTGGTAGTCTATAATCATTATCCACAAAACTTATGGAGGTTTCCAAAAGGGTTAGTATGGATTTGGTATCCTTTTCCCATTGGGTGTCTAAGTCGTCATTACTAGAAGTGGGGGAGTCATATCCAATGATAAAGGAAGGTGAATCCCATTTGTATTCATTAGAGCAATGGTTTTGATGAACCAGAGAGGGGACCTATCAATGCTAAAGTTGTCGAATAAGTCTTTGATGGGTAAATCATTGTCCATGATATGGTAGATATCCAATGCCTTAACGCTAGCAAAAGTTTCTTGTTTCTTAAAAGAGGTTTGTCTGATTTTTGGAGTAACCACATCTTTTGGCTTATAACCTAGTCCCATATTTTTCTTTCTCTGTTCCATTATGATAGGTTCCCATCGGCCTTTTTTTGTGTAGCCAAGGCCACCTGTTCCTTGATATCCCATTTGTTTAGCTAATTGATAACCTCTACTATTAGGATCAATTAGAATAGGTTGTGGTTTTTTTTGTTCTTTTTGGTCCTCTTTGTAAATCATGGATGAGAAGTCCTCTTTGAATATTTCTTCATCCTTCATGGCCCCCCACTTGGTGAAGATCGTGGGTTTGGCTATCATTTACACTATTTGAGCATACTTGATCTCTTTCAAACCTCCATAGACTTTGGGTGTTGGTGGAAGCATTCCAATGCAGAATGCTTGGTTGAAGTGGTAGTTTACATTACCCCTGTCCAGTACTTGAACCTTGGTTTCCATTTTTCGGTTGCTCACTTGATGTGGTCTTCATTGAGGTCGATGGTAGCATGGAAGGGTTAACATATGAGAATGAATGGAAGGCTATTTCGTTACTAGGTATGTGTTGTATCTTATTATAATTTTCCTCCAACTTTGCACAAAAATGGAAGGGTTTAGGATTGACATATAATGTTACCTCTTTTCCTTCATGGGAAAAATTTAGGCACTGGTGAAAGGTCGATGGTACTGCTTGTAATGTGTGGATCCAAAGACATCCTAAGAGGAGGTTATATGGCAACTCAAGGTCAAGTACTTGACATGTAGTTTATGTTATGGTCAGTCCTATCTGCACTGGTATCCTAACTGTCCCTTCTGAATTCCTTTCAAAGTCATTATAGGCCCTTATGGTAATGCTCTTTCCTTTGTCTATCACATCATCAAAATACCCCAATTATTTGAAATTGTTTGAGGTACACATGTTTAGACCTGCACCATTATCTATCAACACACGTTTGGCCATGTTCTTGTGGACACCAACCTCTATGTAGAGGGCTTGGTTGTGGAACATCCTTTGTGGAAGATCTTTCTTAGAGAAGACCAAATTATTGTTGGTTGTAATTTTTCCAACCATGGCTTGGAATTGATTAGGATCGAGGTCGTTAGGGACCAATGCTTCCAATGATTTTTCCAATATCTCCCTATATGCGGGTGATAGTTTTAGTAGTTTTAGGATTGAGATTAAGGCTGAAGTATTCTTTAGATGTTCTACAATGTTGTAGTCATTTGATGTCTTAGTTGTGGGTTTAGGAGGGGCTCCCTATATTGTAACTCTCCCTTGATGGGTAGTTACGTTACAGTTGTTGTCTCCACCTTATATAGTCACTACATTTTCCCTATTGTCATCAGCTTGGAGAGGGTTCCTAAAACCATGTCACCGTACGTGTAGTTAGCATTGTGGTAATCTTGGTCCTTTCATTTGTCATTCCTTTTAGCGTGGTTTGGGATTGGGTTCGTATATATTTGAAGGTCCTTGTTTTTGGGACGGTGTTTGACATCTACTTCTCCTTTGTCTATCAAGTCTTGGATGAGGTGCTTGAGTCTCATACAATTGTTTATTGTGTGTCCTTTAATCTTGTGGAATTCACACAAGTCTTTCTTGTTGTACCACAGTGTTTTGAAGCTAGGATCCTCATAGTTTAGGTGATTATTAAGTTTTATGAGGGTTTGTTGTACTAGTTTACACATGATTGTCTCAAGTGACTCTCCTAGTACTGTGAACTACCTCCTTGGTTGATCGTATTGCCTTTGTTTCCCCCCTTGATTCATTTGTTGGTTGACTGCCTGATTGTTCTTGGGATAGGTAATTTGTTTATTTTGTGTACCATTTGGAACATAGCTTGTTTGTGCCACTTGCGATTTATTTTGAGGTGGGTTTTGTGTGTTCCATAGTGCTCCAGTGTCAACCACTCCATCGTTTGTAACATTCTTGTTCTTTGCCCAGATTTTAGGTTTATCGTTTGAAATTGAGGAACTATATTTTGAGCTATTTAGTTTAAGGACTCCTCTTGCTATGAGGGATCTCTCAATATGTAATCCTTTTTCAATGGTTTCTTTGAATTTTATAGGACATAACATAGTGATCTGGTAGTTGATCTTGGGTAGGACATTCGAGACGAAGATATCTACCAATTCCTTGTTGGGAATGGGCCATTTATATCAACTAGCCTTCTGCCTCCATCTTTATAGGTAGAAGGTAAAGGACTCTCCTTGAATTTGTTTAATTTTGGATAAATCTGTGATGGTGAAATCTTGCTCTATGTTGAAGGAGAAGTGACTTATGAATTTGCTAGATAATTCGTCAAAGGTTTTAATTCCTGGTGATAGATGGGAAAACCACTCGATAGCATGACTTGTAAGGCTATAGGGAAAGAGCCTCATGAGGTAAGCGTCATTGTTTTTTACTTCCATACACGATACTAAAAAATATCGTATGTGCTCTACTAGGTCTCCTCTTCCTTTGTACTTATCAAAATTTGGTATTTCAAAGTTTTTTGGAAAGGGTAGCAAAGTAATGGAATGATCAAATGGGAACAGACATATTTCCTGAAGGGTATAGGTCTTCTTTTTTTCTCCTACCTACATGTCTACTATCTTTTCGTTCACTGCTTCTAGTTGTAGTTCTATATCTATTTTTGGTGCCCTTGATTGCAAGTCTTGCATGTAATAGCCTTGTGGTCCCACAACATTTGTTTGGTCATAAGTTGGATAGAATGGAGGCATTGAACTTTCGTAGTTGTTTTGAATATAGGGTGGGTTAGCTCCTTGTTGCTGGGATGAATTATACTGAAGGTTACCCTGTTGATGCGTTAGCATGACACCTTGTTGGTAGGATGAATTGGGAAGGGTACCATGCAACACACCTTGTTGTTGGGATGAAATATAATGAAGGTTTCCCTAATGGTGCATTGGCGGGTTACCTTGTTAATGGGACAAACTTGAAAGGGTGACCTGTGGCACACCTTGTGGTTGGGGCGAACTATACTAAAGGTTTCCCTTATGGTGTGTTGGCGGGTTACCTTGTTGATGAGACAAACTTAGAAGGGTACCCTGTGGCACACCTTGTTGTTGGCACAAACTATACTGAAGGTTTACCTGATGATGCATTGGCAGGTTACCTTGTTGTTGGGATGAACTAGGAAGGGTACCCTGTAGCACACCTTATTGTTGAGGGAAACTATACTGAAGGTTTCCCTGATGATGTGTTGGAGGGTTACCTTGTTGTTGGGATGAACTAGGAAGGGTACCCTATGGAACACCTTGTTGTTGGGGTGAATTATATTGAAGGTTTCCCTGATGATGCGTTGGCGGGTTACCTTGTTGTTGGGATGAATTAGGAAGGGTACACTATGGCACACCTTGTTGTTGGTACTGATATGGAAGGGGACCCTGTGTTCCACCTTGTTGATCGTATTATTGAGTGGGAAGGGGACCCTGTGGCCCACCTTGTTGATGGTACTATTGATTGGGAAGGGGACCCTATGGTCCACCTTGTTGATGGTACTGTATTTTTTGAGAAGGGTTAACAAACAAAGTGTTTTGAGGTACGTATTGTCCTAGTGGAGGATTGTTTCCTTGTGGTATGTAATGGGATGGACCTCCTTGATACTATTGGGCCATTGTCACTTATTCAATTTGAGTAAGTTTTCTATACAATGGGTTTTCCATTGGTTAACCATTGTTTTGTGAGAATACGAGGGGCATGTTTGGAATTTCCATGGGTTAAGATATCTATCTCAGAACTGAGTTATCCCTTAAGGGAATAAGGTTAGGATCTCTGAGATCCTCCACATTGAAGTCTACTAGTAATTTAGCACCACTCTGTGCCAACTTGAAGAAGTAAGAATTTGGGTCCTTTTTCAACGATTTGTCCATTAGTCGGAGAACCTTGGGGTTGTTGGAGTGTTGAAACAGTTCTTCCTCATTTATTTCCTCCTCAGTATCTACTTCTATGGCTACTCTGTTTGGGTCCTGGTTTGACTGTTCCATCACCTCTTGTCGTTTGTGGTTTATCTCTTCCTCACTAAATGTGTCTTTGTATGTGGGTCTCTTTTGAGGTGTTTCAAGGTCATTTGGTTTATAGCCCCATGGGCCACCTTCGTCGTTCATGGTGTTTGCTGGTGGGATGTTGGCATTGCTTTTGTTTGCTTCTATGTTCTTTCTATGTTGTGATCTCGTAGTTGTCATAAACAACTGCCAAGCTTTTGTGAACATTTTGTGACTCCTAACTATGGAATAAAAAAATGCTTTTGTTTTTGGATTTTCTAGTTTTAAGGAAAATGGAAGTTGCTTTTTTTTTTTTTGGATTTTCTATTGAAGATCTAAGGGTGGCTGGCCCATTGAAAAGCATAAATAGAAATGGTCTAGTCAATTTTGATGGGTGTGATATCTTCTTAAGATGTACCCTTTGGCAAACTTTAAAGTAGGACGGTTCTTTGAAAGTCGGAGTATGGATTTCTTCTTAAGGATTTTGCTCTTGCTAGAGATCATGAAGGATGGGTACCTATTTCCATGCAGGAGGTGGTAATATGGGTCTTTCGGCTACTAGGTCTGCTTTCTCTTCCTTTTTATCCAAGATGTTTTCTGCATTTCTCCACTAGTTGGGTGTTTTTTTCTTCTCAAATATGAAGGTCCTTAAATTGCTAATGATATTAGTTTGTTCATCTTCAATATGTGTGAGACTTGGTTGGAGGATTGGTGCTATAAGGTTTGGTTGTTGAACTAGGGCAACTGGTCACCAAATGGTCATATGGTGAAGGTGTGGATGTTTTTGATATGGTTTGTTATGAAGCTCAAGACCCTAAGGCTTGAGTGTTGTTTTGAGGTGACACTATTCTCGGAACTCAAAATGTCGAGGGCCTGGATTGATATCTCACTTCTTCTTCTAGAGGATATGTTGCAGAAAAGCTTACTTGAACTAGTCGTGAGGTTCAAGTAACTGTTGATATCTTAGAAGTGCGAGCAAGGGAATAATCCAGGTTTTTTTTGTTTTGATTCTGATTTCCAAAAGTAGGATGGAATGTTGAGAGTGGATGAAGGACTATATGACTTATTTGGGTTTCCAATTGTTTTGTTCTAACAAATACCCCATAAGTAGCTTTGGATTGTCTTTCTAATTTTCAACAAGATACAGCAGAAATAATGTGTTTTTAGCAAAAGCAATAGACTGTGAGCAAAAGCGCTCAAATTTATCAATTGTGGCCTGAAATTTGTCAAGTGCACGAGATTCTGAGAAGCAAGTAGGAGCTGAAATGTCAAGTGTAGCCTCTGTATGTTTTTGTTCAATGTGGTGATTTACTTAGTCAAAAGCAAGCTTTCTTGGCAATCACGAGCAGATTTTAGCCAAGTGTGATAAAAAAAGGAGCAAGTGCGTTGGTTTTGCATCAAGTGTGCAGATTCTATCAAATGCAACTAATTTTCATCAGTGAAGTTTATGGGATAGAGAGAAAAAGTGAGCTTTCTCTAGCAAGTGTGACCAATTTTGGATCAATTGCACTAGAAACAATAGTAGAAGTGGCCTATGTGTAAATTAGTTTTCCAGCTTTAGTATTTTGGCAGCAACATTGATGTTTTTCTTGCAATTTTTGGATGTTTTGATCTGTTTCTAGATGTGGAAAGTGATACAACAATTTTGGACTGACTCCAACAAGCATGAACTTGTGTGACCTGTATGTCTATGGCTTTAAGTTGTGAAATCATGATACCCAAGCCATAGTTTCCAATGTTTACTTTGAGCCAATGTAGCCTAAAATTAAAGCCTGAATATTCAGAAACCTTTAAGGAGATCCTTAAGGAGTGAAAATATAGGGATTCTTTTAAAAGAATACACTAAATCAAAGGGTTTGTTATTCAAACATCATGTTTGATAGGCTGCCATTAGGTCCTATCGCTTTAGTTAAAAGATGCATCAAATGTATCGATCGGGTAGTGTTCAGAGGCTATATGCAATAGGAAACATCTTGACTAACTCTCTTAGATTTTTTGAATGTTTGGAACTATTGTAAACAAAACTTAAACTAAAAGGCCATTAAACTAGAAAGCGTAAAGTTTTCTAAGCTAGGAAGCATGCAATTGCTAAGCTAAAAAGCATAAAATGATTAAACTAGAAAGCATAAAATGATTAGAATAGAAAACATAAAATGATTAAACTAGAAAGCATGTAAATTACTGAAAAAGAAATGCTTGCAATAAAACCGTCAAGTTTAAATGACAACAACTGTCAACTAACATCTAATTGTTAATAGGAAATAAACTTAATAACCTATACTTGACAACTAGAGTGGGTGCTCCAGAATTTTAGATAAACAAAACTAAAGATTACAAACTTGAACTATAACCTGTAGGAATGACTAACAGAGCTTGACACATACAAATAACATTTATTCACATTTATCATATTCAAAATAAATTTGAAAGAATTAAAAACAAATATACTTATCTATCCTATGAGATTCCCTTGAGTGGCCAGCTCTCAGGTATTTCCTATGATTAATTCATATCACATGAACTTTTATATCTTCTAAATAATTCCATCCATGATAACTCCATTACACAGAACTAGTAACTTAGAATAAGACTGGAAAAGATTATTTTATTCATATTAAAAAAAGTATAACACAGAGACAAAGTTCAAAACATATTATAACAGCATAACAATATCACTGTTTCATTGTTTCCGGCAATTACATATATATAATAAACTGCTTAACAAAATCCTAGATTTTAGATGGTGAAAGATCACCATTGAAAAAGTATTCTAATAGAATTTTAACTAACAAACGGATTGAGGTCCATAACATAAAGCATTTAAAAGGCCTGAAGAGGAGCCATAAAGTTTTAAAACAAAAAGTAAACAAAAAGCATTTAAAAGACTCGATCCACTATGCACTCCTGAAATTTCGGTGCCTAGACTTCCAACGCTTGTCTTCAATTGTTTTGAAGTATGCCTTAAAATCCACTTGGCTTTGCATAATGACCTGTACAAAGACTGAATACTTCACCATTACATCAACATTAGTCATCCATTTCCAATTGATTTAGGAAATAAAGAACATATTTTTACAAAAAGTAAGCAATTATTAATCCTAAAAATAAATAATTGGCAGGGTAAAAGTGATTGGGAGAAATAAGGAAGGGTATTTGGCTTATCATATTCATGAGGTTATTTATACCTCATCAATGTTTAGTGTTTGTTTCGATATGTTCATTTTAAATTCAAGCACAACATTTGATGTTTGAACAGATTTGGTAATTTTTTGTGAGAGCAAAACTACATCCTAGGGATAGGCACTTCTTCCTAGGTGGGCTTACCTCATTCCCTGAAGGGATGATTTTACATGCAACGAATGGAGAGGCTTTGTATGCTCAACCATAAGTCAAACTTGGTAAGTAAATTCTGATGCACCACTTCAGAGTGATTTGGATAAAAGGGGTAGCTTCTACAAACATTTGGCTCTTAGTAATGTTTTAGGATTATAAGTTTTGGATGTCTATACATGCAAAATTTTGCTCAATTAAGAGGCCTTCCAGCCCTTGTGGGTTTTTATGTATCACACAGATATTGGGGGAGATTGACGTCGATATAAAACAACATCAACCGACAGGTGAGAACTTTCCTCACACCCATAATTATTTATATAGCGGTTCAAAACGAGAGTACCTCTTGGGTCACCTTTGAGTTCTCTGGTGCAGTATGTGTCTCAAAAGGAAACCCTCTAAAAGGTATGCTTTGAAAATAAAAATGTGAAGCTCAAGATGTTTTCACTCACCCAAGATCGCCAAAAGGTGTGAGGGGAGAATAAAAACACCTAGCTTCCCAAACATGGAAAACACCATATGCAATTCATCATAGTATTTTTTTTAAGTGCCTCGAGTGGTGTGATCCACAAAAAAGGAATTTCAAGTGTGTACAAGATAGCATTTGTTCTTTTTAAAGTTCCCAATGGAAGTATTATGGATATCACTCAATACTATAGCAAAGGTGTAAAACAAAATAATGATTTGTTCATTTTTAAGCCCAAAATTTGAGTGTTCCTAGATCATGGTATTACTTGGTCAACAAAATAAATTTGAGTGTGCGTCAACAAAAGGAAATCATTTTGGTGAATCAAACAGAAAATCAAACCTTCTAAGAGTTTAATTTGAAAGCTTAAAAACCTTTTTAGAGCACCAACTGAATCGTTTGTTTGTGTTGTTCTTTTTATGCACCAAGTGAAAATTCTCTAACTATGAAAGCTTGGAAAGAGTTCATTTTAGAGCACTTAAATTAAAAATTTGTTGTTGTAGGGTTCTTTTTAAGCACTTAAATGAAAATTCTCCTAACTTAAAAAGCATTGAAAATGATTCATTTTAGAGCACTTAAATTGAAAATGTGTTTTTGTTGGGTTCTTTTTAAGAACCAAAATGAAGATTCTCCTAACTTAAAAAGCATTGAAAATGATTCATTTTAGAGCACTTAAATTGAAAATGTGTTTTTTTTTGTGAGTTCTTTTTAAAGCACCGAATAAAAGTTCCTAACTTTAAGAAAGAAGTCGTGGAAATCATGTTCCTTTGACCATTCGTCTTCCCTATAGAAAAAGTGATAGTGGTTTCTTTATGATGTTTTCAATCATGCATACACACACATTAGTACCTATCACACATTCCAAACATACACTTGTTAGCATAAAAAACAAAAATCAACTTGTAGATCTCAGACACAGGTTTAATAGAGCAAAAGCGCAGAAAAACCAACAAAAGTGCCCTCTGTCAGAGAGAAAAAGCACTAGAAAAATGAAAGTGCGCCCTCTGTCAAAAGAAAAAGGCGCTAGAAAAATTCAAAGGCACCAGTTTCAGAGTCAAGTGTGCCAAAAACAGGGTCAAGTGCACTAGTTTTGTGAAATAAAGTGCATTAGTTTCTAGAAACCTATGCATGAAGATTTTTCTAGAGTGTCTTCGAGACTTGTAACTTCAATTTTTTCTCACAAAATCGTTAGTGTTGGGGACCAGGGTTGCCTACTTGGTGCACCAGAATTGTTGGTGTAATTAATATTTAATTACACTTGCATAACTTTACTTAGGTAATATTTAATTCCTAGGTTTATTATTCTCATCCTTATCTTGTTGAGCTATCTTGTTGCTCAAGATAAGATTGGGGTTATGCATCTTTGCTTTTATAAAGCAAATCATATCTTGTAATTAAGAATTTCTGAATAATAATATTTTGCACATCGTTTGCAAAGCTCTTGCTTTTTCTGGTTTACATTTCAGATCTTGGTTTCTAACAAGAATGTGTGAGGGGGAAAATCATAGAGTGTAAACAAGAGAAATGCAATGAAATAGAAGCTAATCTAAGTAAAAAACACTAATCTAGATCTATTCCTTCACTCACGAAATGAAACTAAACTATTACTGAGTTCAAGAAACAAAGTCACAAGATGAAAGCATACATGAATTCATAAAAAGAATAGTGTTACCATCCCATGTTGGAGTGTGTTCACAAGATGTTGGATTGTTCATATCATTGCAAAGTCTTCATTGTTGTATGCAAGAAGCTTTGATGCGATGTGTGTTGATCAAAGATACATGTTGAAGTGTTGTCAATGGTGATTTAGATCTAGGCAATACTTCGTTGTGCAAATGATGTTGATTCTTCGATCCTTTTTTGTGAGGAAAGAGGTTTATTATATAGAAATTGTGATTTGAAATAGACGATCGAGATCGCGTAGTAGAATATCTTGATCGACGGTCGAAAGATGTTGAGAGGATTTAGACATGAATAATTTATGCAAAATAGATTACCTAATTAGTGTGAATGAAGAAATAGATTTATTCGTCAAGAATATAGATTGATCAGTCAAGAATAGATTGATCAGTCAGGAATAGATTGAGAAATTAGGGGATCATAATTTTCTCAAATAGGAAAGTGGTTGAGAATGATTAATTAAGTAGATTTAATTCATTCATTCATTTTGGAGTTGAATTTGCAAATAAATTTGCATTAGTTTGATTTAATTTTTGATGATGATTTAAATAGTTTTATTCAAATTTGGAGGGAAAGTGAGTTAATTAAATTATTATGATTTAATAATTCAATTGACTTAGGGGAATAAAGTGATTTATTGCCATAATTAAATAATTGGTGTATTAGGATGAAAATAAAGTGAGATTAGGACTGTATTAAATAAATGCAATTTATTTAATTGGTCAAAATGATAAAAACATGAATTAATTAAATAATGTCGTATTATTCAATTAATAAAAAAAAAAGGGTTTTAGGACTTTATTAAATAAATGAAATTTATTTAATTAGTCAAAAATGATGAAAATGTGAATTAATTAAATAATGTCGTATTATTCAATTAATATGGGAAATTAGGGTTTTTGATGCAATTGATGTGAAATGCAGTGATGTTTTATTATAATGAAGCCAATGATGTGAAAATGTCATTTAGTATGTGTGATAAGTGTTAGCTCAATTTTACATGTCTACAAGGTTATCTCTCCCTTTCCTAGAATGGTGGGCCCGAAGGGTTTAAAATTTGGAGGGTGATATGGAGGTGATGTTGGCTGCCATAACTACTTCATAATGGTGTTCTCTTTCTTGGCGGATCAAAATAACGCTTATGAAGGGGGCCCTTATTTTTACAACCAGGTTGGCTTGTTCATTAAGCCTTTAAATGTTGGATTTAACTCAAGTGAGGAGCTCCCTTCAAGGGTTCCAATTTGGGTGTGACTCCCGTGGCTTTCGTTGGAATTTTGGAGAAATGATATTTTGCATGTGATCGCTCTTTTTTTGGGCAACCAGTGGGTTTTTCGCAATAGAAAATGGATAAGAAGGTAATTTATTATGATTGATTTTTAAAAAAATTTGATTTAAATAACCCATTACTAGATTCTTTGGAAATATGTCTTGGATCAACTTCTTTGATTCAATAGTTAGACTATGAGGCTCTCCCATTTCAGTGTTGAGTTTACCATGAGTATGGTCATTTGCAACAAAAATTCCAAAAAAATACCCTAGCTAAAGCTTTATCTAATGTGGTTTCAGCCAATGTACCTCCCAATTCAAGGCAGAGGTTGGACAAGGGGAAATCCTCTATGTCGAAAGGTGATGTGGGTAAGGAGGGTTTTGTTCCAATTAAACTACATAATAAGGGTAGTGGTTTTAAGAGATCCTTTAAGGATACACAAGGAAAGGAGACCTTTAATAGGTTTGAGGTGCTAGAGGACTTGGATAAGTGAGATGTGGCTCCTAATTTGATGATCATTGGGGATAGTCTAGTGTGAGACGAGAATCTGGTATCCAAGGAGACTATTAGTTAGAGTGGTCTGCATGGTGATTTCGTAGCTTCACAGATGGACACAAATCAGGAGCATGAGTCTTTTTGTGTGGAAAAACAACCCAAGAGAAATGAAATGGAAAAAGCACGCCCCTGAATCCTAATTTGCAACCATCAGAAATGAAGAATTTGGCTCTAGGCATAGGCGATAAAGCACCACCCTCCTTAGGAGTGCAACAAAAGTCCATTAAAAAAAGTGGTATTGACAAGACTTCTAAAGTTGGGTGAAAGAAGGATCAAGATAAGATAAAAGTAATGGGTGAAAATTTAGTAGAATTAGGTTCTATTAAGACTATTGATTCCCATTTTTCTAACCCTCAAAGATGATAGTCCTATAATGGAATGTGAGGGGCTTGAACAACATCCCTAAACAAAAGGTTGTTTGGGATTTGATTAGAGAGCATTCTCTTAATTTTTTATTTATTTAGGAATCCAAGTTGGTAGTTGAAGGAATAATGAACATTGCTACTAAATTATGGTGGAGGGGTCAGTGTCAATGCATTGGTGCCTAGGGTAGTGCTGGTGGAATTTCCTGTTTGTGGGATCCTTGTAAGATTAGCTTGCTTTGGTGGATTTCTAGTAGGCATTCTATGTCGTTGGTTGCTTCTAGTGTGGAGGCTTGAGAAGTTATTTTTCTCACCAATGTGTATGCCCCAACTGATTATATGGGTCAATATCATCTTTGGTCCCACATTCGGTTTATGTGATCCTTAGCCCCTTATTTTCCTTGGATCATGGCCAAATAATTGAATGTTATTATTTTCATGGAGGGAAAAAGAGGGGGAGCTTATAGATTAGAGTTTTTGTCTATAATTTTTAAGGATAATATTCTTTTTTTGAATTTAATTGATATTAAGCTAGAGAATGGATTATATACCCAAAGCAAAAGGAGATGTGATAATTCTATCTCTGAAATATTGGATAGGTTTTTGGTTTCTAGTTATTAGATTGTAAATAAGTGGATAACTAGGTCTAAGATTTTGGGTTGGAGGGGCTCAGACCATTGGCCTATCAAACTTTCAGTAACTAAGGATGGAATTTTTAAAAACCCCTTATTTAAGTTCTAATTGATATGGTTGCATGAGCCTTCTTTGCAAGATCTTATGGTTGATTGGAAGGGTCAAGGAATGCCTACCCATGTGAAATATCAACTTAAGAAGTGGAATAAACGGTGCTTTGGAACTATCTTTCTAGCTAAATCGGAAGCCCAAAACAAGGTGGAGATCATCACTAAGTAGAATGGAGATCATGGGTTTACTAAAGACTCTCATAAAGCAGAATTTGAAGCTTTGAAGGAGCTTATGGAATGGGAATTGCATGAAATTTACTGGAAATAAACATCATGCATTGATTGGCTATAGGAGGGAGATAGGAACATGACTTTCTTCAACTTAGTTAAGGCCAGAAGGCATGGGAATATGATATCTTCAATCGTGACTTCACAAGGGATTAATCTATCTTCCTTAAGAGATATCTCTAATGAGGCTATTCAATATTTATCATCTCTATTTAAGGAGGACTCTCCTGATGCGGTGGTGGAGGAGAACCTTATTATAGAGTGCATTCCTTCAATTATTCCCACTGAGATGAATGAGGTGCTAATTAGTCCCATAACTTTGGCTGAATTAGAGAGTGTTGTGTTCTAGATGAGAAAAGGGAAAGCCTCGATCTTGATGGTTTTCCAATTCAATTCTTTTAGGAATTTTGGGAGGTCATCAAATATTATTTATTAGAGGTAGTGCAAGAGTTGCAAAGAAACAAGTAGATATTGAGAGCAATGAACTCCGTGTTTCTAATGCTCATCCCCAAGAGAGAAGGGGCTAATTCTTTGGATATGTTTAGGCCTATTTCCCTCTACAATGTGGTGTAAAAAATCATAAATAAGTTAATTACTAAGTGATGTCAGAGCATTTAGGTACTCTGGCTATCCAGATCATTCTTCATTTTTAATTTTGGTTTTGGTTGCTTTTAAATTTTGTTGTGGTGTTAATTTTATTCTTGTCTATTTGGTGTCTCTATCTGGAGGTTTTTGAACTTTTGTTGACTTCCAAAATTCATTGAAATTCAATGTTGAAGAGTATATAATTTTTTTGTTTTAAATATAAATTAAATTCCAAATTATAGCACCCCAAATTGGGCGACTTACCTTGGCCAAGTCATGGTAGAAAGGAAAATTTGAAACACCTTATGGAGAGTATAAAAAGACATAAATTAAAAGTTTTTGGAGGCATATGGAAGCTGGGAAGCAAAGAGAAAAGGGCACAATAGATAGAGGGGAGGAGGCACCAAAGTTATAGGGGGTAACAGTTGTTTTGGTGAGCAAGAAAGAAGAGAAAATTGACCCATAATGGCTGGAAATTGATTACAGATAAAATTCTATTTGAAAGTATGATTTTTAGAGGGATGTTGGAGGAGTAAGAATAGCTATAGGTTGAGCAAAAACAAGGGAAGTAAATCAAAATTTTGGCACGTTTGTATTTTCCCATGTAATTGTAAAATTTTGAATTGAAACTACCAAATAAAGTGTGATATATTAGCCAAAAGTTTGTATGTTTTACTTGTTGTTTGTGATTCATTATTGAATGAGGTTTTTGTTACTTTAGATCTTGGTTTGATAAGACACAAAGTTCTTGTTCTACATAAATTGGTATCAGATCCAAGTTTGATCATTTTGGGAAGTGAACAAAAGAAATTTTCCAAAGGAAGTGAAATGGCGTATAGAGGATGGGGTCACAAAGGTAGAGCACCCAAAGGCATGGAGCCTAAAATTGTGGAATTACTAAGAAATTGCACAATGGAGGTAATTAGAGGTCTCAAAACATGAATGGAGGTAATGGAAATGGCACAAAGAAGAGGAGTCCCTACAATGGATATAAGTGATGATGAAGAAGAGCAAATTGTTGAAGGTAGAGAGGAAGTGAACCAACTGAGTCTTGATCTAGGAGAAGAATGATTTATTAAATCCATCTTGAAAATAAACTCCAGGCCACAATTTGATCCTCCAAATTACAAATGCGAGTTAAATGTAGAAGAGTTGCTACATTGGATTGGTGAAATGGATAAATATTTTGAATATGACAATACTAAAGAAGATCAAAAGGTGAAATATGCTCACACCAAGTTGAAGGGGCACACATCCCTATGGTGGGATCATCTACAAGAAGACAGGTAGCAAAAGGGAAAGGAAAAAATAAAATCATGGGATCGAATGGTGATGAAAATAAAATACAAGTTTCTACCAGAAAACTACCAAATTAATTTGTTTAGAAAACTTTAAAATTTAAAGCAAAAGGAGAGTAGTGTTGAGGAGTATACTGAAGAGTTTTACTGGTTAAGCATAAGATTCAGTCGTGAAGAAGATGATATGGAGCAAGTTTCAAGATATTTGAATGGTTTGCACATATCCATCAAGATGAAATCAATTTGGTTAATATGCATAGCATGGAGGCATACCAATATGCCTCGAAAGTGGAAGAAAAGCTCAATAGGAAGCAACAAAATAATTCTTGGGGTAGAGGCATATTTTCACATGGAAGAGGACCACCAAACAATGGTAGAGGATTCCAAAACAAACAAGAGGAAGCAAGCAATGACAGATTGTCATTAGGTCCTATCACTTTAGTTGAAAATGCATCAATTATATCAACCAGGTAGTGCTCAAAGGTTGTATGCAATAGGGGACATCTTGACTAACTCTCTTAGATTTTCTAAATCTTCAAAACAGTTGTAAACAAAAGCTATACTAGAAAGCATTCAAACTAGGAAGCATAAAGTTATTTTAAGCTATAAAGCATGAAATTGTTAAACTAAAAAGCATAAGATGACTAAACTAGAAAGCATATAAATTACCTAAGAAGAAACACTTGCAGTAAAACTGTAAAATTAAAATGAAAACAACTAACGACTAACAAATAATTGTTAATAGAACGTAAAACTTAACAACTTTTAATTGACAACCAGAGTGGGTGCTCCAAAATTTCAAATAAACAGAACTAAAAATTGCAAACTTAAACTACGACCTGTGGGAATAATTGATAGAGCTCAACACATACAAATAACATTCATCCACATTTATCATGTACAAAATAAAAGTAAGAGAATTGAAAATGAAAATACTTATCTATCCTACGAGATTCCCTCAAGTGGCCAACTCTTGGGTATGCCTACAATTAATTCAAATCACATGAACTTTTGTATCTTCAAAATGAATCCATCCATGATAATTCCATTACACAGAACAAGTAACTTAGAATAAGACTGGCAAAGCTTATTTTATTCATATCATAAAAAGTGTAACAAAAAGACATAGTTCAAAGCATATTATAACAACACAACGGTATCCAGTATGCATTGTTTCTGGCGGTTACATATATATACTAAATTGCTAACAAAATCCTAGATTTCAGATGGCGGAAGATCACCATTGAAAAAATCTTCTAATAAAATTTTAACTGACCAACCAACTGAGGTCCATAATACAAAACATATTAAAGGCTCGAAGAGGAGCCATCAAGTTTTTAAATAGAAATTAAACATAAAGCATTAAAAGACTTGTTCCACAATGCACTCCAGAATTTCTAGTGCCTAGACTTCTGGTGCTTTATCTTCAACTAGTTGAAGTCCACTCGGCTGTGCATAATGACTTGTACAACTATTGAAAGCTACACCATTATATCAGTGTTAGTAAGCTAATTTCAATCAATTTAGGAAATAAAGATTATACATCTTTTTGAAAAAAGTAAGCAATTATTAATCCTAAAAATAAATAATTGGTAGGGTAAAAGTGATTGGGAGAAATAAGGAAGAGTATTTGGAATATTATATTCATGAGGTTATTTATACCTCATCACTCTCCCCCTCTTAGGCCTGAGTAGGTCCTCCTGCTCTCTGTCGTGCCCTCTGCCTTTCCATATCCCTTTTCTTATTTAGTTCTTCATATTTAGCACTGAGGTCATATGGATCCTTTGCTTCTCTATCCCAATCATTAGGGATTCTAAGGAAACCCTTGTTGAATTTAACCCTTATTTCCATGAATGTAAATTCTCAGGGTTTTGTTCTATAGTGACATGTATTGGAGGATGTGGCTAAAGAAGTAATGGAGGTCTATACCTCATTCCTATCCATTTGATTTTAATCTGCTGCAATATATCTGCCAATGCCTCAACTCTTTTGTAGGACCACTTAATATTCATAGGTGAAATCACCTCCCTCTTTTTAAGGTACATAGGCAGGGGAGTGTACCTCTCCTCACAAGCACTCCATGCTTTTTCTATTAATTCTGGTCCCTGAACTTTGAAATGCTCAAAACAGATCCAAAGATTATTATTATACTTACTCCTCACAGCTTCATGGATCCTAATGCTTTGGAATTGAGCTTTAAAGGCATAAGTTTTTCTATTAGGGTATCTCATATGTAGTCCCACAGTCTTTTTCGCCTACAAATACTCTTTAGTCCTTTCCTTCCATTGAATCTATTTTTGCATGGACATGAATGCTCTAAGCTAAACTTCACCGACAAAAAGATTAACAAAGAAATCAATGTCTTTCCAAAAACAAATTGTGTACAAAGAATTCACACAATAAATTCTGTTGAGCAAGTGTTGCTTCTTTAAATGCTTTTACAAATTCCTCATCATTCAGATCATGTGACAAATTGCAAGAAATTCTCAATAATTTCCACCCTAATAATTTCTCATTCAAAAACATAGAATACAATTTGGATGATCTCCTATAGTCTAATAATAATTCCCCAATTTGGCATGCATTTGTTTTAGCCTGATAATTCCTATCATATGATTCTTTTAACAAAACTATTTCCTTCTTTAGTCTAGTATTCTCTACCCCTACCTATCTCAGAAAATAACACCTTTCCATCCATGTAACCAACAATGGAGGTATATGAACCTGAAACCACTCCATTTCGATTGGCTCAATCTGTATTTCTTTTGACTCCACTATTGGTTTAACATTAATTTCCTGCAAATCTTGCTCTAACTCAACAATTTTTCTCAAGGATACATTGAGCTTAAATTTTTGTTTTTCCTGATCTTTAACAAAAGTTTTGAGTGATTGCATCAAATTATGACTTAAATTTTTAATTTTCTTGTCTTTTTTAGAAAAATTTATCAAATACCGTTTACCTTCCTCATTCCATTATTGTGCTTGAAATTGCAATTCTTCAACAATTTTATCTTTTTGTTCTATTTGAATCTTAAAAGTTACAATTTCTTGATCTCTTTTCTACAAAATGACAGTGTGTACATCTATTTCCTCCTATTGTTGATTGATTTTTTCTTCATTTTTCTCCAACTTACATTTCAACTAAATAATTTATGCTTTTAACTCTTCTAACTTTGTTTCTCTACGATAAAATTTCTCAACCTTTGTACTACTAGAAAAAGGAAAATTAAGAATTTCTATATCATTACTAGTTATATTCTCTTCATCATGTTCCTCAAATGAACCTTGCTCAGTAACATTGGCAACCGGGGGAGGAAAATGTGTTGCAAATTCATCCTCAACACCCATATAGTGTGGTGATTGTTCCCCTATTTCTTCTTGTCTGACTGGAGTGGTACATCCTCTCTCTCGGACTAAGGGGATTCACTGGTTTGTTTTTCACTTTCCTTTGCTGCTTCTTCACAAGGTTGAACCTTAGTTTCTAATGATTGGACTTCAATATTATGTGGTTTCCGGTCATGTCTTTTCTTTTTAGGGGCATTCAATTGTTCACAAGCTACTGTACCACTAATTTCAATAGAAAATTGCTTACTTCTCCTTAAAGGAGGAGGTGTTTGTGATGTTATTCTAGATCTCTTTATCTTCTTGCAAGGAGGAGTATCCTCATCTCCTGAATTTATTATGTTTACATTTTCTTGATTGTTAGGGATTTCTGAAATATTAGATGAAATTTTTAACGCTTCGTCGTGAGGAGCTATTTTGACAGCTGGGGTTCAGAAGCATCTCAAGGCTTAGGGGAAAGCTCTTCCAAATTCTGAGCTGCCCGCTTAGATGACTCACCTTCTTCAAGGTGTCTTATGGGCTCTGGGTTTTCAAATTTTTGAAGAAATTTTTGCCACTTCCTTTTTTCTTTTTTCTTTGGAAATGATGTTTACAAATTAAGTGGATGAGGCCATGATTTTTTAGTGGCCCTGAACCAATTTTGAATCTTTCTATCATGTTAACAATAGAATCATTAAGAAATGCAAACAAATTAACCCTATATTTAGGGTTTTCAGCGCCATGGAGCAAATGTGTGAGTAGCCAGAAAGGTGGACCCACAATTACTGCACATTGTCCTTCACAGGTGAAATATTTAATAATCCAAGCCATTGTTGTTCTCCATGGCTTTGGGATGGACATTCTTTGAAATACTTTATTTTTCCCTTGAGTATTTATAGTTAATAAAGGCTGAGGTTCCCCTTCCCTACTAAAAAGTTCTACCATTTTCTAATAGGAAATATTGGTGGTTTCTGAAAAATTTATACCCTCATTTTGAATACTAGATAAATGAGAAATGACTTGAGATCTTACCTTGAATTTCCTTCCCCGCACAATTGATTGACCATCTGAAAAATTCTCTACAAATTCTTTCACCAACTGCTCATTGTGTCCTTCAAATTTCTTCATGAATTCCACCCACCCAACTCTTTGAAGTAGTTCTGAAATATTACTGTGTCAATAACTTGAAGTTGGCTCAGATTTTTGCTTAGCTCCTCCCATACTGTGTCTTTCTTGTGACTCTACTTAGTTTCTGTTGAAATGTCGTGGTGCTTAAAAACTCTTTAAAACAAAACTGAGATACAGAGTAAAGAAAATGTAACTTTTTAAACATTTGTACTTTGATACAACTAATAGAGTATGAATTAATTGTTGCATTTGTTGGAAGAATGAAGAAGAATGGATAACTATACAACTTTGTGTTGTCATTGATGTCACCATGTTATACGGGTTGTGATTGCAAGTCTAAGTTTGTGCTTGATCCGGTATCTAAACCAGTATACAACCCACACCCTCTGATATTTTGGTCTGCAATCCTTCGCGGCTGATAGTTGCTGCTTGTAGTTTTGGGAAATAGTTTATGGGTGTTGAAAGCATGTATGTTCAAAATCTCTTGTGCTCTAGTGCTCGTATGGCATATCTGCATTATTCTGTTGATTACTTTTTGCAATTTAGTATATTTCTGGCTAACTTCATGAATAAGTTGTGATATGGTGAATCAATTTTTTATGTGGATATATGTGCGACCTATCTTAGGTCTATGCCAAAACGATAAAGTATGCTACACATTTTGATTTATTGGTTGGAAATATTTTGCAAATACTTGAGGCTGACAGTTGGTATTTTTGGTAAACATGGAATGCATCTAATTAGGCCAACCTAATTAATGCTCACAGATGGATTAAGTATATATATTGGACAGGTTTGAAGATTGAGGAGAGAAAAAGTAGTAGTGGTTGTGAAGCTATGAATGCGAAAAGTGCAAAGATGATGAAGTGCATTAAGTCTGTTCATTGAGTATCACTAGAACTGTATCAACACTTGTTAGGTGCACTCTCTTCAGTTCATTTTGGCTATGAAGCCAATTTTGTTTTGTAATCTTTTTGTAGGCAGTGAGCCTTCTTGTGTAAGCAGTGAGCTTTTGTATCTGGACAGTGAGTCCTATTCAGGGAAGTGAGCCCTTGGTAGTGAGCCTTATATATTCAGTTTTGGAACTACTTTATATTGTGAGTTAATCCTCACCATGGTTTTTCCCTCATTAGGTTTTCCACATAAAATCTGGTGTTCATTGTGTTGATTTTTATTTCTGTTATCTGCATTTCATGTTCATACTTAATAACAAAATAGTGTGGTTGTGAAATTGATAAGTGTTGAAGTATTGTGTTTGAATTTGGTGACAACTAATTCACCCCCCTCTCAGTTGTCCAGTGCCTTTTAACAATTGGTATTAGAGCTTTGGTTCCTTGGTGTAGAGCTTAACCGCTTGAGGAAGATCTTGAAGGTTGATCAAATGGATGATAAATAAGAACTCCAGATTGCACTTGAAGATCTTGATAAGGAAAAAAATGAAAATAGAGACTTGAAAGAAAATATAGATGAGGCTAATGAATGTATCCGGAAACTAAAAGAAAAATTGAAGAAATTCAAGGAAAGATACAGAGAAGTAAGTGAGCAGTAGAAACAAGAGATCATCGAACTGAAAGTGCTTGTAGAAGAAAATAAGAGAATTGAAGAATGTCTGAATACAATGGTGAAGAAAAAATATGATGAATGCTCTAAACTTGAACAAGAGGTAGTAAACTTGAGAGTAGAACTAGAGAAGGTAAAACACTGTGAGAACAATTTTAGATCTAGTTCTGACAAGCTTGAAGAACTGCTTGCTGGACAAAAACCAAGTAAAGACAAAGGTGGCTTGGGAAATGAAACAGGTGAAAGTTCAAAGGACAATCAAAAGACTCGAGACAAAGGGAATAAAAAAATAAATTCAAGAAATTTTGCAAAGATATTTCTTGTGAGATAGCCTAATGCACAAAGGTATCCATCTTTCAATGGTAATTTCTTTTTCTGTAATAAATATGGTCATAAGGCAAAAAAATGCATGAGCAAGATGAATCAATTTTTTGGTTGTTTCTCATGCAAGAAATTTGGACACAAAGCCACTGAATGCAAATATCAAGTAAGAATGTTTAGCCGAGTGATGATGAATAGGTTTAATGGAGGCAGAATGAATCAATCCTTTAATGGCTACTGCTATACCTGTAACAAATTTGGACACAAAGAAAATCAATGTAGATCGAGAAGTAATGGAGGTTAGACTAATTAGAAAAGTGTTGTCTGCTATAATTGTAACAAACCTGGACATATCTCAAAGGTTTGCAAAAGTAAGAAGGGAAACCAGTCTACTCTGGTAGAGAAGAATGAACCAGTAAAGAAGATTGACAAAGAAGAGATGAAGCAATAGATGAATAATATATGGAGGAAGAAAGAAGAAGAACCTGAAACTGCTGATGTGTTTGTGCCCTCATCTGGTACGAACAATTTTTATAGGAATTGGACCTAGCATGGTCTTATGGGGAGCATTATCAGAAAACTATAAAAACCCCCTGGATGAATGGCATGTCAGAGGTTGGCACGAGAATGTATTGTGAAGAATGAATAAACAAAGGTTTTGGAAAAGAAACCAGAAGAAAACATGTTGGCATGCTAATTTGCGGATCGAATTAGGGTTTTTTGTGTTGTGAAGAATGTTTTTAGTAATTTTTTGTATCCTATCACATTTAATGCAAATTAGGGTAAACCAATGGTGTATAAGGTAAAATTCGTGAGTCTTTTTTATCACTTGAGCACTTGAAGAGTTTGAAAGGCGTCTTGGAGCGATTTCGAAATGATCTAAAGCATTTCTGAAGAAATTTGAAGGAATTATTATGGACACTCAAGAATTATTTCTTAGTTTACAAAGGGGAAGAAGGGAAAAGGAAGGAGTTTCGACTGAACAATAACGAATTTAAGAAAAGGTAAGCACAACAATGGACAGAGGATTGTGTGGTGACATTCCACAGAAGTTGAAAGGAGTTGAATTGGAAGAATTTGATCATAGAAAGATGAAGGAAATGGAACTAGGGCTGAAGGAGAATGAGTTACAGAGCATAAAAACCCTAGGTATGGATTTATGGGGAAAATTTCCCTGGTTTGCAGATAAGGAATTCATCTTATTCTTGTTAAGTTGATTCAAGAGTGACAATATTATGTTGGATAAACCCTACCTGATCATGAAGGAGGCGATCAAAGTGATTACTGGTTTATGCAGTGTTGGGGATCTCCCTGGGAAGAAAACCATGAAATACAAAGATGTGGAGAAACTTACTCGCATTTATAAAGACCCTTGAGCTCTATTGATAAACACTCTTGCAGATCCTACTATAAGGTATGTTGCGTATGACATTTCTTATAAAATCTATTTCTGAAATCGTGAAGGTTCGACTTCAACTATTATTGTATATCTTGCACACATGATGGTTAAGGAGAACAAGCAGTTTGATTTGTGTAGCCTATTACTTGAAAACCTAATTGAGAATTCCCAAATTTTGTTGGTTGAGGGGTTATCCTTTTCGGTTTGGATCTTTGTTCGTGTGTTTGAATTTTTACTTTTTGAACTCGCTACGGGGAAGAGAAAATGTTGAGTGGGAATTCAGTATTCCTGTTGGAAAACAAGTTTATAGATACTTGGAATAGTTGGTGGACAATGTAAGTGTTTGCAGAACATATTTCACATCCCTAAAGACAAATCGGTACTCTGGTATGTTAGTACCTAGTCAGTTTGAAGTGGGTTCGTCCTTCGGTAAGAAAGAATTGTAAGTTATCATTGGTGAGTTGTCACGTCTCAAACTTTGATACTGCTTCATTTTACTTTATATAGAACTACAATATGAGTGTGTGGTAGAATAAGTGTGTGATATTTGAATGAAAGAATAAATGAAAGTTATTTTATTTTAGAGAAATGAAATGTGATGATTATTATTTAAATTCAAATGATGTAACATAGAGAATGATATATTAGAATGATAAATTGTATTTCTTTGATTTATATTTTTGGACACTAATCTATTAATGGGTGCCTGAGTTTACATGAGATGCAGGTTTGTCGAAGACCAAGAGTGTGGTTGAGGTAGAGGAGGTTAGCCACCTAGCAGGGTTAAGTTGGAACGGATCCTCTCGCACGCACACACCACTTAGTAACATATAAATTTCATTTAGGATGTTATTTAATTAATTATTTATATTGTTTTACTTTGCAATGTTTATTTAAATTAATTAGTGGTAAATTAAAATGTATAGAAATAAAAGAATTAGTTTAGTATATTTTTAGTTGATGCTTTATTTGAGAATTAAGATGTTATTTATTTTATTAAATTGAGGACAATGAGGATAATGTGTTGCATAGAAAAAAAATCTCGCTTTCTTTTAAAATTAGATTTATTGGAAAAACAAAGTGGTAAGATAGAAGACATAAAAAGTTAGAAAAATATGAGAAAAGATGTTAAAAATTAGAAAACAAAACAAAAAACAAAGCAAAAATAAAGCTAGAAAAAGAGGAAGAAAGTAATAAAAAGTTTATAAAAACTCTTATTTCTCAACAAGAGCATTCATTGTGAAAATTATTATTTTCTTTTATCTTTCTTCATTTTCTCTTTCTCTCTGAAAACAAATTGGATGCAAGGCAAGAACAGTAGAATTGGGTGAAATTGGGAAAAGAAGAGGAATAGAACAAGAAAGGACAACAAAACTAGAGCAATCTCATCAAGATAACATTGGATTCCAAGTTTTTTATCACTATTCCATGAAATTTCACTTCAAATGTGTGTGTAAATGAATCATCTTTGTTTGGATTTAAATTTGCATTCAGACAAATATTGCCTTGAAAATATGTATTATTTTCTATAGAAAACTCAATCAGACTCTGTATTTTTGTTATATATATACATACCATATATTTTTCTTATATATACATACAATATTTTTTTTGAAGTATATATATATATGTATTTATATTCTATCTGAGAATACACACACACACACACACACACATATATAAAGTCTGTAAATGAAATGCTGCTCAATATTTAAAACCCATGTCTGAAAGGTGAAATCGTGCATTTACGCCATTAACTATTTTATTTTTCTAAATATATATATATATATATAATCATCAAAAAAATTTAGCAGCCTCAGCTGCATGAAGGAGGACGCTATGGAGAGGTCAGTGACCTCTCCATAGGCTGCGGCCTGTGGAGAGGGCGCTGCCCTCTCACAGGGGCTACGCCATGAGTGAGCAGTCGTCCCCTCATTTCCATGCCAAGAATATCAAACTTAAACTTTGGAACTTTTTTAATATTTAAACTTTTAAAAATTCTTTGCCAACAATTCGCCTCTGGCCGCCATAGTAAGATATATACATATATATAAATAAATATATACACAGTATTAATCTGATAAATCTGATATATATATATATATATATATAATGTGTATTCAACATGTTTTTCAATTAACAGAAAACTATTCTTCAATACACACACACACACACACACACATATATATACAAAATTTAATAAAAATACATGCAAAATCTGAACTTGTTGTATACAGTTTTTATCTTTCAAATGATATTTAGGAAATTGCTGAGAATATGATATGATTTTATAATGATGTTCTTGATATAAAATCTGATTATTAATGCTTTGTGTAGTCTGAGTTTTATCTTTGTTTATAATAGATATTTTCGTGAGTATATGAACACACACACACACACACACATATATATACATATTTAAAATTCTGAAGGAATATTTCCAATTTGATTATGAAGGAATTTAACTTACATGTTGAATTATGATTATTATTTCAATTGAACAATAGAATCTTGTGCAAGTGGAAAAACATAGAAACACATCGAATTACTATTTTTATGAGAAACATAAGAATTAAATAGTTGGATTGTTATTTGCTTTGGACAATTATTCATTGGATATTTCCTTGTCAATGAAATCAAAAACTTGTATAACATTTAGAGAACTTGATGATGAAATTGTACTAGAAAGAACTGAATGATTAGAAAATGCTTGAAATATTATAAACTTGAGAAAATTATGCTACATGTATTTATTTTATGAAACCACTTCCGGGACAGGATGTCGAATGTGGGCTTCTAGAGACGATAGTTTTCCTTTTCAAAACTATCATTTTTAATCTTTTATTTTCTTGGCCAAGCTAGATGCACCATTGAAATAGATGGATTAAAAAACCTAGAATATATATATATATATATATGTCTCTGCCACATCCTGATCGTGAGTAATATGTCATTCTAGTGTTAGGAATTGCATATAGGCTACAACTTTTCATCGAGAGTTCCCTCTTGCTTCTCCATTCTAGGTTGCTAGGCTCCTCACGTAGGGTCAAAGTTTTCTTTGAGCTAGGAAGAAATCCAGGGAAGTATTATGCTTCATGGTTTGGGCGGAAAAGGCGCCTGGACCCACTCTTGGTCTTGACTTTGTGGAAGACAAAGCAGTGTCATGGCGATCGAGCACCGAGGATTCCTCATCATATAAATACTTATACACATTTCTTGTATTAATTTGTATGGCTTGCATAGCTAATTGTAAACTTAACTTGTGAACTTGAAGTAATCATTGATATGTACTTATATCTATAACATTGAAATATATGTTGTAACACCACTTGATGTAAAATTTTACATCGACACTGTAATTTCCTTAGAGAAATCTTATTAACATATATATATATTGTTTCATTATTCTTATGAGGAAATGAATTTTGTATCAATATCCTTAATTGGAAATGTGAATATTCTTTGAGATTTCCATGTTTAGTAAGTAAGGTTAATGTATCTTTACATTTGGTATCAAAGCGAGGTTAAACTCTAGGACCTACACCTAATTGTGCTTAATGTTATGTGTTCTAAAGTAATTCTGATGGATTTTAGAACTTATCAACGTGGAGGTGGATCCCATGGTGATCTGAGTGAAAGATTGGATCAGATCGTAGCCTTGTTGACTCAACAAGGGACCAGAATTGATAGTTTGGAGCAAGCAAGACAAACAAGTCCATCAGGGCCGAACTCTAGCAGAAATGGAAATGAATCAAATGGAGAACAACCTAAGTCTAAAGGAAACCTAAGCAAGGTAGCTAAAGAGTTGGGAAAGGACCTCAAGAAGGTCACCCCACCAAAATTTGATAGAAAAACCTTTGGGGACTGAGCAGAATCATGGGTGATCAAGATGGAGAAGTATTTTTCCCTATGGAATTTGTCCAATGAAACTAAGGTTGAATGGGGATCATATCAACTCTCGGGTGAAGCTGCCACTTGGTGGGAGAATGAAAAGGTAGAAAAATAGTTTTTGCATGGCAAGGTGACTTGGGAACAATTTTTGTAGCTGTTCAGGAAAAGGTGGCTACCACAGTCATACTTTGACAAAAAGATAACTGAATTTGAGACTCTCACTCAAGGGGGAATGACGGTAACTCAATATTGGGAAATTTTTCCCACTTGCTCAAATATGTACCCCAATACCAGCTTGATGAGAGGTTCCAGATTTGTAAATTCATCTTGGGGCTTAGGCCTCAAATTGGAGCTAAAGTTGACATTCATAATCCTTCTACTATGGATGAGGCTTTTGAGAAAGCAACCAAGCAGGAACAAAAGTTACAATAGGTTGCAAACTACAAAAAGAGTAGAGAAGCTAAATATGGTAACAAGAAGTCACCAAGAAACAATCAGGGCAATAACAACAACCGTCAGATTAGGAATCTCAAGAGGGGTAACAATTCTCAAGACCGCAATGATGGGAATCAAAACAACAAGAGGGAAAACTACAACAATAATAACAACAATAATAGGAGAGATGCTTTAGATAGACCTAGAGCATCCCACAGAGGTTGTTACACATGCGACGGTGAGTATTATGCCAGTGTATTTCCTCAAAGAGTGAATAATTAGAAGAACAAGAACTAGCATCACATCCATGCGGTGGTTGATAATCGCCAAGCTGATTTCCAGGCTACGCCAATCCAATTCACGGGTAAGCTTTTTGGATGTCCTGTTTCCATTTTAATTGATACGGGTGCCACTGAGTGCTTTGTGGACCCTCATGTTATTTCAAAATTACTTGTTAAGCTAAGATATATGTCTAAATCATGGAAGGTTCAATATGGGAACCGGGTAGAGAGAACAATAGAGCAATGTCTAGCTAGCATTGAACTTGAATTTCTCAGTTTTGAGACACAGGTTAACTTGTATGTAGCACCCCTAGGGTCGTATGATGTAATCTTGGGAATTAATTGGCTAACTAAGCATAAGTCCATTGTTGATTGTGAAGAGAATATAATGAAATGCTTAGATGATCGGGGTAACCGTGTTGAAATTCATGGTTTAAAGAAGCCCCTAGAACTCAGGAAGATCTTTGCCATATAGTTAAAGAAGGCTCACAAAAAAGGGTGCACTATCTATGCAATAAAGGTTAGGGATTTGGATAGCTCAGAATCATTAACAAATGATCATCCTATTTTGAAGGAATTTCAAGATGTTTTTCCTGATGAATTGATTGAGCTACCACCTAAACGAGAGTTTGAATTCTCAATTGACTTGTTACCTAGAACTGAGCCTCAGTCAAAGGCACCATACAAGATGAACACTACTGAATTGTATGAGCTGAAGGCCCAGTTACAAGAGTTGCTTAACTAGGGATTTATTAGGCCAAGTGTGTCTCTATGGGGAGCACCTATTATTTTTGTAAAGAAGAAGGATGGGACCTTAAGGTTGTGTATTGACTACAAAATGCTTAATAAGGTTACCATCAAAAATAAGTATCCACTTCCTAGGATAGATGAACTATTTGATCAGATGAAAGGGGCTAAGGTATTCTTGAAGATTGATCTGTGATCAAGATACCATCAGCTAAGGATTAAATATGAGGACATTTTCAAAACTGATTTTAGGACTAGATACGAGCACTATGAGTTTACGGTGTTACCGTTTGGGCTAACTAATGCCCCAAAATCTTTTATGAATTTTATGAACAACATCTTCCAAGACTGCCTAGATGACTTTGTGCTAGTTTTCCTGGATGATATCTTAATATATTCTAAGTTAGAGGAAGAGCATGATAAACATATGAGGATAGTGTTGCAGCGCTTGAGGGACCACAAGCTTTATGGGAAAATTTCTAAGTGTACATTCTACCAGAGAGAGGTGCATTATTTGGAACATGTTATTTCAGCTGAGGGGATAGTAGTGGACCCAGATAAGATAAAGGAAATCTTGGAGTGTCCAGCACCACAAAATGTTTCTGAAGTTTGCAGCTTTATGGGATTTGTCGGTTATTATAGGAAATTTGTTTAGGGGTTCTCAACCATTGCAACACCCATCACTGCACTCCAAAAGAAAGGAAAGAAATTTGAATGGAGTGATAAGTGTGAGAAGAAGAAATTTGAATGGAGTGATAAGTGTGAGAAGGATTTTCAGAAACTAAAGGAGAAACTTACCTCTACACCTATTTTGATTGTGTTGGATCCAAATGGGCACTTTACAGTGATAATGAATGCCTCAAGAGAAGGTGTAGGAGCAGTGCTTATGCATGAAGGACGGGTGGTGGCATACAAGTCTAGGAACTGAAACAACATGAATTGAACTATGCACCACATGATTTGGAGTTGGCTTCCATAGTGCATGTGTTTCAAATGTGGAGGCATTAACTTTTAGGGAAGACTTTTGAATTGAAAACAAACCATTCAGGATTACAATATATTTTCACTTAGCCCAACTTAAATGCTCGACAGAGATGATGATTGGAGTTTTTGAGTGAGTATTAGCATAGAATATATAAAAGGGAAAGAAAACATAGTTGTAGATGCCCTAAGTAGGAGAAGACATCTTGCAGCTATGGTCACTATAAGGTCAAATTTCAGACAACAAGTGATTCAAGCTTTATCAGGAGATGAGCATCATGATAGGGTGAAACAAGCCCTAGAGAAAAACCCTTCAGATCGTTGATATGATGGCTATTTGTTTGAGACTGATGGACTTTTAAGGTACTAGGGAAGGATGCATGTTCCTAATGTGCAGGGATTGAGGGAGTTGGTGCTAACAAAATTCCATAATGCACCATATTTAGAGCACCACGGTGTAACGAAAATGATGGAAGGACTTAGACCATTGTATTTTTGGCCAGGACTTAGGAGAGTTGTAATTGTTTTTGCAGCCTAATGCTTGGAATTTCAGCGAGTTAAGGATGAAAATATGCATCTGGAAGGACTTCTATACCCACATAGGGTACCCGAATACAAATGGTAGGTAATCACTATGGATTTTATTCAGGGGTTGGCTATGACAAAAAATTGACATGATGTTATCTTAGTTGTGGTTGATAAACTGACAAAATTAGCTCACTTCATCCCTGGAAATCTTAAGGATGGCTCATTGGTCTTAGCGAAGAAGTTTGTACAGGAGATTTTCCAATTGCACGGAGTGCCAGAGACGATCATCTCTGATCGCGACACTCATATGACTTCCAAGTTTTGTACGACATTGAATGCTTCTTTGGGAACAAAATTAAATTTTAGCTTAGCTTATCATCTTGAGACCGATGGTCAAACTGAGAGGGTGAATCAGGTAGTGGAGGATCTCCTTAGGATGTACTGTATGGATCAACAACATCAGTGGGAGGAGTATCTACCTTTAGTGGAGTTCACATATAACAATTCATATCATGCCTCTCTAGGAATGGCACCATTCAAGGCTTTGTATGGTCATAAATGTCGTACACCTATCAGTTGGGATAAGGTGGAGGACAAGATTGTTATTGGACCAGAGATGTTAAGAGAAATGGAGGATCAGATGAAGCCAATCAAGGAAAATTTGAAACAAGCTTCAGATCGTTAAAAGAGTTTTGTATATAGGAACCAACCTTTAGACAGTTCTCAATGGGAGATAAGGTCTTCTTGAGGGTTCGACTACAAAAGAGTTTGATCTCTTTTGGAAAGAACTCTAATATTTCCCCTAGATATGTTGGGTTGTTTGATATTTTGGAATTCATCAATCCAGTTGCTTATAGGCTTGCTCTACCGCCAACTCTCTCCCGTATACATAATGTGTTCCATGTTTTTGTACTTAAGCCATACCATCCAACTATTACTCATATCCTTGACTGGTGTGCATTGTAGGTTCAGGATCCAGGGGTGGTGCTAGTGGAGCCCACCAAGATTTTGGAGAAGCGCAACGTTAAGTTGCGAAACCAAGATGTTGTGCAGTATAGTGCCACCTAGGAAAATGCAAAAGATATAGATAGATCTTTTTCGCATTTGAAACTCTAGCATACTTTCTATTTTATGCTTATTGTGACTCTTTTATAAACTGGTTGTTTTAGACTATGTTATGTAGATGTTTGTAATAAGACATCGAGATGACATCTCTTCCAAGTGGGGAAGGATGTCACGTCTCAAACTTTGATACTGCTTGATTTTACTTTATATAAAACTGCAATATGAGTGTGTGGTAGAATAAGTGTGTGATATTTGAATGAAAGAATAAATGAATGTTATTTTATTTTAGAGAAATGAAATGCGTTGATTATTATTTAAATTCAAATGATGTAACATAGAGAATGATATATTAGAATGATGAATTTTATTTCTTTGATTTATATTTTTGGACACTAATCTATTAATGGGTGCCTGAGTTTACATGAGATGCAGGTTTGTCGAAGACCAAAAGTGTGGTTGAGGTAGAGGAGGTTAGCCACCTAGCAGGGTTAAGTTGGAATGGATCCTTTCGCACGCACACACCACTTAGTAACATATAAATTTCATTTAGGATGTTATTTAATTAATTAATTATATTGTTTTACTTTGCAATGTTTATTTAAATTAATTAGTGGTAAATTAAAATGCATAGAAATAAAAGAATTAGTTTAGTATATTTTTAGTTGATGCTTTATTTGAGAATTAAGATGTTATTTATTTTATTAAATTGAGGATAATGTGTTGCATAGAAAACAAATCTTGCTTTCTTTTAAAATTAGATTTATTGGAAAAACAAAGTGATAAGATAGAAAACATAAAAAGTTAGAAAAATATGAGAAAAGATGTTAAAAATTAGGAAACAAAGCAAAAATAAAGCTGGAAAAAGAGGAAGAAAGTAATAAAAAGTTTATAAAAACTCTTATTTCTCAACAAGAGCATTCATTCTGAAAATTATTATTTTCTTTTATCTTTCTTCATTTTCTCTTTCTCTCTGTAAACAAATTGGATGCAAGGCAAGAATAGTAGAATTGGGTGAAATTGGGAAAAGAAGAGGAATAGAATAGGAAAGGACAATAGAACTAGAGCAATCTCATCAAGATAACATTGGATTCCAGGTTTTTAATCACTATTCCATGAAATTTTACTTCAGATGTGTGTGTAAATGAATCATCTCTGTTTGGATTTAAATTTGCATTCAGACAAATATTGCCTTGAAAATATGTATTATTTTCTATAGAAAACCCAATCAAACTCTCTGTATTTCTGTTATATATATACATACCATATATTTTTCTTATATATACATACAATATATTTTTCTGAAGTATATATATATGTATTTATATTCTATCTAAGAATACACACACACACACATATATATTTGTAAAGTTTATAAATGAAATGCTGCTCAGTATTTAAAACCCATGTCTAAAAGGTGAAATCGCTGCATTTACGCCATTAATTGTTTGAGTTTTCTAAAAAATATATATAAATCATCAAAGTTTTTTAGCAGCCTCAGCTGCATGAAGGAGGACGTTGTGGAGAGGGTGTTTCCCTCCCACAGGAGTTGCACCATGAGGGAGCAGCCGTCCCCTCATTTCCATGCCAAGAATATCAAACTTAAACTTTGAAACTTTTTCAATATTTAAACTTTTAAAAATTCTTTGCCAACAATTTGCCTCTAGCTGCCACAGTAAGATGGATATATATATATATACATATATATATAAATAAATATATACACAGTATTAATCTAATAAATTTGATTTTTATATATAATTATATATATAATGTGTATTCAACATGTTTTTAAATTAACATAAAACTATTCTTCAACACACACACACACACACACACACACACACATATACAAAATTTAATAAAAATACATGCAAAATCTGAACTTGTTATACATAGTTTTTATCTTTCAAATGATATTTAGGAAATTGCTGAGAATATGATCTAATTTTATAATGATGCTCTTGATATAAAATCTGATTATTAATGCTTTGTGTAGTCTAAGTTTTATCTTCGTTTATAATAGATATTTTCTTGAGTATATGAACATATATATATATGTATATATTTAAAATTATGAAGGAATATTTCCAATCTGATTATGAAGGAATTTAACTTACATGTTGAATTATGATTATTATTTCAATTGAACAATAGAATCTTGTGCAAGTGGAAAAACATAGAAACACATCGAATTTCTATTTTTTATGAGAAACATAAGAATTAAATGGTTGGATTGTTATTTGCTTTGGACAATTATTCATTGGATATTTACTTGTCAATGAAATTGAAAACTTGTATAACATTTATAGAACTTGATGATGAAATTATACTAGAAAGAGCTGAATGATTAGAAAACGCTTGAAATATTATAAACTTAAGAAAATTATGCTACATGTATTTCTTTTATGAAACCACTTCTGGGACATGATGCCAAATGTGGGCTTCTAGAGATGATAGTTTTCCTTTTCAAAACTATCATTTTTATTCTTTTATTTGCTTGGCCAAGCTAGATGCACCATTGAAACAGATGGATTAAAAAGCCTAGAATTTATATATATGTCTCTGCCACATCCTAATAGCGAGTAATATGTCATTCTAGTGTTAGGAATTGCATATAGGCTATAGGCTTGCATCGAGAGTTCCCTCCTACTTCTTCGTTCCAGGTTGGTAGGCTCCTCACGCAGGGTCAGATTTTTCTTCGAGCTAGGAAGAAATCCAGGGAAGTATTATGCTTCATGGTTGGGCATAAAAGGCACCTGGACCCACTCGTGGTCTCGACTTTTCGGAAGACAAAGCAGTGTCATGGAAATCAAGCACCGAGGATTCCTCATCATATGGATACTTGTACACATTTCTTGTATTACTTTGTATGGCTTGCATAGCCAATTATAAACTTAACTTGTGAACTTGAAGTAATCATTGATATGCAATTATATCTGTAACATTGAAATAGATGTTGTAACACCACTTGATGTAAACTTTTACATTCAACACTGTAATTGCCTTGGAGAAATCTTATTAACATATATATATTGTTTCATTACTCTTATGTGGAAATGAATTTTGTATCAATATCCTTAATTGGAAATGTGAATATTCTTTGAGATTTCCATGTTTAGTAAGTAAGGTTGATGTATCTTTACATGAGTCCCCTCCTGAACCTAAAAGGAGGAAAACTATTGTAACAAATGTCTTGAAACAAAAGAAGAATGAAGAAGAATTTATGTCTAGATCTAACTCCTTTGATCCAGAGGATATACGAATGATGCTAGATAAAGGAGATATGAAGAAGATTGGTGAAATGTGGAATGCATGCTCTCTGATTGAGAAACTTAAAATTGATGATGTACTAGTTGACTATTTGCTCAATAAGGGTATTTCAGTTTTAGATGTATTAGACTCTTTTCCAGATGATCTAATAGATATTATTGAAGAGAGAACATTGTTGGAAGGACCTGAAGGTCATAAGTTCAAAGCTATGGTTGAAAGAAGATGTAAAAAATCCAAACAAGTGCTATCTAAACACATAAATGAGACAAAAGAATGCATCAAAGAAATATATGACATCTATAGGTATTGTCTCCAGTGGCCTGCAACTGTTGACAATTTCAGAAGCATAATTGAAGCCATTGAATCTGAGATGAATAGTATTGGAAAGAATTTTGATTTCTTTAAAGACAAGGATGGAAAGCAAAGTATAAAAGTTTGTGAATTGCAGGTGGAATTGTTGACTACTCAGAGGCAAAGAGAAGATATGGTTAAAACCTTCTGGTTGGTTAAGGAAGTTGTTGAGGTTCAGTTGGATCATCTCTCTAGAATTCTCTTTGATGTAGAAAATTGTGAACGACTGTGTCTGTCTTCTAATCAGACACCCTCCTTTACGCAATTATCTCTATTGGATGGTATGAGTGCAAGAATGAATTTGACTATGCTTGCTTGGAAAAGGATTCTTCCGATCATAAGAGAGAGGTACAAGAAAATATTTCATGTAAAAAGTGTTATTCTCATTTGAATGTTTGAAATGGGAAGCTGAAATTTATGTGTATATACAAGGTTATCATATGCATACATCCACATCCTACCTTTTGGTCACAATTTTGCATTGATGTCAAAGAGGGAGAGAGTCATGTGAGAAAATAGAGTCATGTGAAGAACAACTACGATGATAAGAAAAGAGAATGTTGAGTTTTTGTAAATTTTGTAACATGTTGCCATCAATGACAAAGGGGGAGATTGTTGGAAGAATGAAGAAGAATGGCTAATTATGGAGCTTTGTGTTATCATTGATGTCACCATGTTATATGGGTTGTGATTGCAAGTCTAAGTCTGTGCTTCATCTAGTATTTTTGGTTCGGTATCTGAACTGGTATACAAGCCACACCCTTCGATATTTTGGTCTACAATCCTCTATGGCTGATAGTTGTTGCTTGCAGTTTTGGGAAATAGTTTATGGGTGTTGAAATCATGTATGTTCAAAATATCTTGTGCTTTGGTGCTCGTATGGCATATCGACATTATTCTGCTAATTACTTTTTGCAATTAAGTCTATTTATGGCCAACTTCATGAATAAGTTGTGATATGGTGAATCAATTTTTTATGCGGATATATGTGCGACCTATCTTAGGTCTATGCTAACATGATAAAGTGTGCTACACGTTTTGATTTATTGGTTGGAAATATTTTGCAAATACTTGAGGTCGACAGTTGGTATTTTTGGTAAACAGGGAATGCATCTAATTAGGCCGACCTAATTAATGCTTATGGATGGATTGAGTATATATATTGGATAGGTTTGAAGATTGATGAGAGAAGAAGTAGTAGTGGTTGTGAAGTTGTGAATGCAAAAAGTGCGAAGATGATGAAGTGCATTAAGTTTGTTTATTGAGCATCACTAGAACTGTATCAACACTTGTTAGGTGCACTCTCTTTAGTTCATTTTGGTTATGAAGCCAATTTTTTTTTGTAATCTTTTTGTAGGTAGTGAGGCTTCTTGTGTAAGCAGTGAGATTTTATATCTGGACAGTGAGTCCTATTCAGGGCAGTGAGCCCTATATATTCGGTTTTGGAACTACTTTATATTGTGAGTTAATCCTCACTGTGGTTTTTCCCTCATTGGGTTTTCCACGTAAAATTTGGTGTTCATTGTGTTGATTTTGATTTTTGTTATCTGCATTTCATGTTCATACTTAATAACAGAATAGTGTGGTTGTAAAATTGATAAAGTGTTGAAGTATTGTGTTTGAATTTGGTGACAACTAATTCACCCCCCTCTCAGTTGTCATGCACCTTTTAACAACATTTGGGATTCATTGTACTTTCATTATTACCTCGCATGGGAAAAAGCGCAAAAACTATCTCACCTCAAGCAAATGTACAATCTGCACAATTTACTAAGTTTGGAAAGGGGTGGTGGTACGTGCCAATTTATTTATTTTATATTCACAATAATTACCTACTTAAAGTAAAAGTTGTTTGTACCGTACGTCCCGTCATCAATTTGAAAATCGCTTACGTTTGTTGATGCAACAATATAATCAAATGGGATGATGAGAGTGGTAATAAATTTATTATGAATGAGGATGGGACAACTAACTAATGTTGTAATTATTATAATGAAAAGTAGTTATAATAAATTTTATTTATTTATTAGGATGAGGGATAGCAGTGTTGGGTGTGGATTTCAAAGTTTATGGAAAAATGATGGTAAAATTTAATAATGAGCATGTGTACGACACTGGAAATATTAGAGAATTTGGAAAGAAAGGTAATTTATAAAATTCTAGAGAATCACTAGAAGATGTGGCCGAGATGAAGAAATTTTTTTCTAGAGCATGCTGAGAGATGCGGTCGGAACAAAGAAGTGAAGTAGCAAAATTTTGGAGCATCGCTGAAAGATGTGGATGGAGTGAAGTAAATTCTAGAGCATTGCTGAAATATGTCATCGGAATGCAACAACAAAGTTCTGGAGCATCATTGGAAGATGTCACCAAAATGCAACAATGAATATCTGGAGCATTGTTGAAAGATGCAATTGGAATGTAGGAACAAAATTTTTGGAGCATCGTCGAAAGATGCAATTAGAAGCAGAAACAAAATTTCTGGAGCATTGTTGAAAGATGTCGCCGGAAGGAAGAAACAACAAAATTCTGAAGCATCGCTGAAAAGATCCAGCCAAAATGCAAAAAGAATTTTTTTGGAGTATTGCCTAAAGATGCCGCTAGAAGAAGGAAGCAAAATGAAGGAATTTGAGCGTAGAATTTTTAGAGCATCATTGAAAGATGTGCCAAACTGTAGGAAAAAAATAGGGAATGGCACCAGTCGAGCATGCAAGTTCTGAAACACCACAACAATTGAGCCAATAATTTCCAGAGCATCGCAACAAGATGTGCTAGAATTTGTATTTGATTAATCATGATGTCCTGCAAAACAAATTTTTTTTTAGCCAAGTTCAAAGAATGAAAAATTCAAAAGAAATGCTTTGAAGTAATTACAAATACATACACATGCAAAAAAAAATTTAAGACTTGAGTGGCTATTAATCCGAACATTCCATTGGCTCTGTTGTAACAGAGTCAATGCATTGTACTTCTCCTTGTATTTCTACCATCCTTGTAAATTACTTCCTGTTAACTGGTTTATGGTAGATGTGTAATCAATTTCCATTAACTAACAGAGTTCAAGTGTCACCATCAATGGGCTTGAACTGCACTGCTCTATTTGAAAATACCTCAAAAATTTCATATGGACCCAACCAATGAGTCCTTAGTTTCCCTTGATGATCTTTATATCAAGAATCGAATAACAGTGCCCAATACCCATTATGGAACTCTCTTTCCTTTATGTGTTTATCATGCTAGGCCTTTTGTTGGTGTTGAATTAGTTCATTTTTGTGGACATCATCTAAATGGAATTCATCTAATTCACTAAGCTATAGGACTCTTTCAACCTGGGCTCGTTTGAGATTTAAGCTTAACTCCATTACTGTTCTTAGGGTTTGAAGTTCAAATTCAATGAGTAGAAGTGGTTTCTTCCCAAAAACTAACTCGTATGGACTAAAATAGGTGGTTGATTTCCAAGTTGTATTATAAGCCAAAACGGCTTTAGGTAGTTTTCTAACCCAATATTTTCCCCCATATCAAACTATTTTTGTTAGAATATTCTCAAGCTCCTTGTTAGTGACTTCTATTTGACCATTCACTTGAGGATGATAAGGTGATGATTTCTTATGGCTTACTTGGAAATGATCAGTGAAGGCTAATAGAAATTTGGACATAAACTGAGGTCCCTGAGCTGTGACAATTGTTCTAGGGGATCCAAATTTGAGAAAAAAATTACTATATAGGAAGTCAACTACTTGTTTTTCCCTAGAGACTCTTAGAGCTTGAACTTCTACCCATTTAGTCAGATAATCAGTACAAATCAAAATGTACTCTTTCCCTTGTGAAGGGAGGTCTATAGGACCGATAAAATCCAATCCCCACTTTTCAAATGGTTCAAGAACTACTTGGGGTTGCAGAGGCATTTCATTGGATGCAGTAGGTCGCCCTACTCTTTGGCATTCATCACAATGATGAACATATTTCTTTACATCTTTATGCATGGGACATCCTCTTGGCAAAGTAATGGCCTCCAGAGGGGTCATCATGGCAAGCTCTAAGGATGCTATATGTTTCATCTTCCCTGAAACAACATCGTAAAACCATATTAGGACCACATCAAAATAATATTCCATTAATCCATTTGAACGGAGTGCTTTCTCGAACGAGGTGTTTCTTCTATTTTGTCGTAAAATATAGTGGCAACTCTGAAGTAGCCAAGTAGTTGGCGATGTCAACAAACCAAGGGGTTTTAATGGAGATGGAAAACAAATTTTCATCTGGGAATTCATCCTACACAGAAGTACAATCTCCATTGTCTTGTTTGATCTGAGACAAGAAGTCTACAACTACATTGAACTTTCCAGGTTTGTCAATAATGGTCATGTTGAATTCTTGTAGAAGCAATAACCACATGATTATCCTTCCATTTACTATAGGTTTTTTCATTAGGTACTTGATGGTTGAAGGGTCTGTGAACATAGTCACTTTGTACCCTATAATGTAATGTTGAAATTTCTTGATTGCATGTACTACAACTAGAAATTATTTCTCTTGTGGTGGTGTAATTTTTTTCAATGGGAGTCAAATTCTTACTAATGAAATAGATAGCATATTTTCCCCCATTCTCATCTTACTAACCTAAAACCACTCCAATAGCATCATCAGAAGCATCTACATAAATATAGAACAGGAGGTTCCAATTAGGTCCACGTAGGATAGGAGCAGAGATGAGTTTATCTTTAATGATCTCAAATGATGATTGACACTTCGTTGTCCAAAAAAAATATACATTCTTTTGAAGGAGGGAAAACATAGGGGTTGCAATCTTGCTGAAATTTTCTATGAATCTTCGGTAGTATCCAACATGTCCTAAGAAACTTCTAATGTCAGTTTGGTTTTTTGAAGTCTCAAGTTGTTGGATTACCTCAATTTTCTTAGGATCCACTTTTATCCCTTCAGCTAAAATGTGGTGTCCTAACACTATCCCTTGTTCTACCATTATTAAACAATTTTCATGACTCAAGGATAGCCAATGGTCCTCACATCGCTTCAACACTTTGTCTAGATTTTAAAGGCCTTCATAAAAAGTTGACCCATAGACAATGAAGTAATCCATGTAAACTTCCACACAGTCATTTACTAACTCAACAAATATAGCCAGGATAGCTCTCTAAAATGTCACAGGAGCATTGCATAGCCCGAAGGGAAGGAATCGATATGCGAATGTTACCCATGGGAAATTAAAAGTTGTTTTATCCTGGTCTTCTGCTACTACCTGTATCTGGTTATATCCACTAAATACATCCAATAATGAGAAATACTTCGTTCCAACCAAATTATCCAAGACTTGGTCTACAAATGGTAGAGGGAAGTAATCTCTATGGGTAGTTTTGTTAAGTTCCCTATAGTCAACACACACTCTCCACATACCATTTTTCTTGGGACCACAACCAGAGGCAAAACCCATTCATTGTCAGAAATGGGATAGATGAATCCTACTTGCAGGAGTTTCTCAATTTCTATTTTAATAATATCTTTCAAGGTAGGATTGAATCTTCATTGTGATTGGCGAACAGGTCTAACATCCTAAGTATAGATGTGATGGGTACAAACACTTGGGTGTATTCCTTTCATGTCCATATAATCCCAAGTAAAACCTTTAGATCTATTCACCAAAACATCAAACAATTTGTGTTGTTTTGGCTCTGTCAACCAGCTGTTGATATTCAAAGTTTTTCTTGGTAATAACATGATGTTTTTGACTCGTGGATGGTTGGAGGTGATATTATAAACTTCTCTAGTCAAAGTGTTGAGAGGATAGCTATGTGGTGTGGTTCTATGAAGTCTAACAATATCTTCGAAGAAGTGATATGTTTTTGGAATGATATTATCCAAGGGACAAGGTAATCCCATGAAACTGGTGTAATCAAATTCAGTATGATCAATGTTGATTGGCTGCCCTAGAATCTCTTCTACGTCTACCATTTCCTCATCACTTGAGTCTATGGTAATATTTTCCATATTTTTTTCCAGACCATCTTCCAATTCTTCACCATGTTGTTTGATGACTACCATAGCAAGCGAGGCTAGATTCTCTTGTTCATTGGGACCTTCTGGTTCATCAACCCAAACTTGATTATGTTCAACAGGTTTAGCGAGGGGATATAGGAATAAATGTTTACTATTGGGACTATGTGAAATGGTCATTCCTCCCTCCCTACAATCAATCTTGGCTACAACTATAGCCAACCACAGTATTCCTAGGATTATAGGATAACTATCCTTTGGTGTGAGGGATTGGATTATTTGAAAGTCTACTGGATATTCCCAACCGTCAACCTTAACAATAACATTCTCTATAACACCTTTGGGAATAGCCATGGATTGATTTACCATCAGTACAGTAGTGGGACGTAAATCAATGAGTCCCAACTTTTCCATAACATTGACTGTCATTAAATTAATGGCCGCACCTAAGGTCACAAGAGTATTAGGTGTTGCTACCTCGTTGATTGTCACTATTATAAGTGGGCTGTCTGGGTAATCATATTTTGGAGCTGCAATTTTTTCAGCCAAAAAGTTAGCTAGATATCCATTTATGTGCATAGTATTAATCCATTTTGGTTTCCCTCCTGGTGTTTTGATGCAAAAATATTTAATTAGTTGGTTTAGTTCAAGAATCTCTTTAATTGCTTGTAACAAAGGAACCTCAATTTGAAGTTGTTTAATCTCTTGTATCAGCGCGATTTCAGTGGATAAGGTCATTTTCAGAGGGTTTTTCAAGGCAGTTGGTTTGAGACACTCTGTAAAAGGTGCTTGAGTTTTCTCTTTCAAGGTGGAGTCCTTTTTAGGATTAGTTAGACGCTAACCACCCTTCTCTTAAGGTATCTCAGAAGTTCCAGATGAGGATTATGGAAGGGTCTTGTCTTGATTACTTGCTGGGTTTTGCTCTAAAGGTGTGGAAGATGTTTTAGCTGTTTCAATAGATTCCTTAACCGGCTTGTCCAGGATCTCAACTATAGTAGGTTGCTGGAATGTTTTTCTTGACCTTAACTGAAGGTTTCCACAATGGATAGCATTGATTCCAGTCACATTTTCCTATTTCGTAGAATACACCAGGATATTTTGATGATTATTCTTTGGATTAGGGACAGGTTATGTTGGAAGTTGTGATTGGTTAACCTACTCATTTTATTGAGGGTTCTGAGGGGCTGGTAAAAGGTTTTGCTTCGGATTAGGCATCCTTCTTGGCCCAATGTAAAATTGATTTTGAGGTTGATTCCATTAAGGAGCAGGATTTTGAGGATACCATTGTTGTTGAGTCTAGTTTGGCCATTGGGGGTTTTCCCAGGACTAATTTTCCCATTCAGGTGGTCCCCAAGGGTAAGCTCCTTGGTTAGGTGGTGCTTGAGGCCAAGGTGTTTCCCATTGATTATTATTCCAATTGTTTGGGGCTCGCCAGGTGGGATTTGAGTTGTGGCCGTAAGAGAAATTCCCTCCAGGTCTTTGATTCACAAGATTGATCTCCTCTTCAACCTGGGCTGTCCTTTTCTTGGAATTTTTTATTGCATTTAGGATCTTACATTGGTTAGTAGCATGACTCTTCTCAAAAAATTGGAAAACATCAACTTTATCCAAGGGACATTCTCTTAATAGATGTTTGTTTTGACACCTTAGACAATAGATGGATAAGGTCTTAATATTATGTGTTTTGGCCTATATTCCATCCAGTGTGGTGTTTAGTTGAAAAAGAATGTCAGTCTTGAGATTTTCTAACTCCTCACGCAATTTACCTATTTCATTGGAACCTCTAAAAAGAGTATACTTACAGATACCTCCTCGAGTATGAGAGAAATTCCGGCATAACTCAGTGTTATCATTGAGTCCAAGTTGGGACACATCTCCTTTTCCCTTTAAGTCTAGGCTTCTCTGAGCATCTTCATCAAGTTGCTTGAGAAATATGGTCTTAAGAATTTCCAGACTTATGGCTTCTCCGCCACATCGTTTAGATAAGAAGATAAACCTATCCAAGTAATCTTCTAGGCTTTCATCTTCATTTTGTCTTAGTTTGAACAACTCCTTCCTATAGCTGACTCTATAGTAACTCTGGTATTTTTCCAAAAAGGTAGAATCCATATCATCCCAAGAGGTTATTGACCCTAAAGATAATCCCATGAACCAATGCATTGTAGCATCATTCAAGGTGGAGGGAAAAAGTTTCAGTTTTTGGTTATCATTCTTGTAATTGTACGTCTGACACAACACTTTGAACTCAAATAGGAACTGGTCTGAGTCTTTAGAGGATAAACCTCTGAAAGTTGGCAAGAAGGATGGTGAATTTTTTTTGATAGGTGTACCGTCATCTTGGTCGAGAGCAATAGGATAAATAAATGTATGCGCTCCTCCTACTAGGTTAGCACCATTTCTACGGTCACCCATGACGTTGAAAAGAATGCATTCCTCTTCAAAAGTTTGCTCTAATGGCCGAGGTTCTGAGGTATGCAAAGGAATGCTTTCCTCTACAATAGTTTTCTTGAATGGTTGAATTTATGGGGTATACTGGGAGGTCTCAAGTTGATCCTGATCGATCAATTCTTCTATAAGTTCTTCAATTGAGACTTCTTCCTCCCTACTTGTGGTTGGAACGTATTTTGGGGGGGTTTTGGTATGAATCTTTCGTGGGGGCCTTGTTTCCTAACCATGCAAAAAAAGAAGCCTGACAACTATTTTTCCCTAAAAGAGGTATTCAAGAAATCTCCTATTAACACTAGAAAAGGAAGGTGTCCCCAACAATGGCACCAAAAAGTGATAGACTGTTGTCAGGTCCTATCGCTTTAGTTGAAAATGCATCAATTATATAGACTGGGTAGTGTTCGAAGGCTATATGCAATAGGGGACATCTTGAATAACTTTCTTAGATTTTCTAAATCTTCAAAATAGTTGTAAACAAAAGCTATACTAGAAAGCATGAAATTGTTAAGCTAGAAAGCATAAGATGACTAAACTAGAAAGCATATAAATTACCTAAGTAGAAACACTTGCAGTAAAACTGTAAAATTAAAATGAAAACAACTAACGACTAACAACTAACTATTAATAGAAAGTAAAACTTAACAACCTTTAACTGACAACCAAAGTGGGTGCTCCAGAATTTCAAATAAACAAAACTAAAAATTGCAAACTTAAACTACGGCCTTTAGGAATAATTGACAGAGCTCAACACATACAAATAACATTCATCCACATTTATCATGTATAGAATAAAAGTAACATAATTGAAAATGAAAATACTTATCTATCATACGAGATTCCCTCGAGTGGCCAACTCTCGAGTATGCCTATGATTAATTCAGATCACATGAACTTGTGTATCTTCAAAATGAATCCATCCATGATAATTCCATTACATAGAACTAGTGACTCAAAATAAGACTCGCAAAGCTTATTTTATTGATATTAGAAAAAGTGTAACACAAAGATAGTTCAAAGCATATTATAACAACATAACAGTATCCAGTATACATTGTTTCTGGCAGTTACATTTATATACTAATGTGCTAACAAAATCCTATATTTCAGATGGTGGAAGATCACCATTGAAAAAGTCTTCTAACAAAATTTTAACTAACCAACCGACTAAGGTCCATGACACAAAACATATTAAAGGCTTGAAGATGAGCCATGAAGTTTTTAAATAGAAATTAAACATAAATCATTAAAAGACTTGTTCCACTATGCACTCTAGAATTTCTGGTGCCTAGACTTCCAATGCTTTATCTTCAACTAGTTTAAGTCCAATTTAAAGTCCACTCGACTATGCATAATGACATGTACAATTACTTAAAGTTAACCATTATATCAATGTTAGTCAACTAATTTCAATCGATTTAGGAAATAAAGATTATACATATTTTTACAAAAATTAAGCAATTATTAATCCTAAAAATAAATAATTGGCAAGGTAAAAGTGATTGGGAGAAATAAGGAAGGGTATTTGGCTTATTATATTCATGAGGTTATTTATACCTCATCAAGCACATCAAGTGCAAGTATGCAAGAAGGCAAGGGAAGAGGAGATTTCCCTAAAGGAAGAGGAGACTACTCTCGTGGAAGAGGGTCATTTGGAAGAGATAGAGGAATAGGTTTCAACTTCACATGTTTTCAATGTGAAGAGGGCCATCAGGCATTTGAATGTTTACAAATCTAGCAAGATGTCGGAAAGGGAAAAGAGGAAAAAGTACATGTAGGACAAGCTAAAAGTGAAAAAGAAGCTTCAAATAAGCATGGAGAAGACCCCAAGGATGGAGAATATTTGATGTTGAGAAGAGTCTTGTTAAATCATGAAAAGGAGAAATCAGAACCAATACAAAGGAGAAATGGGAAATTGAATACCTATGCAATCGAGAAAGATGGAAAAGAGTAAATTCTAAACCCATTGAAGAATAGAGAAGGAGAAGATGAAGAAAAACCAAAGGTATGCTTGGTTTCTATAAAGCAATTTTTGAAAGAATTCAAAAGGGAAAAAACATGTTTTTTAATAGTTCCTAAATTTGCAGCAATTGGGACAGCGAAGAATGAGGATGAAATACCAAGGGAAGTTCAAGAGATTTTGGATGAGTATGTAGAAATTTTTGATGGAGTTGCTTGATGGATTGTCACCCATAAGAAGCATAATTCATTGAATGGATTTGATTCTCGTTGCAAGTTTTCCAAACAAGGCACCATATAGAATGTCACCAAAAGAGAATGAAGAGATAAACATGCAAGTGTGAGAATTGCTTGCTAAGGGGTTGATTAGACAAAGTTTGAGTCCATGTGAAGTTCCAACAGTGTTGGCACCAAACAAATATGGGGATTGGAAAATGTATACAGATTCGAGAGCAATAAATAAGAACCATTAAATATTGGTTCCTATTGTATAACTGAAAATATGTTATACTTCTGTGAATCCTTGCATGCAAGGATACTCAATAATGAGTCCTTGCAAATCAATTCACAGCTCTCTATCCGAGAAGAGCAGGGATTGATATTGTGGCCCTCAGATTGACCCGATTACCCCTGCAAATACAGTCTCGAACGAGAGATTCAAAGAGGAGAAGCAAGAATGCCAATCTCCATGAATCCTGTTCTTGCAATGCAACAATGAAAACTAATCTAAATGACTGTAAAATGCAATAAACAAAACTAATTTATTGAAATAAAATTGATCTACATGCAATGCCATAAATGAGTTTCTTTGCAAATTAATCTACTATGAAGATTAAGCTAAAATGTAATATTAAACTATATGCTCTAAAACTAAGATGCTTATAAAATCAAACTAATGTGTAATCTCAAATGATAAAACTCAAGAAAGTTTGTAGCATAAGTCTGATGTAAAAATTCGTGATCTTTTTTGAAATGAGAATGAGAGGGCTCATTTTATAGGCAAAAGTGGAATTGAAGGCAAATTCAGAAGCAATGTGGGATAAATAGAAAAATAGAAACAAATCTTGATTGGAATTCTTTTTTAGTTTATTTCCCTTTTAACTGATTTGTTTCCATTTTTTCATCACAGATATTCTTGAGAGGATATTTCATTTATTTTATTTAATTTAAGATGATAATATCTCTTTTAATAAAATAAAATAAGATTATGTAATTTAGAAATGAATATTAATAAAATAAAATAAAATTATTTAATTAAAAATAGATTTAATTAAATAGCATCATTTTATTTAAGTAATATTAACTTCAATTAAATAACATTATTTTATTTATTAAAAGGGATTTATTTCTTTTGATTAAATAAAATTAATGAAGCATTCAAACCTTAGGGAAAATTGAAACATATGAATTGATTAAGAAATTTGATTTGAAAATGCAACAATCATTGATTCAGAAAGTTGATGTTGACAAATTAAATAAATGGGGCCCAAAGTCTAGGTGACCATTTTAGGTTGCATACACCTATTACCAAGAATGCATGATATGATGGATTGCTTGAGTGGAGCCAAATATTTCACAAAGATTGATTTGAAGAGTGGTTACCATCAAATAAGAATAAGAGAGGGAGATGAATGGAAGTCTGCTTTCAAAACCAAATATGGATTGTATGAATGGTTGGTAATTTTGTTTGGATTAAAAAATGGTCCCAACACTTTCATGAGATTATTGAATGAAGTTTTGAAGCCATATCTTGGTAAGTTTGTAATTGTGTATTTAGATGATATTTTGATATTTAGTAAAACAAAAGAAGAGCACTTGCAACATGTTAGAACTATTTTACAAAGGCTAAAAGAAGAAAAGTTAATGGTGAATTTCAAAAAGTGTAGTTTCATGAAAGAGGAATTGTTGTATTTGGGTTTTGTAATTTCCAACAATGGTCTGAAAATGGATCCAAAAAAAGTGAAAACAATTATTGAGTGGCCTTCACCGAAGATTATGTTTGAAGCAAGAAGCTTCCATAGATTGGAAAGTTTCTATAGGAAGGTTATTATAAATTTTAGTGGGATATGTGCACCAATTACAGAAACAATGAAGGGTAATAAAAAATAATTTTCTTTAACAACTACAATAGAGAGGGGTTTTAATATTTTGAAGGCAAAAGTGATGATGCAGCTCGTGTTAGCACTTCCAAATTTTGGTAAAGTGTTCCAAGTTGATTGTGATGCAAGTGGGATAGTGATTGAAGGAGTTTTGAGTCAAGAGGGAAGACCAATAGCATATTTCAGCAAGAAGTTAAACGAAGCAAAAAGGAAATATTTTGTGTATGATCAAGAGTTTTATGCAATTGTGCAAGCTCTTAAGAAGTGGCGATATTACTTGCTTCCGAAGGATTTTTTTTTTATATACCGATCATCATGCATTGCAATGTATAAATAGTCAAGGTAAGCTTAGCCAAAAGCATGTGAAGTGGTTTGAATTTCTTCAAAGTTATTATTTTATATTGAAACATAGAAGTGGAAAATCAAATAGAGTTGTTGATGCATTAAGTAGAAGGTCTTTACTGTTGAATGAAATAAGAGTAAGTGTATACACCTAAAAATGGTCACATCACATTGTCTGGTAATTAATTAAATATTTTAATATTTAATTAAATCTTCGAATTCCATCTATGTATAAATAAATTTAAATAATTTATTTATATTATTCATTATTTCATTTCGATTAAATAAATAAGTTTATTTAATCATCTTTTCGTATTCATTTCTTAATTAATTAAATAAACATTATGATTTATTTATATTAATTATCATATAATCTTAGTTTGAATATTTTATTCAAATAAAGATTAAAATATTATTCTTTTCTTCTAAATATTATTTATAATTAAATATTTCAAATATTTAATTAATTCCTCTAAATTCGATTCTAATATCCATTCATAATTAAATATTTCAAAATATTTAATTAATTCTTAAGTCATTTCAAAATCTTCAAAAATCTATTTATTCCAAAATATTTCTTCTAAATATTTCATATTTTTCTAAAAGTCATATCATAATTAAATATCTCAAAATATTTAATTAAAATCTTCCATAGTTTTAAAATCAAAATGCATTAAATAAAATTAAATAAATTTACTTATTTATTTAATTTGGGGATTATCTTCAACTCCCAGGAAGCAAACGGTCAAAACAAAAAATTTAATTTTCTCTGTTTCTGTGTAGGCTTGTTCCCGTGGGTTGAAGACAGGAATCCATCATTCTCTCCAACCTCTCAACCTCTTCCATCTTCTTCTCAACCTCTCCATCTCTCACCTTTCAATTCTACCAGACAATCTCACAGCCGTAGATTCTTGCCAGCCGGGATTTTGCCTGCAAAAATCTATAAATATGACTGCCGGGAGCTCCAAATCATATAGAAATTTTAAGCAGGAAAACTATAGCCAAATTGCAAGTAGTATTAGCATTCATAGTATTCAAAGTTTCATAGCATAGAATCATAGCATAGCAATAGCATAGAATCATGACATATTTTCAATCCATAGCATCTTCCGTTTACAGCCCCTGTCTATATCCGTCAGCAATCCCATCTTCATCAGCATATAGAATAGAGATTTTCATTTGCATACTCATTCTACAGCAGCCATTTGGAGAAGCTGAGCTTGCACAATCTGAGAGCCACAAGCTTCAAACAAATCTCTGGAGATAGAGAAAGACAGAACGTTTTTGAAGAAGTTTTATTTCATATTCAAGTTTTATTTCAATTTCTTTAGTTTAAAGTTCTGTTAATTGTGTTTGTGTTTTCAATTAGATTACAAATTAAACAATACACATTTTTGGCGCCCACCGTGGGGCTCGAGCCCCTGTTTCTCATCTCTGTTTGTAGTTTTTTTTGATAGATTACAGATAAAAACCTCGGAATAGCGCAAGAAACACGTTTCAGAAAGTCAATACCCAGTTCAGCGCATTCGAGGACTTTTGCGGCGCCCTTGACATATATTGCAGCGCCCATAACGTATTTTGTAGCGCCCTTAACGTATTTTGCAGCGCCCTTGACGTATTTTGTAGCGCCCGTAATTCATTTTGCAGCGCTATTAATATGTATTGCAGCGCCCATAATTGATATTGCAGCACCCATAAAGTATTTTACAGCGCCTATAATGTCTGTTGCAGCGCAACTTTTAAAAGGTAGTATATTGTAATCTGTAATTTTAAAACAGTCTAACTGACTCCGACGCAGCCACGGACAGTTAGTAATTTTTAAAGGATAAAACGAACCAATCCTAGGGTAGTCATCTAAAGTAAAACGAACCAATCCTAGGGTAGTCATCTAAAGAAAAATGAAGCAATCCTAGGGTAGTCATCTAAAGTAAAATGAATCAATCCTAGGGTAGATACATCATGTTTCGTTTTGGGCTTAAAAAGAATTTTCTTTTTATGTGAAGCAACATCTTCACTTAGTTTAGAAAATTTTCATTTGGTGCTTAAAATACATTAGTGTTTGCTTTGTCTTTGGTGATAGGCCTATGCTCTCCCCTTAACTGGGTGATCAAAATGCCAAACTCACCTATTTCCCTTTATGTATTTTCCTATTTTATTAACTCCTTTTAGAAGGCCTGCCGTAGTGGGAAAAAGTACTCACCCTACGGGAACGACCTAAGTGGGAACAACTAAAGCCAAGTTTTCCAACCCACTATAATCAAATGCGGATGGTTGATGAAAATCCCATTCGACGGTAGTGTGCATTGATAACCATCCCCAAAGCCTTTGTTCTAAAGGTAGGGAGGTCTCTCGAGGGAGTCTATCATTTGCCGCACCGAACGGAAACCCTTACTACGAACCTAGTGTAGTATCTTACCGAGTCAGTTTCCGAACATCATTTTAATCACAGTGCAGGGGAGGGAAGAATCTACCCCCAAGATACTCACCATATAACTGCCAAGGATTGTTTGCTCAGGGGATCCGGTATCCACTTCTGTCACTCTGAGTACGCACCTGGAAAAGACAAAAACACGGGCGCCCTTTCGGGGGTGACATGGCTGTGTGAGTCGACGCAGTTCTAAGATGTGGGCTGTTGATTGCTATGATGACCTACTTGAGAACTAAGAGTGAGTCTGTTTGAAGTGCTTATCATGTGTAAAACCCGTTAAAACACTTTTTGAACAACATTTTGGTTATACACTTGATGTTTAGTATAGGACTTAAGACAACCGTTTTAAAACTTGTTTGATGTGTTTTCAATACATTAATTTAGATAAGATCATCCAAAACACTCATTATCACATTGATTAATCTCATGTTACGAGATTGGAAATCCACAAAGTTTGTAAAGAAATCCGTTTCCAAAAGGATTAAGAAGCCAAAGAAACCCCTCAACCACAAGAAACTATTGAAGAAGCAACGATTCTTGTATCAAAGTCGAAAAGTTTTACTCAAATATAGAACCTTTCTTCATAGGTATCATGATTGTGTTAGAGGTTTTTCAGATGATTATGCTATAGAGCCCTTGTATTCACAAGCTTACTTTCAAAGAAGAGCCCTTTCTCAAAGGCATAACCATAGTCAACGCATTCGTTTCAGTTATATTCCTCAACCCGCAATCGAATATTCTACTCGTCCAAATCAAATTTTGCAATAGAGAACTTAGAATACATTAGGCATCCATTTCAAAATCCATCCTTTTACAAAGCCATGATCAAAACTTCATAAAGTGCAAAATCATCCTTTTCTTGATCTTTTGCTTACATTCCCGCTAAACAGGATTTTCATCCTTTCACTTAGGGAACAACACAAGCTACAAGATTAGAAATTTTGTGTAAGTCATAGAATCTTCATTCTATCCTGACTTTCATATATATCACATAAATTGCACTATTTCACTCTTTTGATCAAAAGTAAGTAGAATTTGGAGCAAAATCTATGCCTGTCTTCACGAGATCTCAAAAACAAATGGAAAAAGACGAGGGAGAAACCACTACCAGTAAAATGGGTGACCGTAATGAAAAAGAAGAGGAAACGTTTAATCTTGATGAGTTAACAGAAGAAAAGCTTCAAGAAGCAGAACAAGATCCCCAATTCCATACTCTTATGGAAAGAATTCTAGAACGTAACAAAGAAAAATATTTTCTTTCATTAGCTAATCAAGGAGCTAAGTTGCCTCACACTTTTGACATAGAAGGGATTAAACAAAATCCTGAAACTCCTCCTAATGACTTTAGTGCTCTTAACCAACAGATAAAAGAATTACAAGGGCAAATAAAGGAAATGCAAGGAGGTACAACAAAGAAATATGTTTTGGAAGACATATCTCCTTATCCATTTGATAGGAGTCTTCAAATGATCCCATTTCCAAAACATTGTGAAATTCCTAAGTATGATAGGTATAATGGAAAAACTGATCCCATTGACCATGTTAGGGATTTCCGAAACATGAGTCTTGAATTCGCCTATGACGATACTTACTTGATGCGATTATTTCCACGAAGTCTAGGTGTACAATCCATGGAGTGGCTTTCAAAAATCACTCCACCTATCAAAACTTTTGAGGAGTTGATAAATCAGTTTATATCACAATACTCCTACAACATTCAACACCAGATAACAATGCTTGATCTTTGTAAAGTGAAACAAAAAGTAGGAGAACCCTTCACTACGTTCTTGCAAAGGTGGAGAAGGTTATTTGCACGATATTCTCGTCCTATTCCTGAAAAGGAAAAGATGGATATCTTTATTAATAGCCTTGATCCAGAATTAAGTTATAGGCTTAACCTTCATTGTCCTCATAACTTTGAAAAATTGATTGAAAACGCAATCACCATTGAAGGGGCCTTGGTTAAAAGGGGAGTGATAAAACTTGATAATCCAAGTACATCAAATCAAAACAACAACGATAAAACAAGGTTTTGGAACAGAAACAAAAATGATGTCAATGATGGTATAGTGGATGCAAATAATTTACGAACAAGACCATCTGTTTTCAATCTATCAAGTGCTACACGAAACAAACCACAAGGAAATACAATTCAACAAGGAAACAACAATCAACAAGGACAAATTTCCAAGCAAGAAAACATGACCAATCAAAATACCAATCAAAATCGTGGTAATTTCAATAATAATCTTGGCAATGCCCAAACATCAAATCCGTCTAGACCTTCATTCTTTTCAAATCGACGGACTTTTACCGCTTTGGGTCAATCTCTTGAGTCTGCTCTCAAGGAGCTTCTTGATAATAAGGTTATCACCTTACCGCCACAAAGAGATTATGAACCACGATTCAAACCACCATCATGGAATGACTCGTATTATTGCAATTATCATCAATGTAAGGGTCATAGAACGAACAATTGTAAAGCTTTGAAAAATCTAGTACAAGATTTAATTGACAATGGTACCATTACAATTGAGGGACATCATACCAATGACGATCATCAAGCATTCAAAGATCCTTTTCCAAACTATCAAAAGGGGGAAACATCGGATACCAAAGCCAAAAGTATACATAATGTTGAAGACAATATAATCCGTCACATCCACACAGATGATCATCGGGTTAATGTTATCAAGATCAAAGGAAAACAAGAATATCAACAGGTTAATGTGACAACACGAGGTCAAGCAAAAGTTGTTCTAAAAGGAAGTTCATCTAAAACAACTATTTCTCCTCCTAGTCAGTATAATCTGGTTGATCAATTGAGAAAAACATCAGCTCAAATATCCATCCTTGAACTTCTCAAAATATCCCCCATACACAAGAATATTTTAGAAGAAGCTCTTGTAAACACAACTGTTGATACTGATTTAGATGTAAACAGATTCCAAGCCATGGTGGGACATTTGTCTTCCCCCACTTGTCTTTCATTTTCCGACAAAGATGATGCTTCCATGACACATCCACATAATTCCTCGCTCTATCTTGAAGTCATGATCCATAAACATCGAATTAGACGTGTCTTAATAGATGGAGGAGCCGGTTTGAATATTTGTACTTTAAAGTTAATAAATGCCTTAGGAATATCAGAAAATGAAATTGATCCACGAAGGAAGATAACCATCAAGGCATATGATGATGAAGAAAGAGCTTCTAAAGGATTAATATTGCTACCAATCAGAGTGGGACCTGTTGTGAAGAATACATTTTGTCAGGTTCTAGATCGAGATCTGTCTTACAACATACTTTTGGGTCGTCCGTGGATTCATGATATGCAAGTAGTACCATCAACATATCATCAATGTATCAAGTTTCCATATGATGGACAAGAAATAACTATACAAGCTGATTACAATAGTACCCAAACTTGTTCAAATCTTAGAGTAACTCAAGATGTATTTGTGCCACACAATAGGGAAGCTCTTGCTGTTTCTTCTTCCAATCTACAAGTCCAATTGCAAGAATTGACAAAAAATCTTGATACTAAGCTGAAGTTTAAAGACAAAGGGGTAGGTGAATATTCACTATCTCTCTCTACTTTACCTCCTTCTCCAAGATCACATGGTTTGCCAACTTTATCAAATCAAAAGATTGCAACCGCTTCTACATCTCAAGCTTCCGTGCCAATCACAAAGTTTGATGGAAAATTCATTAGAGCTAACACCACTGAAGAAGAAGCTGAAGATAGGGATATCCTAAATTGGCTATACAAAGATGAAGATGACTCTCTCTTACACATTAAGCTACCTAAAGAACAATATGGTAAGGGGTATGCTATCATGCAGAAAATGGGCTATGAAGGAGATGGTCCTATAGGGAAACGAAGAGAAGGAATTGTGGAACCAATTCAACCTATTTCAAAGCATTCAAGTGATAAAACAGGACTTGGATATGGTAAAGATAAAGAAGAATCTACTTCACAGCAAGCACAATTAACTCATGAAGGAGGATTAGTGTCAGATAAATCTCATGAATCAATTTTCCAATTGCAAAATAGTTCAGATACTGATTCTAATGAATATGAATGGGACACCATTTATAATGATGAATTTTGGAGGGATAAACAAGTTGATGCCATACACAAATATGCACCTGTTCTTATACAAGGAGAAGGCTCAAGGCCTCCACTTGATTTTGTTTTACAAAGCGATCATAACTCAAGTGAGGAAGAATCAGATTCTAGCGCAATTGACGATCAACAGGAAAATACCATCATAGACCTTGTCTACCATGAGGATGATAACCATATCATGACTTTGACAATTCAAGACCTTACCCAACCTAATGATCTTATGCCTTTAGTTTATCCAGAACTTATAGATTGGGACATTAACGCGCCCATCCACATTCCTACATTCAATAATGACGAGGACATTATAAATTTCCTTTGTTCCTCAAATGAAGAAGACAATTGTTTCATTCAAGAATCTTATACTCATGATTTTGATAAGGAAGGTGTCAAGTCTCTTAGCTGCAAAATAAATGAAATAAAAGATGGATCTATTGGTGAAAACCGAAAAAAGGCAGTGATAGATCAAAACAAGAGAAAAATAAAGAGTGAATCCGATAGTGAAAACCTTTCTGAGGCACTGAAGGATGAGAAAATTGACACTCTTCCCAAGTATTATCATGAAAGATCTTCTATTTTGATCGAACCAACAGAATCAATCAACATAAGTACACCAGAGCAGCCAAAAGTTTTGCAACTTGCAGCATCATTAACAGTTGAAGAAGTTCTGAAATTCATGCAATTCTTGAAGAATAATCAAATGAACTTTGCTTGGTCATATGCTGATATGCCAGGGTTAGATCCTAATCTGATAATGCATCATTTATCTATTAAACCAGGAGCAAAACCTGTAAAGCAAAAACTCAGAAAAATGCATCCACATGTTGCATTATTGGTCAAAGAAGAATTAAAGAAGCTTTTGGATGTTGGATTCATTCGAACTATTGATTATGCAGAATGGATTTCCAATGTACCTGTTTCAAAGCCAGATGGAAGGATCAGAGTTTGTACAGATTTCAGGGATTTAAATAAGGCTTGTCCCAAAGATGATTTTCCTTTGCCCAACATAGACATGATTGTTGACTTAACTGCTGGCCATGCAATGTATTCATTAATGGATGGATTTTCAGGATACAACCAGATAAAAATTGCACCAGAGGATCAAGATAAAACAACGTTCACATGTCCTTGGGGTACCTATTGCTGGAATGTAATGCCATTTGGGTTAAAGAATGCTGGAGCTACTTATCAAAGAGCAATGACAACTATTTTTCATGATATGATGCATACATTCATGGAAGATTATGTTGATGATTTACTGGCCAAATCTCACACACGAGATGAACACCTGGAAATCTTATCAAAAATCTTTATCAGAATGGAGAAGTTCAATGTTCGACTCAATCCAAAGAAATGTGTCTTCGGCGTTACATCTGGAAAACTTCTAGGATATATTGTTTCAGAAAAGGGTATAGAGGTTGATCTAGAAAAAGTACAAGCTATAATGGACATGCCTCCACCATGAAATATCAGTCAATTAAGATCCTTGCAAGGAAGATTACAGTCCATTAGAAGATTTATAGCTCAACTGGCAGACAAAAGCTTGCCATTTACACATTTATTGCATAAAAATGTCCCATTCAAATGGGATGACAAATGTGAAGCAGCATTCAATCAGATCAAGCAATATCTTACGCATCCACCAGTTTTAATTCCACCTATTCCAGGAGAGCCACTCATACTCTATATTTCAGCAACAGAAGTATCTTTGGGAGCATTGCTAGCACAAGAAGATTCTACAGGTAAAGAAAGGGCCATATATTATATCAGCAGAACCTTAACAAGACATGAGTTAAATTACAGTTTCATTGAAAAAGCTTGTCTTGCAGTAGTGTTTGCTTCTCAAAAGTGGTGACATTATATGTTGGCTCATACAGTTAAGCTGATAACAAAGATTGATCCATTGAAATACCTATTAAGCAGAGCTACTTTAACAGGAAGACTTGCAAAATGGGTAATGATCTTAAGTGAGTTTGACATTCACTATGTAGATCGAAAAGCTATTAAAGGACAGGTCATTGCAGATCAGTTGGCTGAAGCACCTTTACAAGAAGAAAATCCAATGCACATTGAGTTTCCTGATGCAGATGTTTTTACAGCAACAATTCAGAAATCATGGGCATTATACTTTGATGGATCTTATACACAATATGGCTCGGGGGCAGGGATTTTCTTTGTTACGCCTGAAGGACATACCATTTCACGATCATATAGGTTGATGTTTCCTTGCACAAATAACATAGCTGAATATGAGGCATTGCTTATAGGATTGAAGATAGCTTTGGAATGGCAGATTACAGAGCTGGAAGTTTACGGTGATTCACAACTTGTCATTAATCAAATTAATGATGATTATCAAACCAAAGACGATAAGCTGCTACCTTACAAGAATATGGTGGATGATTATAAGAAGTATTTTGTGTCAATCAAGTTTTCACAAATATCAAGGATTGATAATAAAGCTGCAGATGCAATGGCTACCATTGCTTCTTTATTACAAATATCTAAAGATCAAACCAAGTATGAATTCTTGGTGGAACAATTGTTTTCTCCCGCCTATGATAAGCTTGAAACCCAAGTTATATGTCATTTGACCGGTTTAGATTCACCTTTATATGGCAAGACTTATACCTATTTGAAAGATAACATCTTGCCTTCAGATTTATCTCACAATCAAAAACGAAATTTCATTCGCCAATCATCCCGTTATACCTTAATTGCCAATATCCTTTATCGACGTGGTCTTGATGGTACACTCCTTAGATGTCTTGAATGTGATGAATCTGAAAAAGCCTTACAAGAGGTTCACGGTGGTATTTGTGGAACTCATTCGAGTAGTTTGACCTTAGCCAAGAAACTTGTCAGAATGGGGTACTATTGGCCTACCATGGAGAAAGATTCTTTTAATTTTGTCAAGAAGTGTTCTAAATGCCAGATTCACATAAATCTTATTCATGCACCTGCACAAGAACTGCAACCTTTTGCTTCAACATGGCCTTTTTCTCAATGGGGATTAGATCTTATTGGTAAAATACATCCTTCATCGTCAAATGGTCATAAATTTATCATCACAGCTATGGAGTATTTTACAAAATGGATTGAAGTTGTTCCTCTAACAACAGTGACTGGTAAACAAATATCTTCATTTATCCTGAATTACATTATTTGTAGGTATGGAATTCCTAATTCTATTGTTACTGATAATGGAAGACCTTTCAAGAATCAAGATGTGGATGAACTTTGTGAAAGATTTCACATCCAACACAGGTTCTCTACACCTTATTATCCATAAGGTAATGGTCAAGCAGAAGCTTCTAACAAAACCATCTTGAAGATATTGAAGAAGACAGTAAATGACGCTGGACGTGATTGGCATGTTCAACTCAACCCAGCTTTGTGGGCATACAGAACCAGTGTTCGCACACCAACAGGAGCTACACCATATGCTTTAGTCTATGGAGCAGAAGCAATTTTACCATTAGAAGTCGAAATACCTTCACTTAGGGTCTCACTCAAGGGATTGATAAGTGATGAAGACTACAGGGTTTCTCGTCTTCAAGAGCTAGAATTGTTAGATGAAAGACGTCAACATGCAGCTGATCATTTGAAAGGTTACCAACAAGTTATGTCCCGTAGCTATAATCACAGAGTTAAACCACGGGCATTTCAAGTGGGTGACTTAGTTTTGAGAGAAAATCCACGTAATCAGCAAGACAGAGAAAAGAAAGGGAAATTTGAACCTAACTGGCTTGGTCCATTTGTCATCGTAGCAGCATACGGTTCTGGTGCATATCAGTTATCCACATCAGAGGGGGACCTGTTTGAAGAGCCAATAAATAGTATTCATCTGAAGAAGTTCTATGTCTAAAAAGTCCTGAAAAAATAAAAACAAAAATCATAAAAAGTCCTGAAAAAAATTAAAAAAATCAGAAAAATCTTGAAAAAGTGCAATAAAAACAAGTGGTGAAAACTTGGCAAACGAGCGCTACTTATGATTAAAATGGGTTCCTCCATTTATTAGTTTATGTCTTGTTTTCACTTTTTCCATCATCCATCCACGTCTATCATCTGTATATATCTTTCATTATCCATATCATGTAGTTGGAATCTTTATCTTTCATCATGGCTTGATGAAATTTGTACATATCTTTTATCCTTAGGTTGTGTTTACATTGGGGGAAAAAACGCAGAAACATACAAACAAGAGAGGGGCAACGAGCTTTCAGAATATCACAAACAGACAAATAACAGTTTGACAAAACACAACAAACATTATCGTATCAAATCAACCACAACATGTTTATTCAATACCAATGGAAATCGAAACAACATGATCCAAACAACTATCGAAATGAGAATATCAATGATGATAACCAAAATTGGATGATCTTAATTTGAATAAATGTTTGAAATACTTTAAACAAGATTTGAATGGTTGTTTGATTTTCTATCATATCTCTGGAGTAATTCAATGATGTATTGAACTAGAAGAGCAAGGAAGGAGTATGATTTTTCTTTGACTGCTATTTGTGAGGAAATCATTAGTACTATGCAAATTGGTCGCAAGACATGCTCTATTATGTATCATGGATGACATTTCGGAATTTTCATGGGAAAAGGATTAACTCTTGTCTGTTTATGCAAGCAATACTCAGGTCATCTCGGTTCAATTATACCTCGATGCTTGTATTAACTTGCTATATTAAAAATCATGAAAGCAATACTCAGGTCATCACTGGTGCTAACATACCCTTTGATGCTTGTATTAACTTTCAACATTTCAAAGCTCTATGATGATACAAAAAGCATGTATAAGCTCTCCAAATGGCAATATTGTATGAATGTCCTGCATGGTTAGTATAGGTTTGCATTCATGTTAGAATTTGCATTTTGCATTTATAGATTTCTAAAAAGCTGGCAAAGAATCAAATGTTTATATCTTTTCAAAAATATGACTGAGTATATTTTGACATTCACAAAAACATCATTTCATACATTTTTTTACATATATTTGCATTAGAAAATCATAAAATCAAAGCATACATTACATACATCATTATCATATACATTCATTCATCAAATAAATTTCATCTCATAAAGTCATGTATATAAATAACATACATCATGAAACCATCATATCATATACATCATATGGATACATCATATATCATGTAAAATCATCACCGCATTTCATATATCTCAAAAATGAATGTCAAAATGTACAAGGATGTCAACTACAAATGATATAACATCATCAAAAATGGGATCATCTCAAGGTGTATACAAAATGCCTCTACAAAATATCATGAAAATGTCATATACAATGCACTAAGCAGTGCTATCCTCTGATGGCGCTGGTCTGGCACCTGTACCACCTGCCCTTGATGGACCTGCTCCACCTGTCCCTGATGGTCCTCCTGGAGGTAAAGGCTGTGTCACACCCCTGCTGGTAGTACGAGACCGACCATGAGTAGATCGTGACTGAGCATAACTCTCTCTCCGCTCAGGTGGAACTGCATCATGATATCTGGTCTGATAAAACTCTGCCTCTCGTGTGGCTCTGGTAACCTATCTCATCATGTCACCTGTCAAGGTGCTAGCTGCTACTCTCTGTAGGCTATCTGCTAAGGCAATAGCCTGCTCACCCCGCTGTCTAGCTGCGTCCCTCTCGGTAGTAATCGAAGTCACCTGACCCTGCAACTGTGAAATCAAGGCCTGTGCCTGTGATAGCTGAGCCTGCAAACTCTGTACTGTACTATGCAGAGACGATATCTGACTAGATACTGTCGAATCTACTGAAGGGGATGGGTCAGCATGTCTCATCCGTGGTCCACCTCTGACACCTCTACTACCTCTGCCACCTCTCCTACCACCTCTCCTACCACCTCTATCTCCACCCCTACCATCACCACCATCATCTCCCTCTGAGTCGTCATCTCCACCACTCTCATCATCATCACTGTCCTCTGAATCATCATCCTCTGAAGCTGAATCTCTCTGTCGACGTCTCTGTGCAATAATAGGAGCAATAGCCTCATCAGGATCAAACATACGTGGTGCTAGATGCTCTAGGACATACTGGACATACTCTGGTGTTGCCCCTGCATCAAGAACATCCACACGGTAATCCCACATCTATGCTCCTAAACTGGTGAACTCTGCCACCGCTGCCTCATAAGAAATCTGTGGACCCCACACTGCAAGCTCTGGCTGTCGCCGTCATAAATAGCTGAACCCACAGGAATACCCTGAATCCGACCAAACTGCCGAAGTACTCATCCAGCAAGAAATCTCTCAAGGATCCATGTAGTCCGTCCAATCAAAAATATGGAAGTACAAACATATGGCATCTCCCTCGCATCCTCTGGCCATGGCTCACAATCCAAATATGGTCTCCAGCATATTGTATCCAAACTATCTAATAGCCACTGCCAATACACTAGTTTTCCCAGTCTCGGCTAAGCAATAATATGCGCATATCTCCATCTGTATGCTTGACCAGCTGGTCACTGTCCTCGGGTCAATGGACGTAAAACAACAAAGTGCTCCCATGCCCATATCTGTAATAAAGAGCACCCAACAACAAAACTCCAGCCTCTACCATATACAATATGATGTAACTCGTCATATAGGTGGGCTAGCATACATGTACCCCATGCATATCGTGTCCCCTGCATCACCATGCTCTCCAAAACATGACCCCATCCGATCGCAAAACCCTTCGATCTATGGTCGGGGCACAACACACCTCCAATAAATCCTGCAAGAACAGCTGGTAAAGGCGGATAGGTATCTGTAATCTCGCCCCAGGGGATGAAGTATCCAGCAATCTGATCATCTCAGAAAATCCTCCTCAAAGAATTAGTGCCTCCAACCTCTCGGCTATCAAATACAACTATCTCTCCCATCACTGGGATCCGTAGGATGCGATATACGTCCTTGGGGGTCACTGTAATCTCGCCCGTCGGTAAATGAAAAGTGTTGGTGTCACTATGCCACCGCTCTGCAAGTGCTGTCAATAAAGCCCTGTTGAGGCGAACCTCAGGCATATCAAGTAATGAACTCAATCCGCATGCATCAATCACATCTCTATCTGACTGTAACAAATGTGGAATCAATGTCCATGTGCTTGGAAATGTCTCTCGTAATTGCAAGACACCTAATCTCTCCTGTTGACATATTATCAAAGCAACATCAATATCAAATCATCATAACATATCAATCCAAAACTGAATATCAAATTATCATCATCATGAAATGCGAATAATATCAAGATCATGTTTGTTTTTAACAAACTTAGAAGCAAACGAATCAATCAAACTATTTGTTTGTCATCATCATGGAACGCAAATAATCAACATCAAGTTTCTTTCTAACAACTTTAGAAGAAAACTTATCTATCCTATTTGTTTTTAACAACTTTAAAAGCAAATCTATCAGTTTATATTTGTTTTCCAACAACTTTGGGAACAAATTTATCATTCGCAACAACATACAATCAAAAGCGCTATAAAACTACTTATGGGCGCTATAAAATTCATCATCAGCGCTAAGGAAACTTAGGCGCTAAAGAATTAATTAATAGCGCTACGCTTTTGATCACAGGCGCTACGAAATTTCATGCGCTATGAAAATCATCAAGAGCGCTACAAAATTCATCAAATGCGCTACGAAATTGTATGCGCTATGAAAACTATTAAAAGCGCTATCAAAACTATTATATGCGCTATACAATCAAATGCGCTATGAAAATATTCAAATGCGCTATGATAAGTATCAAATGCGCTATAAAATTGAATGCGCTACGAAAAATATTGTATGCGCTACAAAAACCTTTAAGGGCGCTAAAACTCAATTTTTTGAAATAAACATTGAAAAACGTGCGTAAAACAGAAAATTTTCGAGAGACAAGAGATTTACGGGACACATACCGGAGGTCCATAGTGCGCTGGCCGCTGATGTCATCAGATACGCTCGAAACGGTGCTGGTGAACTGGAAGTGCCATAATTATTGCCTCAGAGCTCAAAATTTGTAAATTTTACTAGGTTAAAATTGAAAATGACATGGAAAATGACATTTTTAACCTATATAATGGTAAAATTGGGGCATTTTATCATATTTTAACATAGCAGGGGCAATTTCTTCATCAATTTTTCATTTCACATTTTTCTGGGTCAATTTTCTTCATCATTATTTTCAAACGATGAATCGACATTTTCAAAATCATAAAAATCAAAATATTTCACAAAAATCATAAAAATCAAAATATTTCACAAAAATCATAAAAATTCAAAAAAAATTCACTAAAATTCCAAATCTTATCGATTCATCGTTCGCGGGGGCATATACCTATCAACATTTCGACAGTCAACATCTGGGGCAAATTTCAAAATTCTTTGAAGTAATGCGTAAAACACATCACTTCAAAGAGGGGCAAAATGTATACACCTAAAAATGGTCACATCACATTGTCTGGTAATTAATTAAATATTTTAATATTTAATTAAATCTTCGAATTCCATCTATGTATAAATAAATTTAAATAATTTATTTATATTATTCATTATTTCATTTCGATTAAATAAATAAGTTTATTTAATCATCTTTTCGTATTCATTTCTTAATTAATTAAATAAACATTATGATTTATTTATATTAATTATCATATAATCTTAGTTTGAATATTTTATTCAAATAAAGATTAAAATATTATTCTTTTCTTCTAAATATTATTTATAATTAAATATTTCAAATATTTAATTAATTCCTCTAAATTCGATTCTAATATCCATTCATAATTAAATATTTCAAAATATTTAATTAATTCTTAAGTCATTTCAAAATCTTCAAAAATCTATTTATTCCAAAATATTTCTTCTAAATATTTCATATTTTTCTAAAAGTCATATCATAATTAAATATCTCAAAATATTTAATTAAAATCTTCCATAGTTTTTAAAATCAAAATGCATTAAATAAAATTAAATAAATTTACTTATTTATTTAATTTGGGGATTATCTTCAACTCCCGGGAAGCAAACGGTCAAAACAGAAAATTTAATTTTCTCTGTTTCTGTGTAGGCTTGTTCCCGTGGGTTGAAGACAGGAATCCATCATTCTCTCCAACCTCTCAACCTCTTCCATCTTCTTCTCAACCTCTCCATCTCTCACCTTTCAATTCTACCAGACAATCTTACAGCCGTAGATTCTTGCCAGCCGGGATTTTGCCTGCAAAAATCTATAAATATGACTGTCGGGAGCTCCAAATCATATAGAAATTTTAAGCAGGAAAACTATAGCCAAATTGCAAGTAGTATTAGCATTCATAGTATTCAAAGTTTCATAGCATAGAATCATAGCATAGCAATAGCATAGAATCATGACATATTTTCAATCCATAGCATCTTCCGTTTACAGCCCCTGTCTATATCCGTCAGCAATCCCATCTTCATCAGCATATAGAATAGAGATTTTCATTTGCATACTCATTCTACAGCAGCCATTTGGAGAAGCTGAGCTTACACAATCTGAGAGCCACAAGCTTCAAACAAATCTCTGGAGATAGAGAAAGACAGAACGTTTCTGAAGAAGTTTTATTTCATATTCAAGTTTTATTTCAATTTCTTTAGTTTAAAGTTATGTTAATTGTGTTTGTGTTTTCAATTAGATTACATTTGAGGAACATACAATAAATTAAAATGGAAGAAGATTGGCCCATGCAAGGTTATGTGGAAGTTCTCATCAAATGCATATGAGATTGAGCTTACAGTTAGTGTTGATATCTCTCCAATATTTAATGTTGTAGATTTATATAAATATCTTGAAGGTGAATCAAGTGGACAACATAGTACATCTTTAGATTTTCCAGATGTGCAATACTGGATGCATCAATTACCAAAGAAGCAGTGTGAAAAGATTGATCAAATCATTGATTCTTGGATTGCTAAACACACAAGAAGGAAAGAGTATTGGGAGTATTTGGTACGCTGGAAGAATCGTGTAGCTGATGAAGCTTCATGGGTCAACACTTCAAAATTAAAGAAGTTTGGAATTCCAATTCCATACTTGCCCAAATGTTCATGAGCTTTACGCTCATGGAACATTTTCATACCTAGTGTGTTTGATGCCAGAGCATTCAAGTACTCTGGCTATCTAGACCATTCTTCATTTTCAATTTTGGTAAATTGGTTGCTTTTAAATTTTGTTGTGGTGTTAAAAGACTTGGTGATTTTATTCTTGCCTATCTGGTGTGTCTATTTGGAGGTTTTTGAACTTTTGTTGACTTCCAAAAGTCATTGAAATCCACTTTTGAAGAGTATTTAAAACTATTGTTTTAAATATAAATTAAATTCCAAAGTATAGTGCCCCAAATTGGGAAACTTACCTTGGCTAAGGCATGGTAGAAAGGCATATTTGAAAAGCCTTATGGAGACCAAAAAAAGACAAATAAATTGAATGTTTTGGGAGGCATATGGAAGCTGGGAAGTGAAGAGAAAAGGGCATAGTAAATGGAGGGGAGGAGGCGCCAAAGTTAGAGGGGGAAATAGTAGTTTTGGTGAGCAAGAAAGAAGAGAAAATCAACCCATAATGATTGGAAATTGATTGTAGATAAAATTATATTTGAAAGTGATTTTCAGAGGGATGTTGGAGGAGTAAGAACAGCTAGAGGTCAATCAAAAACAATGAAATTAAATCAGAATTTTGGCATGATTGTATTTGTCCTTGTAATTGTGAAATTTTGAACTACAACTACCAAATAAAGTGTGACGTATTAGCCAGAAGTTTGTATGTTTCAATTGTTGTTTGTGAATTTTTATTGAATGAGGTTTTTTTTGCTTTAACTCTTGGTCTGATAATACATAGATTTCTTGTTTTACATAACTAAGAGACTCAAACCATGGCTCAGTAGAGTTATTTCTAAGGAGCGAGGAGAATTTATTACTGGCAGACAAATTCTAGATGGGGTGGTTATTGTAGCTGAGGCCATTCATTCCATGGAGAGTTCCAAGCAAAAGGATATGTTCATCAAATTGGATATGGCCAAATCTTATGACTATGTTAAATGGTCTTTTCTTCAAAAAGTCTTAGCCTTTTGTTTTAGTTTTAACTAGGTCAATTAGGTGATGAGTTGTGTTACTACTGCTTCATATTCTATCCTAATTAGTAGTGAGTCCTTAGGTATTTTTGGTGCTTTGTGGGGCCTTTGACAAGGGACCCTCTATCACCTCAAGTTTATTCATTCTAATGAAAAAGGGCCTTGGAAGAATTTTAAAGTCACATGTGAGACAATGATTTATTCATGGATGGAGATGGGATGATAATTTGGTATCCCAATCTAGCTTATAGTTTGTGGATGATATGGCATTGCTTGGGATAGTCAAAATTAGAGAAGTTGTTAATGTTAGAAGAGTTTTGGATATTTATCTCGCAACCTCAAGGAAAATAATTAATGAAGAAAAATCTTCCATTTTCTTCTTCAACACCCCTCCCGATATTTAGTCTTTAATTATTCATATCCTCAAATTCCAAATTTGTCAGATGCCCTTTGTCTATCTAGGAATTCCCCTCTTAGTTAGTCTCTTACCTAAGGGGACCTAGCAAATTGTTCTTGATAAGTTATGTGGAAGAGTCAGTCATTAGACTGTCAAGTGGCTATCCTTTTAGGCAAAGTGTTGTTAAAATCAGTGGTGCAGGCTCTTCTAATTTATAGATGTATGGTTCAAATGGCTCCTTTAAGTTTTGTGAAGGAGTTGGATGTTTTGTCTAGATAGTTTTTTGGGCAAGTAGTCTTGAATCCACAAAGTGGAGTTTGGTGAGGTGGGAGACTATCTATAGACCAAAGCAAAGGGTGGTATTGGTTTGAGGAAGGTTATCCTCATGGGTTAGGTGCTAGCTGCTAAATTATACTAGTGATGTTGCTCCAATAAGGATCAAGCTTGGGCCAACATTCTCACTTATAAATATTTGGGGGGAGTGGCGAGTGAATATGTGCATAGGATCATCTTATCTGGAAAGGAATCTATGATAAATTTGGGATACTCTTAAGTGAGGTGCCAAATTAATTCAGCAAGGTTTGTTTTAGATTTGTAATAGGGGGTCTAAGGCCCTCTTTTAGTTTGATACATGGGATGGATTCCCTCCTATCATGTCCACGTATCTGCACTTAAAATATCTGTCTTATTTTCTTGGAAGTTGGATGGTCTAGGTTGGAGGACTTCAAGGCAAGTAGGAACATGGGAAAGGTGGAAGTGTATACGAGGAAGGACCCCTCAGATTGGTTGTTGGGTGGTTTTGTGGAGGATCAAGAAGAGTTAGCTCATATTCTTGTAGGAAGGAATTGTAGCTCTTTGGTGACTAGTGATATTCTAGTTGGGGCAAGGACCAAAGAGGGGTGTACTCGATGGCCTCTAGTTACTAGGCTCTAGATAGGAAAAAATATGGGGGAGATGAATTCCATTGGTGGAAGAATGTGTGGAATATGTTTGGCCCAAATGTAACTGTTTATATGGTTAGTTTCCCATAATAGATGTTTCACCTAGGATAATATACACAAGAGAGGGTTCTAGGGACCATCTATATGTGTTCTCTATGCAAATGATGAGGAGACTACCTCTCATTTATTTTTCTAGTGCTCTTTTTTGAGGGCCATTTGGCACCTTTAGTGGGATGTTTGGAAGTATGCATGTGTCCATGCCTCTTCCCTTGTTGAGTTTTGGAGAAGGTTGGGAAGGCCACCAACTAATATTTTTTCTTCAAGTGGCTTGGAATATTGGGCCTTCTTGCATCATTTAGCAGACATGGCTGGGAAGGAACCGTAGGATCTTTTAGGGGTGATGACTGGGAGTGCATCAGCTAGGGAAAATAATGTTGGGAATGATCTAAGAAACCATCCAAGCTAATTGTGTGGTGGATACCCCTTCAAAGAATGGGGAGGTGGAGTTGATGCATAAACTAGTTCTTTCAGGGGGTGGTTTGGATCCTACCTTGTCAAGGGGGATTCGTCATCCCCAAAGGAAAACCTAGTGAGAGGGGAGATGGTCCCCTCCTCATGCTGGGGTTTTTAAGATCAACACTATTGGTTCCTCCAATGGAAATCCTAGGCCAGTTGGGGTTGGAGGAGTTGGAAGGGATTGTTTAGGGGAAGCGTTGTTCTTCTTTTAATTCTTTAAAGGGAACTAGTCTAATAATATTATGGAAGCTTAAGCTATCCTTATGGCTTTGAAAAGGGGATGTGCTCTTGGTTGGAGCAGAATTATTTGTGATTTGAACTCTCAGATCTTGATTAATATGTTGAATAGGTGGGAGCTTGGTGGAGCTAATTGGTAGTTGGAGTCAGTGGTTCACTAAATTGTTTAGCTTAACAATTCTTTAGATTTTCTTATTTTTCCATATCCCAAGAGAGTGTAATAGAGTGGTAGATTATTTGGCTAAATGGGCATCCAAGTTTATGGGAGATTGGAGGGTTGATGGACGGGAACACTTAAATATGGAGTGTTCCCAAATATTGGAGGATTTGATTATTGAGGATATGCTTCAATAAGGTGTGGTTTGGATGGAATCTTCATTGGCCTTGATATTGTATGGTTTTGTTTGGGTTTTCTGGTTGGGTTGGATGGGGTTGTGTTTTGAGTTTTTTACTTTTTCTTTTTTGATCTAATAATTTTTTACCCCTCTTTTTCAAAAAAAGTACCTCATCCTATAAATACAAGGAAAGTCATTGAAACCAATAATTTTAATTTTTAAAATATGATTAATTATAAATTTGGAATTGATTATCCCAAATTATTTCTTATAAGTTCTCTAATAATATCAATCCATGTGATCTATAGATTTTTGTAATTATTTATAAAATTATTCATGTTGTGTGTTTTAGAATAAAATGTTGAACTAATTAAACTCATTGGAGTAGAAGATGTGATTTTTTATCAATAAATTGACGAGTATTTGTTTCAAAAAAATAATTTTAAATGAGTAGTCGGGAAGATAATAAACCTATGTGTGTTTATATAAATTTTCTAACAAAATTTAATACGAAAAAATATTTGAAACCTTATTATTTGTGAATTTAGCATGCTAGTTACCATGTATGTGCTAAATCTTTGAACAAGTAAATTGTCCTTATAAACATGTGTAGGATCAATCTCTATATAATCATGTCATATAAGAACATATTCATTATTTCATTAAAATAAATTTTGTCAATTTTATGTTTTTTTTACTTATTTTATAATAGACCCATTCACTAGTGAACACTTCATTGGCTTCACCAATAACTATTTGATAATTTCACCTATGAACTATTCACTTGCTTCACTTGGATAATATATTAATGTGAATGATAGTTTATTTAGGGGTGAAAGATATCTTTTCAAGGCGAATCAATTGTTAAAAGGAGAAAATGGTAGCAAAGAGTTAGAATATTAACCTCACAAAAAATGTTAATGAATAAAACTTAATCCTTGGATGTGTTAATATTTTATTTAGATACTTTAAGATGTTTAAATTATATAATGTTGAGTTTTTTCAATATGATTAATCTCATTTATGCATTTATGTGTGCATATCAGTGAGCTAGAGGGATTACCTAGCACTAATTTTAGTTGAGTATTGAGATATGTTAAATATTGATAGATGTTGTTCTCATTTATTTACATTTATGTTTGTGTAATTATAAATGGATTAATGTTATTACTTAATTCATGTACTTATTATTATGATTAAACTAAGTAATTGGTAAATGAATAATCTTTAATTAATTTAGTTTTTTATTTTTCATGAGGTGATGAGCATGAATACATTCACTTGGTGTAGATGATACCACATATCTCTTTTTTGTGTCATTGGGTTTAGCTACACTTTCCTCAAGAGTCCTATGTTTACCCTCATGGTGAGTTGTATAACTTAGATAAGTCATCCACTATTTCTTGAGTATTGATCTATATTAAATATGATATATGCTCTCATTCATTTAAATTTATTCTTGTAGAAATAAAAATGGAATTATAAAATTTTGGTGTGTTACAATAATTTTTGGATAGGTTTCCTTCCATGTTTGATAAAAAAATTGTTAGCATTTTTCATATGTTTTACACTTACTAATTTTAAGACATTACACTTGGTATCAAAGCCTTAGGTTCAAAAATTGGTAGATCTAGAGATGTGTGTTTATTTTTTTAATTTTATAATGTGTGTTAAATCTTGTGCATTGTTTTTCAAGGATAATGCCACCTAGATCTTATAGAAACCATTCAAATACTTGTATGTTTATTTGAGATGATTTGGGTAGGGAAGAGTCTCTAGGTATTTAGAGTGAGGAACCACTTGTGAGGAAAAATTAGCAAGAGGTTATTATATTGTAAATTTGGGTGTGATAATAATTGTTATATTTGTTTCCTCTTAGATTTGATGCTACCCACATAGCTAGTTCATATCCATCTCAAGAGAGGGAAGCTACTCATTCATTAGAGAGAGAGCCTTACAAGATCACTTACATGTCTAAAGTAGAGTAGGGGTAGAATATATGTTATTAGAGGTCATAGAGAGGTAACTAGGAACATGTGAGATCTCCATTTGTATGTGCTATTTTTTGAGGATTTTATGGAGGAAATTAAGGCAAAGGATTGGTTGTTAGATTTAGATAAATTCTTTGGGATATAACCTTATGAAAGCAATTTGAAGGATTACTTTCTATTTTTTATTATATGGTTTTGATTCCACATAGTGACTCTAGGGATAGAAAAAACACCATCTTTCCCATGCTATGATAACATGGGAGATATTAATATAGAGGTTTAAAGTGAGGAAATTATTTAAATTTTTTTTGATACATTACAAAAACTAGTACCGTGTTCTAAAATTATCAAAATTAATTCTTTGATATTTTCTAGTATTTAGATTACATATATGAAAATAAATTTCTTATCAATCAATTTGTTAGAGGTTTGAACTCTTGGATTGTAGATATATTTTTCATGATAGGACTTTAGATCCTTGAGGTCACTATTGAGAAGTCATGTGGTAGAGGAGAACTTAGTGAAATTATATGAGGTTTGAGTGGATCCTAGAGTTTGAGTATTTTAGCCCCCAACTTATAGGGAATATTTAGACTCCATCTACACCTCCTAGGAAACTATAGTAGTAGCAATAATATTAGAATCCTATGCCTCAATAAGGGACTAATGGAGTTTAGTCTAGAGTATATCATATAGAGAAATGAATCATTCATAAGGCATGTTGTTATATGACCATAATAGCAAACCGAAGATGCTTATCCTAGTACCAACCATTTGATCTATTATTAGCCAAGAAGACTACAACTGATAAATATCAACTAAGAGGATCTAATTTTTTATGAGGTCTCATGGGTTATTTTATAATATGTTTGTAGAGTACAATGATAATTGGTGGAAAAAGTAGATATTCCAAAGAAAATAGTGGGTGTCATTAATAAATCTCTATAATTTTATGCAATGATAGACATTTATAAGGTAGATCATCAAACCATAATTATGGAGGTCATGATTATGCTTGATGATGTACATGTTTGTGTTGTTTTATAATTAATGAGATTTTGACTTCTTGACTTGTCTATCTTTAGTGAAGCAATGTAGGGTAGTGGTAGCTAGGTCAAACAATAGTTAGTAGGTGGAGTTGGCTATAAGTGTCAAGATGGTATTGGACTCCATTATACATGGATGTGTTATAGGTATTTAAGACTTCACTACCACCATTGATTTTGTTTTATCATACCCTTGAGATATTACAATATTATTCTTAGTATATACTGGCTCAATGCTTATTGAGCAAGGATAAATTTCTATCAAAAAGTGATAGAATATGATGATTATCATGGTGATCGTGCAATGATCGTAGGGGTTCAAACATCCATTTCTCTTTGTATGATTTCTAATATGTAGCTAAATTATATTGTGAAAAATGGATGTTGTATATCCCTTCATAATCATCCCTCTTGCAAGATTTTTTAGATGTGTTTCCTATTGTCATTCCTTGTATGTTGTCAAGGTAATATATGAACTTCCATATTGATATAAATCCTAGAGAAAACATGTGATTCCCCAATATTTCACCCAAGTAATTAAACAATAAAAATTGGATGAATATTTTTTTTTTTTACAATTGTGATATTACATTTTACATTCACACTCATGTGCACAAGGTGTCATAGCCAAGAATAATGGCATATAATACTACCATTAACAATGCATCAATAATGGTGGCGCACATAAAAGAATAATTCAATTGCATGGATAGTTTTGCATGAAAATTATATGAGGGGGAAGAGTCCATCCATCTCCATGGATCAATTTTAATAACATAGTTAGCTACACATGCAAATGGGAGGGAGGGGAAGAGGGTGTAAAATTGACACATTATAAAACCACTAAACACATAACCATACATCTAAAACTATGTAAATATGACAACCAATATTTTGGTTCACTCCCACCAAGGTAGGATAGAAGGATGGTTGATAACCTAAAAATTCCCAAGGATCAAACAAACTTAAGTGTTAGGAATTCAAGGAAAAACTTAGGAGAAACCTCTTTAAATATTTCTTCTACAAAAGGTATGAGAAGTATTCATTGTCTAAGGGTTGCCCCTTTTACTAGCTAGGATTATTTAGGACATGGAAATATCACTCCTTTACTAATATAGGCTGCCTAGGAGACCTAGAGGTTAGATTCACCCATTTTCAAGGAAAGTAACCTAAGATATTCTAGTATTACCTCTTTCATCAATCAAGTTTCCCAGATGTATCTACCCTTGGTAATAGGTGACCTAGAATAAAGGCCAAACTTAAATGTGGTCCTATGAGCCATGAAAGCACCGAAATGGCTCTTTGAGTTTCCTAAATATTCCAACCACATACCTAACTTGGGGTGACCCTAAAAACTAAATTAAAACCTCACTAAATAAGATAAATGAGGCTCAAAATTCTACGCAATGAAGGGGTAGGCCTAAAAAACCTCTAGAAACCTAGCCACTAGATAAGGTATAACCACCCTGTTGTACCCAAAGTTAATTTTTTTGCTACACTTAGGCATTTTGAAAAAATGGTCAAAAGTCTTGTTAAAAACTATCAAAAGGTCGAAAAATAAAAAAACTTGCATGTCATGCATGGTGCTCAAAAACTCTAAATTTTCAAGATGATGAGGATCTGGGTCTACTCAGAGTGACCTTGTCTACAAAACCCAGATCTCAGTTTTTTGACCCTAAATTTTAGGAAATTTTCTAAAACTAGAAAGTTTCTAAAAATAGACTTTTTTAAGGGTTTTTTTGGGTTTCTCCTCAAATGGATGCAAGAAATTTTTTCTAAAAATATAAAATTTCTAAAAATAGAATTTTTGGCTTCCAGGTTTTAAGTTGATTTTGATTGGTTGAAATACTTCCTCATCAGGATGGTCCAATCAGAATAGTCAAATGATCAGTTTTTCTCTAGTGGGTCTATTCTGCTTTTTCAGAAGCTAAAATGGGAACTCTAAGGTCTTTAATGGAGGTTTCTCAACTACTAGGTGTTAGAATCAAAGTCTCAAGCACTATCTAGATCAAGAAGTGTTGAAAGATGTTTGAGGAACAAGGAATGAAGGAAAAAAGTGGGAGAATCTTAAAAATGATAAAAATTTGGCTAAGTCTGGAGATGCTAGGCATCCCTGCCCAGTCAAAGCAACGATAAAAATGGAGCGGTGAATGAAGAACAAAGGAAGGTGAAAAAATTTCAAATAAAAACTAACAATGGAGAGTAAAGGCGCCCCTGCTAGCCAGGGGTGCCCAACCTTTCAAAGTATCGGATGATGGAATTAGGGTTTCTACTTCCAGGAAATTGTTGCTCAAAATATTTCTAGCTTCGCAGTAAATCTATCAGTAGGTTCCTCAGATCAATTAGTCAGCTAGAATTATGGATCAAATGGAGAAGTTTCATCAAAGTAGCAAATTGAAAATTATGAAATCATTGAAAAATATTCTATCTCTGGGATCTTCGGGCGCCCCAGCTAGCCAGGGGTACCCAGGGTTTTGGAGGACCTAATTCAGAGATTAAGGTTTGAAAATATGATCATTATCTTTGGAATTTTTCTAGCTATCCAGTGGATGTCTCAGCTCAATCATCAGATTCATCTGTTACCAGCAGTTGCAAATCAAACGGAGGACAGAGCATGGAAGATCAAGTTTGAATGTTGAAAATCAAGTAAAAATGGTTAAGTCTAGAGGAGTTGGGCACCCCAACTAGCCAGGGGCGCCTAAGCTTTTGGGCATTCAAAAGTCAAAATTAGGGTTTGTTGCCTCTAGTAGCTTTCCTTTAGATTTGAACAAGCTTTTCAAGTGGATATCTCAGGGAGCTCATTAGATTTGTCAAGTATCAGATATGTCAAGTTGAGCAGAAGGTAAAAACACTTAAAATTTGAGAAAAGTCAAAAGAAAGATAAAAAATTTAGAAAATAATCTAACTCTGGAGGAGTTGGGCGCCCTAACTAGCCAGGGGCGCCCAAGCTTTTGACCCCCTAAAATTAGTTTTTAGGAAATATCACCTCCAGAAGATCTTTCACAGAATACTTTAGGCTATCCAATGTATATGACAACCAGTTCATTGGGTCAGTCAAACTGCTAGAATTGAGGATTCATCTAAAGGTCAAAAATTTTGAACAATTTGAAAAATCACAGAAAATGGTTATCTCTAGACAGTAAAGGCGCCCTTGCTAGCCAGGGGCGCCCAACATTTTGAGGGTCCAAATATAGTTTTTAGCATGAGCAACCTCTAGAACAATCTCGCTAGATTTAATCAAGCTTCACGATGGATCATTCATCCAGTTCATAGGATTCACCAGGTGGCCAAAATGAAGATCAAACTGAGGGCGTATTATCAAGCAAAAAGTTGAAAATTCTAGAAAATTAGTTGTCTGCTAAGGAAAAGCACTCCTAGTTAGGAAGGGCGCTTAAGGCTCAATGCCTTAGAATTGTTTTTAGTTTTCATCATGCATCATGCAAAACGACGTCCACATTTGAAGAACCTTCCCAAGATTGGCTTCAAAGGATTTAAAGTTGGAGAATAAAGTGTTTTATTTATCCTCAAAACCTATTTAAGATGTCTTTGGCATTCATTATTCACAAATTTTTGCAGGTGGCGTCCTAAGTAAGAGAGGAGGAAACAAAGAATTTTATTCATTTCAAGATTTGAAGGCTAAAACATGTTGCTTTTTCAGAGTTCTTCATATTTTCCAAATTAGCTCACATAGAGGCCCACTTTTTCATGCTTCAAATTTCCAGGGCATCAATTTTCAGAAGAAGGGCTGCTCATTAAGGGGCTTGGAAAGGTTGAACAAGTTGCAAAGGTGTCTGAGGTGGTCATCTGGGAAAAACCATTGAAGGATGGTGGAAAATAAATTTTGATGGTGCATCAAAAGGGAACCCTAGTGCATTAGGGGCAAGATTCATAATTTGAGATTGAAAAGGGGATGTGTTAGCATTGGGAGTGAAGAAGCTGGAGGAAGGGACAAATAATACAACAGAAGCCTCAAGAGCTTTAATGACAATTAATATTGGAAAAATTCTGGGAGCTTCAAAAATTCATTTAGAGGGGGATTCACTAATAATTGTCCAAGTCGTGATGAAGGGGACTATTAATGTGAGGCACCTCCAAAATGTAAATGAGAAAATAAGAGAAGAACTAGCTTCATGTGAAAAAATTTCAATGAGTCACATTAGAAGATCGGGAAACATTGAAGTTGACATCCTATCCAAATGGGCCTTAACATTTAGGGAAGTTGGTGAATTAAAACTGGAAGATTTAAGGAATGTGGACTTAGCGGAATGAGATAATGAAGTGGGAGAGTACATTTCATTTAATAGATAAGAATGGGGACAAATTTAAGTATATTTGATAAGACATGAGAAATGGTGGAAAGGTTGGCAGTGGCATCTAAGTATGAGCGACATTAAACTCAGAGTGAAGCAATCAAGTAGATTAAAATCCTCGACCCTCAATCTCAAGGAATTCAGTTGTATTAGATGTGGGGAATAAAACTAAGAAGGAGGAGTTGCGATGGCAACACTATTGAAATAGGGCACCAATGGAGGCGAATTTCACCTTTCTCTCAAAGCAACAACTCAGTCTATTTTATGGAGATGTTTCTGAGAAGAGGTTAATGGGAATATTTCTCTTCAACGATGACAGATTGGTGCAGTGTGTGAGGATGATTATGGGCAGGGACTTTGGGATTTTAAGGCATAGGTATAGGACAAACATGGGCGTGTATTCCCTGATAGTTGCATGGGGCTTGGACCTCGGTGAGAAGGTTGAAATATTAAAGAAGTGATGGAAATTCTTGTGCATGAAGATTTCTTGGTCGGTTTGGAAACAATTTTAGAATGGGTTGTCCCAGGCGTGGGGTTAGACATCAGTGAAGGAATATAAATTAAAGAATTTGAAGATTTTGTGGGATGCATGCCATTTATCCACTGGCCAGAGGGGAAGTTTAAAGCACGTTGCAAGGAAGAAGCGAGGCTCAGCTGGAAGGCGCTAAAGCTATTTGTCGAGTTGATGAAGGTTGAAGCCATACTTTCCTAGGAAAAGGAAGAAGCAGAGCGGTTGGAAGGAGAAATGCCAAAGGAAACAGAAAGTAAAAGCAAAGTGCAAGGCTAAGGAGGAAACAGGTAGCACGGACTGAAGAAAAGACTTTGTTTTGTGTTCGAATTTAGATTTTTTTTTTCAAGATAGAATTAAAATGGGTAATCACCATTTAGGGTTAGGAGACTATTTAAAGATTAATGGTGTTATTAGAAGGTTAGCCCAAATTTCGTAGTGTGTTAGGAGTATAGAGGTAGAGAAAAAGTTTTTTCTACATGTTAATGTGCCTTAGGGTTGAATCTTAATTACTGTAGATGGTTTTCTAAACTGAAGATGATAAACTAAAATTTATGATGTAATCTCTTTTTGAAGCAATACAAAAAAAATCTTATTACTGAGCAAAAAAAAATTCAGAAGAAGGGGGTCATCTTTTTCAATTTTCAATAATCTGGGTTAGCTTGGTTTTTGATTCTCAACAACTTTGGAAAATTTATATTTTTCAAGAACCTTCTTTTTCCTTGCATGTCCAAGAAATCTTCAGTATTTTCAAATTTTGATCAACTGGGTCTATCTGGAACATGATTCTGCACAAAACCCAATTCTCAACTTTTTTTGGGCTTTTTCAATCAGCCATCTCTATTTTCCAAAATAGATGGTCTAGGTCTTTCCGAAATGAAGTTCTCTACAAAACCCAGGTCCCAACTTTTTTCGAAAAAATTATTTTTTCAGGAGAAATCAACCTTCAATTTTCAGCAATTTGTGCAAAAAGTGTCCAAACATAGTCGAGTTTATAGTCAAAATTTGATTTTTTCAGCATGCAATACTCTCCCATGGAATTCAAAACCAATTCAGTGTTATATCATGATTATATCAAAACTTTTGAAACTGATTTGCATCATATAAATCTAGTTTTCGATTTGCATGCTTTGGAAGATGCAAGAAATGTCGTAGTTAGACATCTTGGTCATTCTAGGTTGCTTGCAACAGCTTCAATCCCCATCTCAATGCAAATCCTTGAGTTTGTAATTTCTCGTGTCAAGCATTACAATCCTACAACATAAGAAATCCAAGCAACAGATGGGTGGGTTGTTTGCAGCCTCAAGTCTTATGATGTTGAGAAGTGCTTTTCAATACCACCATGGATAGAAAACATCATCATCTCATTCAAAGAATGTGAAAAGGTGTGGTATGAGCAAAAGGACAAGTATTAGAAGAGAGTTGTACAATACTCTTCCATTGAAAAATCAAGAGAAGTGTCAGAAGTATAAAAGCTATAGAAGAAATGAAGGAATATCAGAAGATAATTACACACAGGGTAAAAAAATATGTTGAAGCAAGATGATATATTTATAAAAGGTCATCACTCCAGTTGCAGAGTTGTCGAAGTTAGAAAGATTTGATAAAGTAGCTGATGATGTTAAATATTTTCTAATTTTGATTGTAGAAGGCGAGGGAATCCTGGAAAAGCATAATATTACCTTAGATAGTATCAGTGCTCCTAACAATGAGGCAATTACCAGCTTTTTGGCAGATATACTTTCCCAAAATACCAATGGATGAGTTATCTTTTCAAGACAACAAAGATATCCAAAGATAGATTTAAAGTAGCACTTAACTCGATGCTTTTTTTGAGTTTTCTTGCTATTCTTCTCTCATGCTTATCTATTATTTGTGAGAGAAAAGAATCAAGTTATAATAGTTGGCACTTTCCCTTTTTTTGCTTTCAACGGGTTGTTAGATAGTTATCTTGTTTTTGTTTTAGAAATAAAGCTTGCATATTGGAAAGTCTTGTTTTAAAAGCAAGGAGATTTTAGGGTTCCCTACTCCTTGTTTGTGTATAAATAAGGGAAGCCTTGGCCATTTTTCTTTAACCGTTATTGTGATAGAAAATTGTTGAGCCTACTTTTCCTGCAAGTTGTTATTCAGTGTTTGTTCACTTAGTGTAAGAGCAAGCTTGAATTCCTATCTTTAGCTGCAAGATATTGTTTAGTTTATGTGTTATTTATGTCAAGTGTATCCTAGTTTGATCGCAAAACTATAAGCCTGTTATTGCTACAATCTTTCTATCCTAGAAGTGTAATCGTTTCATAAATTTAAGGGAAATCTTATGCCTGCTTTGCTGCTTTGATCTACTCTCTTGAGTTTTTTTTTATATGTTCTGCTTAGATAATCTTTATTTGATTAGCTTGCATTGAAAATTACAATGAGTCTTCAGGTGTGCGTTGGAAGAGAGTTTGTTTAAGTATATATGTTACCAAGATCATTCCTTGTTTACTTTTAACTCTCAAGCTCTGAGTTTACTTAAGTTGTTAAAAGCGTCATTAGAGTAGGCTTAGTCATAGTTGAGATTCAAAAAAGAGAAAATCTCAGCAATGACGCTAGAGTTTTATAACCTTGTGCTTTTAGCTAAGAACAAAAAGATTGGAAAAATAGTTTATTTTACTTTCTTTAAGCATCATCAACAAAGAGGGAGCTTGCCCTCCTAATTTGAAGAGTAGTTTATCTGTGCATCGCTGTCCATTTCTAATCCACATTCCAGAGGTGTGAATTAAAATGCCAACACACCCCAAGAAAGTGTTGTTAATATATATATTGAACTAATCAATCACACTTGGCTCAAGTATCAATCCATAATCTTAAACACAAATGGAAAATAGTTTATTTTAACCCACAAATTTATTATCCATAGTATATACATAAAACCTCATGAGCAACACAAGGTAACACTTAGATTATGAGGTAGAACAGGATGGAAATTGTAATATAATTCAACTACAAGATGAAAAAATCATATAATTCACCCACCCTAGTTCAAATTCTATTTATACAATAGTTTTAAACTAGGTTATAATATTTTTTTACCACATAGCAAAATATGATAAAATTATTACAAAAATCTATATGCATTTGACACCAACATCAAGACATACTAAAATTAAGGATGTATTAATCACCACTTATGTGGGAATAATACAATCCAACACAAAATCATACATCAAATATAAATTCAACATTACATTTTATAAGGAAAACATGCTTATATATGATGATTTCAACATAAAAAATCAAGCTAACACCCTCACACAATGAGGTGTGGAACCATCCATAATAAAACCATAGATTCATTAAAAAATATAGTCTCATCCCAAACATGGGTGAATTATATAATACATAAGAGAATTTGATAATATATAAATGATCTTATTGTAATGATTCCAAGATAATAACAAGGAAGAGGTACAAGAAACATAATACCTTGAGAGTCCAACATGCTCTCCAATAAAAATATTCTAAGTTTTTCTAGATATAATGGTATTTTAGCACCACCCAACCATGTGTAACCCTTAATCCCATTTCATTGTCCTAGGAGACAATCAAATTGAGCACTAGTCACACTCACACAACACTCATTCCAATCCAATACATACAAGAATATTCAATAATTCATGGAAATATAATATACATGATATATACATAACAACACACATTAATCCAATACATACAAGAGTATATGCAACAATACTCATGTCAATATGAGTATTAAAAGATGCCAAAAAAAATTCACACATGAGGGTTCTTCACACCACCAATGCACACAAATCAATATAAGAATAGAGAATCCAAGTATCAATGCACACAATTAAACACATACAAATGGACTCCAACAAACATGCATTCACAAGGGTACAAAAAGCTAATAATACTTATTTAGTGGTCTCAACACACATTAGATATAAAATTTAATGAAAATATAGGAGGGTCTTAGACATATAACAAGGAGTTTTGTCCACTTTTCCATAATGGCCATATGTTTGTTAATCAAGCACCATTCCAACATGGAGATTTCTCATTAACATTCATCAATCTCAATGAGTTTTGAAATATCCTAATCCTTAATTTCATTAATCCTTTAAGGCACTCGACCCTTGGTGATGGTTATTTTTTTTAGTCACACATTTTCAATATATTCAATGTGTTTACGTTATCACTTGGTTAAAATATCGACCAAATCAATCAATGAGTTCCTTCCAAATTCTAGCAAGCAATTAGAGACCACTCTTTTCTTACTCTATACCTCAATATTAAGTGCCCAATGACCCAAAATTATAATTTTGGATTGGCGAAAAAAATAATGCAAAATTTTATGGAACATTTTCCAATGATGCAAAATCTTAGTTACATAAAGAGACTTTGACTCCACAAAACAAAACACTCAAATGGAGTTTTAAATTTTTATTTTTTTTCAAAAATAAAAATAAAAATAAGAATTCCAAAAAACTTCCATCAATGACATCATCATGAACCTTCAATTTTTATTTCTTAAAATAGTTAAAATTTCAAAATTCCAAGCATACCCTTAGTTTTAGAAAATGCACAACATCATTATTTCTTATTCACATCAGTTTTTTTTAGGAAGATTTATCAAAAAATTACCATAACCTTAGCTCTTTTCTTGCATTTTTAAAATTTAAAATAATGCATAAATGAGTAAAAAAATTATTCAAAAATCATTCTCATAAGAAGGATCCATATGAATCCACCTAATATGAGCATAGTAAAGAAAAAAAACACTATTTTGAATAAAAAATAAATGATAAATTTATTTCTACGCACAAGATTTCAAGAATGGAGGAAATCTCCTTTTTGAAAAATTCAACACACACAAACAACTCTTTGTCCCTTTGCAATACTCTCAATCCAAGCTCGACTAATTCTAAACCATCCTCAAGTAATTTCCATCCATTATTTTTTTAAAATAAAATTATTTCAAAGGAGTAGAAGGGAGGGTTTCAAGATAAATCCAAGAATAACTAATTGTTTTTAGATAAATCTTCTCTTTTCCTTTTTATAATTAGACATTTTTAAAAATTGACCTTATGAAAGAAAATATATATTCCATAAAATAATTGCATTGTTTATTTTCTAAGTAAATAATTTAATTAAAATATCTTTGCACCAATAATTAAATAAAACTAATGAATTACCTTTGTTTATAGTAAATATTTTCCCAATGCTATGATTCAATAAGGCAAAAAAGTATATTGAATTTAAATTTGATATTTTTCCATTGATCAAAAGAGTTGAAGTGGACTTAATTAAATTAAATTTTCTAATATAACAATACTATTTTTCACAAGCTAATATTTTATCAAACATAATTTAATTTATTTCTATCAAAATTAAAATAATGTAACAAACCTTTTTTTCAATAAGGTGTAAATATTAATCTTTTTTACTCAAAACATTAAACATTTCAAAAACATAAAAAATATGTATTTTTAAATAATTAAAATGTAACGTGAGAAGATAAAACAATCACATACAAATGACTCACTTTACAAGTTTACACAATATGCGGATTTTAGAATCACCACCAATTTGGATCCAAGTCTAGAAAAGGATTCATAAGACTCATCTTGCACTCAAACTGAGTGAGATAGAGGTTAATACACATGTTTTAATCCAAAATGACCATCTCTAATATAACCACCATTAGGGAAAACCCTATACCTACACACTTAGGTGAAACATCAGGTGTACCTACTTCACATTATAATAGTCAAATCAACATAGATCATCCAAAGTGATATAAATAATAACATTGGATGATATAAACCATAATATTATATCAAATCATCACATATAAGTGTAAATCATATATGAATAACATGATTCAAGTAACATGAGGAAGTCAAGCTTGTTGTGTTTAGTATGGGTTCCTACTGCTTAAACAGTTGAATCATACCTTCCTAGATCTCATTCCCAAAAATGATGAACCACAGACTATGGTTGACTTCCGACCTATCAGCCCATGTAACACCATTTATAAGATCTCCAAAATTCTGGTGACCCGCCTAAAACTTTACCTAGAAAAAATGATTAGTCCTAGCCAAAAGGCTTTGTCCTGGCCATCATATCATCGATGTTGGCATCACTCATGAAATTTTGCACTCCATGGATAGATGTAACAATGCTAGTATAGCCTTTAAACTTGACATTTCAAAAGCATATGACAAAGTCCTATGGATTTTTCTACCCAAAGTCTTAGCTAAAATTGGTTCCAATCATACCATGAAATACTTGGTTTTGGTCAATGGGGTTCCCCATGGGTTCTTTAATGCTGGAAAAGGTATAAGACAGGGAGATCCTCTATCTCCATACCTATTCATAATGGTTGTCGATGTTCTAAGTAGGAATGTTGCTAGAATGTTGGTGGAGGGCTCTATCAAGGGAGTTAAACTTGCCACCACACTGGAACTGGTTGTCATACAACAATTTGTTGATGATACCATGTTATTCGAGAAATCTTCAGTTGTGGAAGCAAGAAATTGGAAAAATTTCCTTGACAACTATTATGCTTGTTCAGGCCAGTGCATAAATTACAATAAGAGCATGATTTATTTCCTTAACAACACTCCTATTTTGTAGGACAGGGTGATGACAGTTTTGGGTTGTGTGAGTGCTACCCTTCCTTTGGTGTACTTGGGTCTTCCTCTTACTATTAAAGAAGTTACTCCCACCTTCTGGAATTTGTCCTCGAGAGAGTTCAAAGGAAGTTTTCCAAATGGAAAGGCTCAATCCTCAATCATGCTAGTAAGCTGCAACTCCTTACTGCTGCCCTCCAAGGGATCTCGGTTTATTTCCTTTCTATATTCAAAATTCCTAGATACATAGTAGAAAATTTTGAAAAAATCCAAAGGAACTTCCTATGGTCTGGCACAGAGGAGAAAAAGAAGTTGGCATTGATTAGTTGGGACAAGGTTTTCCTTCCTAAATTGGGGGGGTGGGGCTAGGTATAAGTAAAATCCAACCTACCAACAAACCCTTGCTTGCTAAGGTTGGTTGGGATCAGCTAAGGAATAAGAAGGACTGGTGTAGGATTATGAATGCCAAGTACCTTGGAAACTGTCTCCTAATCAGGTGTCTCTCAAGTGAACACCCCAGTGGTTCATTGGTTTGGAATAACATCTACAATATGAAAAATTTGCTACACTTTGGTCTAAGATGGAAGTTAAGGGATGGTAGTAGCATTAGTTTCTAGGAGGACCCTTGGCTGACTAAAATACCCCTTTCCCAATCTGATTTCAAGAATCTAATGGGGCCAGTGAGGTTGTACTTTGGTAGGAATGTTAGTGACTACCTTTGTGGTCTCCACGGTTCTAGGAGGTAGAAAATGTTAGGGTTGTGTTGCCCCCTCTCCCCAAAATTGATGCTTTTGGCTAGGTCCCTACAGGACATCCTTTCTCTAACTAGAACTCCCATCTCAAATATGGAGGATGCTTTCTATTAGGTTAAGGAACATAAGGGCAACCTCTTTGTTAAGTCGGCTTAGTGTTTGTTGTCAGAATAGGGAAATAAGAGCAAATTATGGAAACAGGTTTGGAACATAAATTTAACACCAAAAATTAAATTCTTCTGGTGGACGGCTTGTCACAACAGGATTCTAACTTAGGATAACTTAAGGAAAAGGGGATTTCAAATCCCAAATAGATGCATGTTATGCAAGAATAATGAAGAGTTAGTTGGCCAGTTGTTACTCCACTACCCGTTTGCTACTGAAGTCTGGGATTTGGCTTTTGGTAAATTGGGGATTCATTGGACCATGAATAGTGATACCAAGAGTTTTATTGAAATCTGGTATGGCCCTTTCCACCATCCTCTCCCTAGCAAAATCTGGTGTCAAATTCCCCCCATCCTTTGCTAGTGTTTATGGACGGAGAGAAACAATCAGATCATCAAAGACATTGAAAAAATCCCTAAGGAGGTCTTTGGCATTGGTTTGAGGCTTGTTTATGAGAATTTCTCCTTATTCAACTAGAAAATCCTGGACAAAGCACCTACTGTGTGGGATATCAACATGGAAAACTCATGGAACAAAAAATTAGAGATCAAATCCTATGATAGCTCTAAATCTCTAGCAAGACCGAACATGATTTGGAAACCCTCAAATACTGGTTGGCACAAACTTAATTTTGATGGGGCGGCTAAAGGGAACCTAGGGATGGCTAGCATTAGAGGCATTATCAGGGACTCTAAGGTAAATCTAGTGTTAGGGTATTCCGGTGGTATTGGAATACAAACTTCTATGACAATGGAGGCTAGAGGCGTTGCTCAAGGACATTGAAATTGTTGTCACTCTTGGTATTAAAAAAGTGCATATTGAAGGTGACTCCAAGATGGTGATTGACTCTATTAATCATGGTATTTTTCATGGGTGGAGTATCAGAGACATACTCTTGGACATAAATTACTTAATTTCTAAATTGGAAATGAAGAACCTGACTCACATATTTTGTGAGGGAAACTAGGTGGCGGATGCTCTGGCCAACCTTGGTTCCTCGTGGATCCTATACAAATGTTGGAGAAGACTTGGGGCTCTCCCTATGAATATACAAGGATTTATCCTTGATGAATAGAAAAATATTACCATTAATGATGGTATCCAACTTTGTTGATTTGGGTGGGTACATATGGCTCTATACCTTTGGGCCTTTGATGATGTGGAGAGGAATAGGCGGGAAGTTGGGAAATGTTTTGAAATGATGGCGGAGAAGGGTTGGGCTCTTCAAAATATTTATGAGCAATATTTTCAAAAGTACCACAATTCAAATCAAGTCCTTAGAAACGTGTGTATGGCCAAGTGTATCTTCACATTTTTGGCTACTTATTACACAATCAAGGTTATCATGGCTTTTAGCTTAAGTTTGAAGTACTTAAAAATGATTTATTATGGCCCCATGGACATAATTTTTAGGAATGTGTGTATGGACAAAGTTATCCCCTAACTTTTGGATAATAATTATCCGATCAAAGTTATCATGGCTTTTAACTTAAGCTTTTTGTACTTAATAAAGTTTTATTATGGCCCCACAACCATAATTTTCTTGGAAATGACCATCGAATCATGTGATTTTTTGGCTGCCTTAATTAGGCATGATTCTCCTTATTAGCTTGGTGATGATGATAAATGGTAGGTAAAGGTTATCCGTTGCCAGTTTTAAAATTTTCTAACTCTGATTTCTTGGGTAAGTTTCATTGTTCAGTGTGAAGAGATGGGAGGTGATAGGGTTCAGACCGAGCCTAGTTCCTACAATGAATTCCACAGAGACCCTATAGTTTAGCACATTTACATGGAGGGAGGAATTACACCCCTTAAGGAGATCCTGGTGGGTCACAATGAGCCACTATCAATGCAATTCACTAGTTCCTAGAGTGATAGGAGAGTCACTATTGGCGGAATCTCCTTTGAAGTTAATGAGGAGGTTATCGCTAAGGCGACATGCCTATCCTACACTGGCCAAAAACTTAGGAAGCACACCAAGGTGCAAGATTTAGAGAGTCTCAATTCCTTCTTCAAGGGGAACGAGAATCTTGTTAAGAAGCATTCGAGTTTCGAAAGGGAGATGCTTCCAAAGTTGTGGGATCAAGTTTGCTTAGCTATCATGAAGTATGTTACTTTAGAGGGGAGATTTAAAGTCTTTTATTTCTACCATCTATTGTTACTTAACCATTTTAGGAACAAAATGCTTATAAGTTTTCCTTTGTTCTACTTTCCTCTCTGGAAAGCTCGATTAAGGAAACCCTTGATTCTGCTTCTTTGAACCCTAAAATTTTTCCATCTCTACCTTTACATTAGGGCATCATACTTTAACTCTACCATTTTCATTTGGCTCTCTACCCCCCAAGCCTATTTCTACTGTGTGTGTTGAAGAGCAAGAACCATTTGACCACTCTCCTGAAAATTCTTCCCCTGCTGCTTCTATCAGACCAAAAAGGAAGAAACCCCTTGTGTACTGTGAACCCACCAATGTTCCTAAATTCAAACCCCTATCCAAAAAGAAGAAGGGGGGTGCAGGTTTATCCCAATCAAAGGTGATAGCTAAGCTCTATGAGTTAAAAAATACCCCCACCAAGAAGGACAACAAATCGATGACCAAGACCAAGGGAAAAAAGGACATCCTTTGTCATGTGGAGATGTCGATCATGGACAGTGAAGGAGGGAGCCCTATGGATAGAGATTCTAAAGGTGATATTGTGGTGGTGGCGAGTGTGGATATTGGGACAGAGCAAACCAATGTTAGAAGGTCTCACAAGCTGGCCAAAAATAAGAAAGAGGTGCATGTTGATGAGATATCTAGCAACTCAGAGCAAACCAATGGCAATAGGACGTGTAAGCAGCAGGATAATGTTGAGGAATTAGAGGAGTTTGTCAAAGGCCCAACCACTTCTCGAAATTGAACAAAATGATAAGAGAGGATTCTACCACTTATTCTTCATACCACATGGCTAGGGAGGAGGAGGCGATTAAGGGGGAAAATGGAAAGGATGAGGATTTCAATAAAATGTTGGCTCAGGTGGAAAAAATTGAATATAAGTTTACTCGTCTAATGCTCTTCACGATAAAAATCATCCACAGGTTCTTTGTCACTCTCTCTGAGGTACTCAAAGAGGAAGTGGAGAATAATACTGAGGGTGAGGGACCTAAATGGGTTGGTGATGATGTCTTGAATCTTCTCATTGAGAAGTGGGAGGGACTAACTAAGTAGTGGTTGGGTTTGTGTTTTGGGTGGGTGGGTCTTTCTCTGTTATCGATCTATTGTGTCTGTGTGTTTTTTGGTTTCTTCTACTATTTTTGGTATGGGATTAATGTTGTAACTTTGGTCTTGATCTCTTTTTGGCCCTTTTGGATATGTGTGTAAAGGGTACTGTACCCTATAAATGCAACTTACTTCATCAAAAACATGATTCAAGTAACAATATGAGTAATCAACAGTAATTTATAATGAAAAAATAGATATAATAATCACTTATGAAATTTATAGTGAAGATAGTAAAGTTGAAAAATTGTAATAATATAAAGATACAAAGTCACAAAACATGCATCCCATAATGAATATTTAGAATTATTAATACTATCAAAAAACCCCATTGAGAACACATCAGTGGTAATACAAAGAATCATATAGTGATAAATATATAACATCACAATAAAAGTATTCAAACTACACAATTAGAACATTTCAATGGTACAAGGCCTTATTGAAAAGTTTGATATAATGGATCATAATAGATTTACTTCATAATACACTATCTAATCACTCATAATAATATAGAGTATAAAATCCAAAAAGGAATACAAGGTACAAAAATTAGTTAGCATCACAATAACCCATTTCTCAAGTGCCATACAAGATGGCTATATAAGAGCTTAGTGAGTTTAAGCTAAAACTAGAGGATTTATTCTATAATGGGAATATTAATATTAGTTTATCATATTAGGTTACACTTATTTTCTTTGTAAAGGAGAAGAATGGATCCCTTTGATTGTGTATCAATTATTAGTAATTAAAAAACATAATGGTCAAGAAATGTAACCCTTTTTTGAAGATCAACAATTTATTTAATCAAATAAAGGGAAATAAAGTGTTCTCTAAGATTGATCTATTTTTTTTATATCATCTATGTATTGTAGTGGAAAATATTCATTGAACAACATTATGGACATGAGATGGACACTACAAGTTCATGGTAGTTCTATTTGGGATGACCAAAGTTTTGTTAGTGTTCATAAATCTCATTAATTGGGTGTCAGCACCTTCATTGACCTATTTTAATTAGTCATTTTATAAAATATTTTAATATATTTAAGGACAAAGGAACATGAATGACACTCTCACCAAGTTCCATAGTGCTTGTAAGAGAAATAGTTGTATGACAACTTGGTTCAAAGTGTGATTTCTTCTAATTAGAGGTTTAGCATCTTGGTCATGTCATATTTTCTAATTGTGTCTCAATAGATCCTTTAATGATTGGTGTTATTATGGATTAGCCAAGCACACTCATTTTTAAGAGGTTTGTAGTTTCATGGGATTAACAAGCTATTTGTGCCATTTTATCTTTGAATTATCAACAGTGGTACATTCTATCACTTTTATTCAACATAAAGGGAAGTTATTTTGGTTATAGTAGCGTGATATATCCTTATAATTTCTCAAGGATAGGCTCATTATTGTACATATTCTTATATTATTAGATCTAGTCATAGATTTGTTTTTGTGCATTGATGCTTACTATTGGGGGTATTCCTTATACAAGAAGACTATTTGATTGTGAATGAGTTATCAAATCTCAAGAACCATGAGCTTAACTAATACACTCACAATCTTAACTTTATAGTTGTCATCTATTCATTTTTGTGATAGATATATTTTATTTTTCTCCATTAATTTGAGTTATGTACTAATCACCATCATCTTCAATACATTTTTATGTAGACAAAATTCAACACACATCAATAGTTGCATTGAATGAATTTTGTTTGTATTAAACCAAAGAGAGATATCATATTATCACTATTTCCTTTAGTATGATACAACATGAGTGTTGTTAACTCAATGAAAATATAATAATATAAATTAAACCTTTAATGATCAAATTAATTTAACAATGATAAAATAAAAATAAGAATAAAAATAAATGTGTAATTATAAAATTAGTAAACCATAAGAACATGGATATACATGAGAAAACCTTTTCATGTAATAAACACATCATCAAAGAGAGTATAGAAGCTTGCATTAATCTCCAAACATATAGTACACATACAATATCACTTTCCTCTTCACTTATTTTGGTACAACATAACAATACTTCAACCTACAAAATACGAAACTATTATCTCATACCTCCAATATTTAGACAAATACAATACAACAAATTGTAAATGGTTTAAAAAATAATGGACTTAAATCATGAGTTGAGTAGCCAATGTATGCAAAAGAGATATTATAACATGTCTGAGAATTACAAACATCTTTCTAGAATTTTCAAGACCTTTCTCGTGAACTCAATCATCCAACTTCACTAGAGGATAACAATAACCTACTAGAGGAGAAAATATCAACTACATAAGTATAGAAAAGGCTGCAGACTTCTTACACATCATCATAGCTAATTTCTTATACATCTTACATTATCATAGATGCTTCTTAGATATCATACAATGTCATAAATTATCATAAATTCCATTCCAATTCATTCCAAGTGTCCAATGATGCTTTATAATGCTTCCTCCCACATTATTGCCCTTACACACATATTCTAATTCACCTAGAGAATAACAATTAATTATAAATATCTTACAACCTCATTTGGGCATCCAAGTTGACTGTCTCCATGATTCTTGGAGACATATGCATAATTAAGAAACTATAAATAATTTAATTATAATAGTCTATTAGATTGCAAGGTGAATATCACACCTAGTACTAACCTTCTCCCACCTGATGTTTATATTAAACAATGGAATAATATGGAAGATAGTAAAAATGATTAAGTGTGAGGAGATGCAAGGCCGATCAGATCCTTTCACTAATATAAATTCTATATGATCACTGGATTAGTGAGAGAATATAAAACATTATCTAATATTTCAACATAGCATATTATGACTTCCATCCTAAAACATCTCACAAAAAAATGATAATGAACATTGATTTGATGAATATGAGTATGGACATAAAATTATTTATCAAATAGATAACACTATAACTATCACATTTGATTCTCACCTTCCTACAATTAAAGCTATTACCTAAACATAATATTTTTATCCATAATACCTCGTTATAGGATTTTTTCACAACAATATACTATAATTCTATAGTAGACACACAATCATGGTTTAATTACTCATTACTAAACCTCTAAGTATAGTGAAGACATAGCCATTGATTAACATCTTGTTATCTAAAAATATAGCCAATTTTATATCAAAAATTCATGCAATTCTAACTGTCATATGGTTGGCTTACATGATCAATTAAGAACTGAATTAACGAAATTAGATCCTAAAACATTAAGAATCTACAAGATAATGATAAAATAGAATCCATACTTAATGAAATTAATTTTCAAAGCTATCAAAAGGTTTAATCTAAGAAATTGAACATAATTCAATACAATTAAACAATTAGAAGGTGCAAACCCTCAATCCCATTGTGGATTGATGCATAATTGTGATGTGCTTTTCTCAATTGAATGCATAATCCATGTTGCAAAATCTTTGATATGAGAGGGTTGATTCATAAAAGGCTCTAAAATTCTCAAGATTGGCTCAAGAATTCTAGAGTAAGGATGCTATGATGATTGTGAATGATATTTTGAAGAGGAGAGGCTTTGTCTTATAGATTTTATAAATTCTAATCAATGGTCAAGATTTGATCTAAGGATCAATGGATGAGAGGAAATCAAGGAGGATCAATGGTTGAGGATTCATGAGAGCTCAAAATATCCTTTATTTCATGGAAATAGGTTGGAGATATTTTAAATTGGAGGGAAGAATTTGAATTCAAAAAGGGAATATTCTTTGTGCAAGTTGGAGAGCAAGGAAAACTTTAGTGGCGAATCTTCACCAATTGGCGAATATTAGATATTGGCCAAGTCAAAATTGGCGAATTAATCGCACCCAATAGGGTGGCCAAATCGCCCGGGTTTTATGAATTATCAGTCAAATGCATGTCCATTCGCCATCAATTTATTTTATGAGGCATATTTAAGTAATCAATTCGCCTTAACAAACTACGCGTTTCAAATGGACCGATTAATATTTTCGCCTGGAATCTCGGAAGCATGTAATAAATCACCTACATATTTTACAATACTATTAAAACAATATTTTGTATCAGGACCCATTTCACTAATTAAAATTTACAAAATTTTCTTGTGAGGACCCATTTCGCCAATTAAAATTTACAAATAGTTGCTTGTGAGAACCCATTTCACCAATTAAAATTTATAAATAGTTGCTTATGAGGACCCATTTCGCCAATAACATTTAAAAATAATTACATTTGAGGACACATTTTTCCAATTGTTGTGACACCTCCATGCTAATCGTAGGGCCATAATCACCTTGAAAATTACAACATATCATTGTATAATCACACAGGATTCACCAAATTTTTAATATACCATTTAAAAATCCTGTGAAATTCACCAACTATGGATTGATATAAATACAATCAAAACTGTCATTTATTCTTACACATTTTGATCAATTCTAAAATTGTGAGCTCTCGATTTGGAAGTTGGACTTGGAACCTTGAACTTGATCGTAGGCAAGTTACAAACTTACAACACAACCATTCTTGCATTAATGAATAGCAAGTTAGTGAAAACCTAAACTTAAAGGTGAGTGATCATTTCTTCATAGTGTTATAATATTTCTTTATCTCTTTTTCATTCTTGCTTCAATCTTAAATATGATATTGAGTAGGGAATGAGATCTATATTCTATGTCCTTCTTAAACAAGACATTTTTCTCCAGCTTTTATTTGAAGTGAGAGATCAATATGTCGAGCAATAAGTGCAACAAGGGTAAGACTCCTTAGGGTGGTGAAGGGACTGGGAGGCCATCAAAACACCCAAAATGTAGAGTTACCATACAGTCTTACTTTGGAATTGGCAATGTTTATGATCCATCAGATCAAGGTGGAGCTACATCATCAACTCTTCCACCAAATGTTAATGAAGATAGCATTCACAATACCTCATCACCACCAGAAGGTCAAGGTGAGATTGTCATTGAGTTAAATGAGTCAAATGAGGATGGAAATACCATAGAAGATGTTCCAGGGGATACCCTAGTTAGCCAGAATGAGATAATTGACTTGGATGATGTTGGTAGCAAGAAAAGAAAAGGAAAATCAAAAGTGAGACGCGAGTGGGAAATGACAAGGAATTTTCAGCTTGATTGGATGTCAAAGTACCCATTCATTGTACCAGTGGATAAAGAAAACAAAGATGAAACTCAAACAAAATACAAGTATTTGATTTGTAGTTGGAAATGTAAAAGAGACAAGAAGTTGTAGCTAAAGATTGACACTATAGAAAATCTTATTGGTAAAGTTTATGAAAAACAAATCATAGATGGAAAGGAACAATTAGTGGTACAATGGAAATCAAAGGATGAATGTATTCATGTTAAGTATGTTGCAAAATATGAGGAGCATAAGAAAAGAATTTCGAAGCTTGCTACATGTCGAGGTACAATTGAGGCTCAATTTGGAAAAGCAATGGAAGGAACACAACTAGAAAAAACTATTCAGATGAGTGTTATTTTTCATATTTTGTCCAAAGGGAATCCTATGACAGACTACCTAAAATATTTTAGTTTATTATCTTTTTTGGGTGTTCCTCACTTTCCTGGCACACATTAGTCAGTAAATGTTGGATGGGAATGGGAAAATTGTCTTGCTGCAGTGGAAAAGCAAGATTTAAAGGACAAAGTAAAAGAGTCAAACTTCATTGCATTATTTTTAGATGAAGTTACTATGGAAGATAATACTTCTTGGGTCTATATGCATGTGCATATTGTAAAACAACATGTCCACCAAGCTCATCTTCTTTGTGTTCATAAAATGAAGGACAGTTCAACATCTCAAAATTTATTTGAACTAGTCAAGAAATATTTGAATGAAATTGTAGTATGGCTGACTTGATAATTGCCAAAAATTTGGTGTGCACAAGAGCTGATGGAGCTAAAATAATGCAAGGTAAGAGGAATGGTGTTTGCACAAAGTTACAAACTACTTGTGCACCATACATGCTTAGCATTCACTATATGGCCCATAGAATGAATTTAGCATTTAGAATTGTAAGCAAGTTTCCTATAGTATCAAAAGTTGAAAATCTAATCCGCGAGCTCTACACATACTTTCGTGGAAGTCCCAAACATTTCATGGAATTTCAAAATTTTGTTGAGGGAATAACAACAAGAAACAAGCTTCTCAAGGATGTTGATACCAGATGGATCTCCCTACATGGACTAGCACAGCGAGTTCTTTCAGAATATCAATCCTTGATTGGAGTAATGTACGAGTATCACAACACAATAGACAAAGCTCCTGGCCTCTTACATAGGTTAAGCGATATAGAGACTCTCTTGACTCTAGTCTTCTCCCCATGTTGGATGAAATGAACAATCTTGCGAAGAAATCCCAAGACAAAACTATGTATATTAATGAATATTCCAAACTACTTAGACATACATGCATGGCCCTCAATCATCTATATCTAGATCTAACTTCTAAAAGCCCAAATTTTTTCATCTCACAGAAAATTACTGATTTGAATCAGCCTGATAATTATTTATAGTTTAATGCAAGTGGGAACTTATGTATCTATGTACGCAGATTTGAGATACCAATGCACCATTGTATGATAGCTAGGCGCTCTATCAGAGAAGTACTTGTTAGAAATGAAGCTTTTAACAACATTGCTAAATTTGTTAGTGATAATTTGAAGGAAATTGCAAAATTTCTTTCCACAAAGATTTATGATAGATTCCCTCAACAAGAAATACTTGAAGCCATGGGTATTGTGTGTCCTCAATTTTGGGTAAACCGAGATAGCCCAACCTATTTTCATGATAAATTAAATATCTTGATCGAACACTTTTCGAAAAGTGTAAAATACAATTAGCGGACAATAGAAGGAATTATAAATGTAGATAAGCTTAGACAACAATGTAAGAATTTTGCAAGAAGTATGATGGACCAGTTTGATTCCATGGGCATGGAGAAGTCCTTTGAATCAATATCAATAAAAAAGGCTTGGAAAAACTTAGGTCAGAGTGAAATAATATGTGGTTCGATATCAGAATATTTCAAACTTGTTGATTTATGTCAAACAATGATATTGGGGTCGGTGGAAGATGAGAGAGTTTTCAGTTCATTGGTGTTTTTGAAATCAAAGATAAGAAACAAACTAGACAAGAATTTGGAAAAATTGCTAGAGGGTGAAAGGAATTACATGTATAATGTCAAAACTTTTCCTTTTGAAAGGGCACTCACAATCTAGAGGTCCATATGAGAAAGAAGAGGGTTGTGCAACACTCCAAACACTGGTACTGGTGGAACTGGAAAAGGGACAAATGACAATGACACAATGAATGTTGAATTTGAGATGCAGGGCGAAGAAAATGAAGACCAAACTCATAATCAAAATGACTCTTTTACTTTATCTCAAGTTGAACGTTAGTTTCAGGACCCTAACTCCTTTTTGGGAAATGGAAGTGAATTAGCAGCTTTTAGGTATTTATATTTCACTTCATGAATCATTTTCCAAACTGTAGTTGATGATATTTTATATTGTATTCCATGAAATTGTGAATCATTGCACTTCATGATATTTTATTTTATATTGCACTTCATGAATCATATTCCAAACTGTTAGTGTGAAAGGGGTACTTTATCTAACTAGTTCATTCTTAGCTAGTTCTCCACTAAATTCCTCTTCACACTAGCTTAACTTTACATAGGGATAAGGTGGTTGAGCCTTTAATGACCTGAGTTGTCACACCTTATAGGATGCCAACACTTGTCATAATCTGGTTGCATCTATCTCTCCCCTTGGCCTATATAACCAAGGTATTTCTTTTGTAATTATAACTTCTCAAGCTGAATATAGCTTTGCATTCTTGAGAGGAATACAATTTATTCCTCCTCATATTTCTGGTTTTGCTTTCCCTCACTCATTAGATTCCTGGTAGGCTAGTTAGCAAATCTCACACAAACTGTAGTTGATGATATTTTATATTGTATTGCATGAAATTGTGTTATTTTATATTTTATATTGTATTCCATGATATTGAATTTGATATGTGATTTTGCATCATTTTTAAAGAACAACACTTATCACACTAAGTTTATTAATTCCTATTGCATTGTCATTCACAAATCTTTGATAAATAATTGAAAGGAATATTAATCCATTCCTTGAACAGAAGCTAATAGTTCAACATCCATTACATAAACACATGATAATAGTACTGGCAAATGAATATAGATAATGGTGCAAATTCAAATCCATTTCTCTCTTGGTGTATTTGTTATATGAACTATGAATAAAATTATCAAGGGTTTTTTTGTTGATCTTCATTGTGTTCCAATGATGTATGGATTTTATCTTTGTTTTAATCCATAGGTACTTGTGGAACCCTTCAAATTTTTGTGTTCCACTGATTATTATTACAAAACCTAGTTTTTCTATTGATTTGGAATGTGTTGCAAGGCTTATGGTTCTAGTCGTTCTCATGTTCTAGGGTTTATGTGTGTTCTAAACCCTCTCAAAAACCCCAAGTGTCTTTTCCTCTTGCCTACATTATATTTCGCAGTTGACCGGGTTTTAAACGTTCCCGATCTCTTAAGTCATATCTTATGCCTTTGTGTCTGTTTACTCACTGGCCCCTTGAGCCTAATTTTTTTGGTTGCTACCCATAGAATCCTTATAAGTCTTTCCTTATCTTATGCGGGTCATAAAATTCTCTTAATTCTTGTTCTTTCCATAAGTTTGGGTTTTAATATTCACTCAATGTCTTTTTTGTTATAAACCTAGGCAGGCGGCCCCTTTTAAGTCATGTAATAAGCGCACATGCTTATTTTTAATCCTTTGTTATGCTTGGCGGGTCCCATTGACTACTTTCTATTGGTTCCCCTCCATCCCACAGGATTAAAATAATCAAATTAAGGAGTTAGTGGGATAGCGGGAAAGCAACACCTGGCCACCCTTTTGGTAGGTCCTACCACTGCTCAAAGGTACCGATGGCTAAAAGTTATTTAATCAATAGTTATTATGGTTTCTGACAAACAAATATCAGTCATCCCCTGCTAGCCTATGGGGGACCCACCTTCAGCTCTCATCTCTCAGAGGGGAAGCAGGGAGGCGCCATGTGGCACTATCGCCATTGTCCGCTAGACTATTGAAGACAAATATTTGGTGAAATATTCCTTGAAAAGTATTGAAGAGTTAAAAAATGTGCTACTAGAGGGGTTTGTAGGCACGTACAAAATTTCTCGCCAAGATGTTATGATCATGGTTGTCCATTAAGTCCAAAGGTTATGTACTCAGGAAAACAATGTAAAAGGTAAGAGGCTTGCAAATTGAAGGAGCCATATTTAATCTGGGTCATTCCCCGCCTCCCCACTATCGTAAGATGCACATGCTTTAAACCTAGATGGGAAGCGAGGAGGTTGACACGTAGACAATTTCAATGCTTGTGGAGATGGTAATACAAGCTATCACTCATCACGAAAATGAAACCAATGAACCAAAAGACTTCAATGATGAGCGATTCAAAACTTTAAGTGGTGGGATTTAAGCACGTGATTATAAGTTGTTCTTAAAAGGGGCCACCTAGGCAACACGAGAGATAAGGACATAAAAGGACTTAAGACCATTTTTGACAAAGGATGTAAAGGCCAAACATACCCAATTTTTAACTTTATAAAATATTAACCTTAGACCCAAAAATGAGAAGGCAATACTACACAACGGGTAGATGGGGGAGCCTAGGCATAAAGGGTTGGTAACCAAATGAATTTAAAGGCTCAAGACTTAACTCAAACAACCGAGAACTGACCATAGCAAGTCAACAGAAAATTAAACCAAAGAACAAGGGCTATGAAAGAGAGAAAATATGCTAAGTAAAACTCACAAATAGCATAAAAACCCTAAACCCTTGTAACATTTCAAACCAATAAGCCATCCAAGTGAAGACATTTAGACCAGTGGAATTGGAACATGAAAAATTGAGGGTTCCACCTGATCGTTTGATTAGCCTTCAATCATTTTGGTTGAATGTGTTGGTTGTTTTTAATGAACCAAATTTGGTATCAGCAATCGCCATATGAATTTTCCATAATTCAATGATCAACAATTGTGAGGATTGGCCAACGAATGAGTGAAAGCAACAATGCTTTCCTCGTGCACTTCGAGCTCTACAAGACCTAGGAGGGTGATCCCACAATGCACTCAAAGATCTTTGCACCTAATGATCGAGTACATTGCAAATAGCAGATGAATTCTCATATAATAACTCGATAAATGGAATATATCAAGAAGTTGGCTACTTCTTTACAACACTCAACATTTAGAGCATGAGAATGGAAGTACTCAACACAAAATAATAACAATTGCAGTTCATTTGAAATTTTGTTTATAATTTTGATTTGCTATTGAACAAATAAGAAGATATACCATGGATACACAACTTAGATCAATTCCTTAACCTAGGAATGAAGTCAATCTCAACACAAACATAATGTGACAATAAATTAATACTTAGCAACATAGAGCTTTGACAAAACTGCATTGCAACATTTCAACATTGTATTCAGAACCAAAACTTCTTATAAAGATCCTTGAACTTGAATCACATGAACTTATAGCTTCACCTGAGCAATCTAATTAATTCTTTGAATTAAAACAAAGATGAAAGCCATAAATCATTGAAGCAAAATGAGACCAATGAAATAACCCTTGATCATTTTATTCATAATTCATGAACTGGGTACAACAGGAGAGAAATGGTTTTGAATTTGCACCATTCTGTATTCAATTGCTAGTATTGTTATCAAAATTACATATGCATTCTCAAAACCTAAGATAAAACTCTAAAATGTTCTTTGTATTCTCATTACAAAAATTCTCTCTGTCATCAATCAATAACCAACAACTCATACTTCTGGCCTTGAATTCCTTTGTATAGAAATGAAGGAGAAACCAATCTTCAGGCCAAAAAGTACACATTTCCTATTTCTATTGGACCGTTACAATGAATATTCCCCTTTGTAGTTATATTTCTAATTCAAATGGAGGGAAATGTCACATGGGACAAAAACCATTTATATTTGTCGACGCAAATTTTGTCCCACCTTCCAAAACGCACCTTTAAATTGATGTAGCAATATATCCACATGCTTGAAAAATTGTGTCCATGTACGTCAAGCATGAAGAAAGAAAAGAAATCAAATGAAGAAAGACAGAAGAGACAAAATACCTTCCACGTCTGTACCCTTGTCATCAAATTTCAAATTGGAGAGAAAATAATATTTTGACATTACTTTATCAAAGGCCTAATCTGTACTAATTATAGGCCATGCATTTCTTCTCTCCCATTTTTTATTCATCATTATTGCAAATCAAAAGACCAAAATTGTAGTGATTACCCCATGGTAGCATCTCAATCCTCCAAGACATCTAGGTACTTATCCTTCCATGCTTGAAACTCTTCCTCTATGGGCCAATCGAATGTGATAATATTGTTAGCCTTTGACCCGTAAGGAGCATACTTGGTAACAACTTGGTTTGCTTCTTTATCAAACTCCTCCAGAGTAATTCCTGGTTGAGCAAGCATGTCCATGTTTTTCTTTAGCATGCTCATGTCTGCTTCTTCACAAATTTTGGCTTCTTGATTTGAAATTACCTCATTGGCCTATTTTCTCCAACCCTATAGGGATTTGATGTCACCATTATCCTTCAATATATCAGGAAGGAGACCATGATTCATTTCATGAAAGCTCTTAACCAGCTCCCTTATCTTAGCCTCCAAAGGCTCAATATTTCCCTAGAATTCTTGAATTCTATTCACAGTTTTAAGGGTGGGTTGGATCTTGATAGGCTTATTCATATCATGTTTAGATCCTATAGCCATTAGCCTCAAGTCTTGAAGTCTAGGAATCCATGTTTCCATGAGTGGGATGACTACTTCCTTGTCTATGTCAAAATTATTTATTGCATCAACCATGGAGGAATAATTAGCATGGATTCTAATTAATCTTTTATCAATACATTTATTCAGATGCTCCAGCACTGCAGTCACAATTTTCAAATTGCTGACAAGGATCATCCTATCATGTTGACTACACTTTTCTTCATATTCCTTCAACTTTTCAAGAAATTCTTCTTTACTGATTTCTTCTGCTTGTTGTTCCTTTGATGTGCTAAGTTCCTCCACTGAGATGGGCACAATTTCCCATGAAGAACTTGTGGGAGGGATAGGGGCAGATGATGTTGGTTCTTGGGGTGCAGAAGGAGAATCAATATCTGTTTGCATTGGCTCACCTGGCTACATGTTTTGCATCTTCTCTTTCAATAATGTTATTTCATTCTGCAACTACATTATTCATTGTTGGCCCTGGCCATATTGAATAAATAAATCATTATACAAATTCCTAAATTTATCTTTCTCAACTGTTGCTTTTATGAACTATGCAACATTCACAGAAATGGTAGCAACCTCAGTAGCTGAGGTATTAGACACCCTTTTTATGATTAATCCCCCTCTGTAGTCTGTAGCAGGTTCTGCAACTTCTGGTCTTTTAGTATTTGGGGCCAAAGCCCGGATTGCCAAAGTATCCCACTGCTCACAAAATGCAGATCCTTGCAATGTAATTGTAGCTTCCTCCTCTTAATTATATAGAGGCCTATCATACCTCTTCACTGTGTCAAAAGCAATTGCAGAAGCTAGGTCCCACTTTGGTAATAGGAGAATACCACTTTTTTCTCACTAGCTCTCTGCCCTCTTGTGCAGTTATTTCTTGGAAGCTCTCTTCATCTCTTTTATTACCTGAGCTTGTATGACTGGATCAGGTAATTCTAGGTGGAGGCTCCTCTTCTTTGCAATGTTATTTACATACTCATATTTCTTAGCTATCCAAACAAACTCCATGAAAGTTGGGGACTTGAAAAATGAGTCATCATCCATAAACTTTGTACAAGCCTCTTCTCTAAGATCATCTTTATTATTCAGGCCTGTGAGCTCTTCTTTGCTCAATATAAGGCTCAATTGTTGAGGTAGCACCATCTCCCTAAGTTGAGAAGGCATACCTTGTTGCATCTCTTCTTCTATCACAAATATTTCATCATTAGAATCTTCCTCATAATCTATCAGGCCACTTAACTCAATTTTTTTATTCTTTAGGGGTGGTTGCTTGGGTGGTGATGAATGTCTAGGTGGAGAATCAATATCAACAATTATAGGACTATTTGGCCTAGGAGGAGATGGTGGTGGCATTTGATGCACTGGTGAAGGGGCTCTTTGTTCCTCTTGTTGGGAAGAGGCTTGCAATGTTTCCTTCTTCTCCTTTGTTTTGTCTTTCCTCCTTTTGAAACAATTACCTTCTTTTGGGGTGGGGGATCTGGTCTTTCTTTCATCACAGGGCTATCCCTCTCACCTTGTTCCTCTATTGCAACAACCTTCCCATTTTCTTGAATTAATCTCTCTCCCTTCAAATTCCCAACAACTGTCTCAAAATTTTGGAAAACATATTCAATTCTTTGCATTACATTTGGAATCTCAATAAGAGCCAAGAATTGAGCATCCTTGGACTGCATATCCCTCTCCAATTTATTTAATGCAATCCATTTCATTTTTCTATCATCTTGTAACTAAAGTCAAAAATATTTCTTATTACATCTTTTGGGAAATAAAAGTTATCAATGAATTTTGAACTTCTAATCCTTACTTTCAACCATGCCATAAATCCCTCAGGATCATGGTTTCTTGCTCCCACCCTCCTCATCTAGAGAGGCTTGAGTATATCGTTAATATTGCTCCATCCTCCTTTTATCATTACAAATTCAGAGAAACATGTATATGTAGGGAACAAGGTTCCCTTTCCCCGATCCTTCAAATGGTTGTTCTCCACATCTCCCAATTGCCACATTACCTTTAGAAAACCAGTTCTTTCTGGTACATCCTTTGTTAATACATGAGGTGAGACACTTGTGCCATACACCCTCAAGATTGTGTAACCTAGGTAAGGGATTACATCTCCCCAGTTGTGCTCAATGTTTAAATTTTTCCTCTTGTCCTTAGGCCTCAAAAAATCATGTAAGGTTGTAGGAATTCTAGGCATATTCAAAATTATAACTCTCCTTAGCTTGTAGGCAGAAACATTTTCAAACACCACATAATTGAATTTCTTGTCATCTTTGTCAAGAATTCTGGTCCAAAATTGGACAGGAATATCCAAATTACCTTCCCTTGTCTCCAATGTCATATCTTTACCAAAATATTTGGCTCCCTAGAATAGAAACATGTGCATGAACAATGAATACCAAAATAATTTGACCCCAAATTCACCTTTCTTCAGCTTGACCAGGCCCTCATGAATATTTTCAACCAAGTGTCCTCCATAGTCATAGAGTGTGTAGAATGTAGGGTTTTGGATGTGTGCAGCCATTTACATCTTTGTCATTGGCATGCCTATAGTTGGATCATAACCAATTATTTGAAATAAAGAGTAGAAAGTTCTTTGGAAGTAAGAGACAAAATAGTTGATGGGGTACGACTCTTTATCTGATGGGCCCAAGATAATATTTTTATCATTAATAGATGCCATATAGTGTGGCAATACTAAAATCTTGAAGGTATGTCTGACCCTCGCATACTTAGCCCTGAGTGCCTTCTCATCTATCTTCACCATGTCCTCACTCCACTTAGTCAATTTGAAAACTTTAGCAATTTCATCCCTTGCGACCTTCACCATTTCAATTCCATCGAATGTACTCACAACTCTTATGACTAGGTCATAATTTGCAGCCACTTCCTTCAATAGGTCAACATCCATGTATACATTTGGTACTATCAACTTCCCCATATCCAAATTCCACGGGTTTTCCATAGGAATTCTGCAATTTCGGTTTCCAAACTAGTAGCTAAATTGTGCCAACCCAGTGTATGGTAGTGTGGCATACTTAATAGTACATTGTTTGTTTATGATCCCTTCCACAATTTGCTTGCTTTGTAACAATGCCTAACCCTTAGGTTTCTCAAAGGTGGAAGGTTTTAATTGGTCAGTTAAATCTTGGACAAGAGGTATGACTGGAGGTTTAGACCCAGACGGTTGTTCTTTAGATGCAAACATTTTAACTTTTGGTGCCATGATTCTAGGGTTTGGGAAAACTAGGGTTTCCCTTTAGCAAAATATAAATTCATGACTAGGGTATGGGTTTGACGCTAAAAAAAACAAGACTTAATAGAGATAACGTTCAAATTGAACATCAAACCTTAAAAGAAATGCAACAAACCAAGAAACCCTAATGACAAAATAACAAAGCGAGCACTTACAACAAATTTTCAAATAATTGAGAAGCAAGATAGAAAATTACTTACTGATTTCAAGAATGCTTGGAAACCCTAATTTGGTCATCGAATGAGCTTGAAAATTGCAGTGATAACTCCTAAGATGCGTTGAATGCTTTATCAATCAGTAATTATGCTTTAAAATGAGTCTTTATGGCTTTAAAGCTTACCAATTTGGTAGCTCTACGTCATATCCGCCATTATGGTTCGCTCGTGTGAACCAAGATGGATCATTTTCCTTCGATATCAACTTTGAATTTTGATCATTGATCCTATAGTGAGATGGCTCGACTAACAGTTATGATTAAAACATCTTGCTCGAGCATTCATCACATGCTTGAAAGAATTCTTTAGTAGCCTGTGAGTGAAAACCTTCAACCTTATGAGAAATATTTTATTAATATTTCATTTCATACTATAGTCCCTTGGACGGTGCTAATCATGCCAGATGGCACTTCCTGGCTTCCCCGTTGAGAGACGGGAGATGTAGGTGGCCCCCCCGCGGGTTGGTAGGGAGCGGTCAAGATTGAACCACGTCACCCTATCTCAACTGTCAATCTTATCAACTTGAAAGTTCACCACCTTTGAAGATCAATGGGCCTTGTTGACTGATGGGACACATACCACTCACCCGCCAGCCTGCCCAAATATTTTAATGAAAATTAAAAACAAACGAGGGTGCGAGGAGCGGTTAGGATTAAATCGTATAGATCCAACGGCCTGCATAAAAAGATTAAACCTACATGTGCATAATTGTTAGTACTTAAAAGGGGACCTGACTAGGCTGACGAGTGGTGGGGACATAAAACTTAGTCAGAGACCTTAGATTAATGCTGAAAAATTAAAACCCCCGACTTAGGAGAAAAACAAACACTTAAAAGATTTATGAGCTGCATTACATAAAGCAATACTTAGAATAATTCAACGGGTAATAGCCGAGAGCGTAGGTTCAAATGGTCGGTGGGTAAACAGACTCAATGAATCAAGTCATGGCTAATGTGATCGGGAACAGGTGACTGCAGGTCAACAATGAATTAGAACACTTTCCAAGGGGATTCATACTTAGGGTTTTTTAGAGGGTTTAAGGCACATATAAACCCTAGAATAGAAGACTAAAACCCTAAGCCCTAAGACATGTTTAGATCAGGAAAACAACCAAATTGTACAAAATTCATCAGTGGAACATGAATATTTTTAGGGGTTCCACCAAAATGTGTGATTTTATTTCTGCTTTAATTCAAAGAATTAATTAAATTGCTTTGATGAAATCATAGATTTGTGTGACCAGGTAGAAGGATTTAATAATTTTATATTTTAATTATGTTAAACATGTACTCAATGATTCATCACTCAACTCAATGCTTAATAACATATTAAAAATAGTAGCATATACAATAATGAACATCAACAATCGTTTAATGTGTATCTAGTAGTTGAAACCAAATTTTTTCTACAAATGATAAAATAAATAATACAGATAATTGAACATGAATACATTATTGAATTTGAGTTTTTTAATGACTTTCATATGAAGGAATACATAGAGGCATTAGCAATGCAAAATCTTGCTCAAAGACAACTCTGCACAAAGCTGAGTTGAAACTTGGAAACTCATATTATCAAATATCAAATCACTATATCACCTTTTCTAGCAATTTCCATTGTTCAGGTGGTGGAATTGTCATTTGTTCTGATTGATGTTGTTTGACTTGAAGATTTGTTAACAATTCATGATTGAAATTAGAACCTATCTTGAATTCTTCAGTCAACATTGCATTCAAGGTTATCAGTGGTTTGATGGAATCCAAATAGTTCACCACATTTGGGTTCTGAGGAAATTGGTCCAAATAAATCTTCCTTGCACCCTCCATCTTCTTTCTAAAATCATCATTTCCCATGAATCGCTCATTTGTGTCAAAAGCCTTCTAGAAAACCAAGCTCTATGAAGTTCCTTACCTTTTCATGCATCTTCTTCATCTTGCTTGCAGCCATATGCACAAATTCCTTTGTTTCACGCATTCTCAAACACTTTTGAATGATAGATGACAACATCATTGAGGCAGCAAGCCGATTATCAATCCCTTTTGATTTCAAATCATTGTCTTTGGCTTTGTAGACTTTTTTTTTAACTTGATTTGTAGATTTCTCTAGTGCCAACACATTTTTGTTGTCCACTAAATATTTGTTGAGCTTCTTATAATGTAGTCTGATAGCATCAATCAATTGAAACAATTCACACAAATGATCAATCCTCTGTATTATTTCATCCCAGATCTTTTTTTTCATATGCCTCATTGTTTCTCTACAAAATGGAGTAAACTTATTTTGACAAGAGTTAATTTCATTTTTTTCTTCCATCAGCTTTGCAGCCAATCTTTCATTTCTTTTTCTCTTTCTCCAATTTTTGTTCCCACTGTTCATTTCCTTTCCCAATGCTTTGTCTTAATTTTTGTGAAGTGGATTTTTCCTCATCATATTTATTTTTGCTCTCATCTAACCTTTGCTTCAGTTCATTCACTTCTCTCTCATTTTGTTTATGCTCTTTGCTTGTTGATGTAAAGGCAATTTTTTTAATTATTTTTTTCTAATTCATTGCTCTTGTTATCTACTACTTTCCTCTTTGCTTTTTCATTTTCTAGGTTTGCCTGTAACTTTTCTATTTGAGTCTACAACCTTTTTTTTCTCTCTTGATTTAGCAATGATGTGTACACCAATTCATTGTGCTTCTTTGATACATTAATTTTGTCAATATTTTTTAGTCCAGAAAAATCCAATTGTAAACTGCTCACCTGAAATTCAGATCGATCCATATGATTTTTTGGTCTATTTTGAACTGTGGGAACAACAATCGTGTACTCCATGATTTCTTTATTTGTTTCAAATGTGGGTAATACCATGGTTGTTGTAGGCTCTGAAGTTACAACAGACACACTCTCCATCAGTTGCTTTTTTCTTTTTTATACAATTATGATTTATTTTTAAACTCTTCAATGTAATCAAAACCCAGGGATGCAGGAACAATGGAATGCTTGAATGATGAAGGAATAGGAGTACTTGCATTTGATAATGTTGTTGTATCCACACTAATTGTGGGACTCAAAGTTCTTGGAAATAAATATTTGTGGTGGAAATGGTAGTTGTTGTTAGACTTGGACCTGTCAAAATCCTCTGCCTCTTTTGTATGCCTTGATCACTTGGTGTTTGTGTGGTATCTTGTATTGTTGTCCTCTTGTGTGTAATTTATTGTTGTAGCACATGTTGACCACTACTAGTACTACTACCCATACCATTTCCACCAGTGGCAATTGCAGTAGGTTCTCCACAATGGGCATGTATAAGTTGTGATTGTATCTGACCTTGAGGATTAGGATTTGAAGCTCTAACAAAATGAATTGTTTCAGTTGTACTTGTATGCCCTTAGTATACTTCATCAGCTCCAAGGCCTCACTTATCAATAGGTTTTCTATGGTCTACATCTACTACCATACAAATGCCTTGTCCTTGGGACCCCAAACCACCACCTTCATAACCCATTTTTTCAGCTATGGCTACTCCTGAAGTATATGCTTCTTTTGTGGCTTCACTTGAACCAAGTTCAACATAACTTTGTTCTTCCCTATCACCATTAGATTCATCATCGGTTTCTTGATCTTCACCATCATTGGGATGCTCTATATTCCACAATTTTCTAAACTCACAAGCTTCTTCGTTATCTCCAAAGTCTGCAAGAGTTCTTGGTTCACCTAGCTCCTTCCTCATAGACCAAAAGGCAGTAATTTTTTATCATGACCAATTTTTATCTGCAACTTCCTTATCTAGAGAATCTGGCATTTTTACTCTACTAGATGGTTTATCACTTTTTTCATAAAAAAATTTGTACCTCCCAATTGTCTTTTGGTGCAATGCCATAATTTCTACTGACAATTATTCAAAAGAAATACCTTTCTCAACAACACTTTTCTCCATTGTTATTTTTACCTTATGCCAAGAATCCTTGTTTCTCAAGTTTTCAAGCAAGGGTTTACTTTGATGTTGACTTCTACTTGTAGCATTCCTATTGGCCACAATCATTGATTTAATGGTGTCACATGGATCATACTGCCGATGACAGACATCATCAAAATTTAAAAAATTAAAAATATCATGTGCCACACTAAATGCTTTTCTCTCGAATGTAAACCCTCCACATGAAAAAGGTAAAGAAGGAAATAAGGTCTTCTTTTGCTAACCGACAAAGTGTAGTTCATCAGTACTCTACATCTTCCTTACATATTCCAATGCAAAAACCATCTCTATCACATGTATTGGAAGTTTGTATGGCTCTACTCCCGATCCATAAAATCTTAGCACGGTGTATTCTTCCATTAAGTACCAATCAGCCAATTGTATTTCTTTTCCTAGTTGAATGCAACTTCCACATGACATAGGCAATCTAGGCATTGGAGTATTTGTAATTACTTGATGCAATGGAGCCAAAAATTAGTTTACAAAATGATTGTAGTTCCTTCGAGCATCATGCATCCTTATCTCAGTGGTCCAATCATATACTAGAACCATTTTATTTTCCTCAACATTACTATAGGGTTGAATTTGAGGCTTGTTGGTCTGAAACATTCCACTAAATTTGAATAGAACAAAATAGCACAAGTAGGTTGTGAACCTAAATGTCTTAGTGGACTTTGAGTGTGCACCTCCTTTAATCATTAAATGCATGGATTCTACAATGTGCTCAATAAAGTTATATTTGATAGGTTGAGATGGAAAAGCAAAATGGATATTATATATCATTTCAAGGAGGCTTGCACCCACTTCCCAATTGTTATCCAGTCCAAGGAAAAATTCTAGCATGGAAATAGTATCCTGAACCCGTGGTCTAAAAATATCAAAATCATAAGGAGGCTTATGATTACCTTTCAATTTTTTTCTAACTTGTATGTTATCCTGAACTATTTTATTTATGAAATAATTCTTCTCCCTTTCACCCACTGCTTCATAATCACTAGCAAGCTTTTCTAGGTCAATGTGGACGTTTCCAAATTCTTCGGTTGTAAACCCCAACACTTTTCCAATTTCTTCTGCATTAATGGATAATAATTATTCTTTTCTATCTTTATTAACAATTGCTCTTTTGTTATTATCATAATTTTGGGCACATACCATGATAAATTTTGGGCAAGGGAAAACCTCATGTAATATCATGTGCCCTAATCTAGTTACCCACGATGCACTGTAACTATTAACTTGCATTTACTTTGCAACCTTATTCTCAGATGAAAATCTAAGTTCTAAGGTACGTATACCATAGATTTCAAGATCATAAATATCATGGTATTCATCAGTGAAACCTGGGGTTTGAAGCAATCCAGCATAATGTATTTTTTTATTTGATTTTTCTCTAGTGGTACTGGTGGTAGACATGCATATACAATGTGAAATTGTGAATTCCCTCTTAGTCCTCCCTAATATTTTTTAATTCTTGGTTTGAAAAAATAATATTTTAAGAAATGATGAAACGTAGCCATAGGAATTTTTTCTTTCACTTACCCAAATTTTGATTCTTGAACAGATTAATACTAACAGTCACAAGCGTGGAACCTAGAATATCCCTAGTGCACTGCAATGAGCAATTTGAAATCTCCTTGTGTGTTGACCCTCTCACTTAAAAATAAAATCACTTAGCAGTAGAAAGTTTGCTTTATTTTAACATTAAAGTGAATGAAACGTCAATGTGTTGCTTCCAAACTACACAATTAGGACATGGTTGTCTTGCATTGACAACAAATTATAAACCATTGATCTTTACAAATCTAACGGTTAAGGGTGATTCTGAAGGTTTAAGTTTGCAATCCTAGCACTATGTGCATTTCATTCTGGAATGCAACTACAACCATCCATCAAATGTTCATCGAACGATTGAGTAATTTATGAGATAAACAATAAACATATGTTTTAAAGTTGTTTTAAACTTTAGTGTGCTAGGATTGACATCAACACCAAGGGGTCAATTTTAAACATTGCAAAGGACTTAATAAAATGAATAATGATACTGGGAACCAGGGGAGAAGGTCAATGAAAAATTAGAAATCAATAACATTTTGGTAAACCCTTGCAATAGTGACAACTTTTTTTGTTTATAATGTTTTTTGTCAATTTGGTGGCAACTTTCTTTTTTCATTTGTATTGCTTTATGTTTCAAATCTGCATGCAAATATTTCATAAATAGATAATACTTAATTTCTTAAAGGAAAAAAACCTTATTTGAATAGAGTCATAAATGTTGAACTCATAAAGTAATTCTTTACTATAAATGAATAATGAAGAATAACACAACCATTTATTTTATTACAACTAAATTACAATGTTACATTATTACATATGTTTTTAAAGATGAGTAGAGCATGCAAGCTCCTATTTTGTATAAATGACATATGTCACTTTACATAGACACAATTGATTCCAAGCTACTACTCATGACAATGGATTACAAATTGATTCCAAGCTTCTGTTGGTGACAACGTAATACAAATGTGGCTCTAAAAATAAATGCATGGTGCTTGCCTGGCCAACCATGTTAGGGAAATGGGAGTTGTGAAGATACTATAATATTGCAGAATTGCACCTAGGGGCAATTCCATTTTCTCACATTTATGCCTAGCATTTATGACACCCTAAGACATTAATGAAAAAATCCCATGGGTCGGAATTTCTAGGTTTTGACTCCATGAGGACAAGTGGCTGAGCAATAGAAGCCTGGCGACGCATTTTCTGAGAATATAGGTCTTGGATGAATGCACGATGCGCATACGTTTGTGCGGCGCGCTAGCATCCTGTCCATTTCCCAAGTTCAAAACGTGGAATCTGGAAGGTTAACCCTTGTGACACGTGTCCTGGTGGTTACATTTTGAAAGTAACGGCTCTTTGCCACCCTTGCAAGCATTAAAACCTCTTTTTTTCCTTCCATTCAGAGGTTGGAAGATTAGAAGACAACACACTAGATCTCATTTTGTTTTGCTACAACTTCAAGACTTCTTCTCCTTTGATAGCAGTGCATTCACAAGCGAAGCCATGCCGGACTAAGGTCCCCCCAGCAGCAGCAACAACAACTCTCAAGCAAGTAATCAGCGATGCGTTTGTGTGCTCCGGAGAGGGCCTTAGCCCGTGGATAAAGCTCTCTCTTCCTTTCTCATTTTCATTTTACACATATTTATCTACTCTTTTGTGGTGTGGGTTCTACTCCCGAGAGGGTATTGCTTTCACCACACGCTTATCGTGGTGCGGATTCTACCCCTGAGTGGGTATTGCTTTCACCACATGCTTTGTTTACTCCTTTTGCATTCCTTTCCAACTTGGTTGTTCATGGAGGTGGGAACACTAAAGTGGGGTCTGACTGAGGTAGGCCCCTATACAGCCACCCAACAACTTTCTCCTTGATCTCTTGTGTGCAAGTCACAAAAAGGAGCTTGGAGTGAAGACTCGAGTGTCCGAGAAAAGAGTAAGCTTTCTCCAAGCATCGTGGTATTTCCTTCAATATTTGGTTTTCTGGTTAGTTAACAGTCTCATATAGATCACTCATGAGATTGTAAGTAGGATTTTTTTTCTGTTCATTGATTCCCTAAGTTCTTTGTTGCTCAGGATGCTAGCGCGTCTTCTAGACGGCAGTGCATTGCGCTGGCATCCTAGAACTGCGCTGACATCTTATGGCCGAGAACTCTCTCTTCTAGGATAGGAAACCTTTGACCCAGCTCTCTCAAGATCTCTGACTATTTCCTTCGAAGTGTAACTAGGTTTTGGTTCTTTATCATTTTACTACTCTGAGGTGTATAAGAGCAGTTCGTTCCCTAGTGATCTCTCAAGAAAGGAGAGACCCGTGTGTAGCGAATCCCTCTTATATCACATTTTGGTGAACCCTACGTGAACGTCAGAACTTTATTTGCGATGTTGCATGTTTATGATAATGATTTTTTCTGAGGAAGATTTTGATATGCTGGAGGATGCTCTAGATGATTTCTTATAAGCACTCTCCCCTATCCGCAAATCTCTTGAACAAGTATCCTCTCGACAGGCTAAGGGATTGGTAAATGTGATGGTAGTCTCAATGGCCCCTTCGAGCCCTAATAAACCCATCATTTATGTAACCCAAGCTGACCCTTCCGTCTATGGGATTTCATGTCGTAGCGATTCACCAGACTTGTATTCAAGGTTCATGAAAGTTGCGGACTCTACATCTTCTAACGTCGTTGGGCACACATATCCTACAAGGGGTAATAAACAAAACTTGGATCAACAACCTTCTATTCCCACCTCACAACCTTCTTCTTTGCCACCTTCTCAACCAAACCTTCCTGCAATGCCTAAGCTTGCGATCAAAGCACCAGGCGATTATCATCTCGTCGAGTAGCTTCGTGTTACTTCGGCTAAGATCTCGCTTTGGGACTTGCTTCAGACCACTTTGGTTTATCAAGAGATGCTTCAGGAAGATTTACAAAAGATTCTCTTTCCTACCTTCGCTAGTCCTACGGATGTTAATGCATTGTTGGCCATATTCATGCAGATTTTCCAAATATTACGTTCCACCCACAAGAACTCTCGCCTTCGTACGTGCATAAACAAGTAGAGCCTTTAATGATCATAGTCAATGTTAACATCGGTATTAGGCGTACCCTTGTTGATACCGGTTCGGCTCTCAATGTTTGCGGTATGGACCTACTACCTAAAATTAAAGTTAATTCATCTTCCTTTGTAGCTTCCTCCTTGTACATTCATGGATTCGATAACGTTGGCCACCAAGCTCTAGGTACGATAATACTACCTTTGCAGCTAGGCCTCGTTACCTTACCCACATTGGTTTATGTGATGCCCGACCCCTTAACTTACAACCTCCTCTTAGGGAGACCTTGGATCCATGTTATGGGCGCAGTGACCTCTACTTTACACTGTTCCTTGAATTTTGTCGCAAACAATTAGATAGTCATAGTCAAAGCGGATCCGGAGGGCGTTTGCCTTTGTGAATTGGTCGCCGCTGGTCATGCTTCGATTATATCTACCCTCAAGAATTGTATTCCTTCCTTAACTTTGGATGCTATGGATTGCTCTTCGTCGATACCCTCTGTGGAAGTTGTTCCCCGGGTGAGTATCGAAACTGAAAAACTGCCTAAAGCAGAAGATCCTGGCTCTCCTGCATCACCTTCTCAAACAAATGCTTTCCTCGGAGATGATTGGGGTTCCTTGAACTTTTTTGAATTCTTTATTGCAGAGTATAAGGTAGACCCCTCTTGCATGGACCTTCCACGTGGACCTAACACAAAGGTGGATAATACTCTCGTTAAGGAAAAGAAGTGTGACCTTGTTTAGGGGATCGCTCCTTCCTACACTAAGGAGAACAATCCACCTCCTACAAAAGAAATTAACATCTATGAACTTGACAAGAGAGGCGAAAGTACCCCTGTAGAGACGTTTGACATCCGTTGGTGGAACAAAGTGCTCTATGTGGATCCTCCGCCCCCTGAAGTTTTTTGAACTTGCTATGGGTTTAGATATGAGCTCACTTCTCGATATGGCTACAGGAAAAAAGGCCTAGGACGTATCGAACAAGGAATTCAAGCCCCTATCCATCTTAAGCCACGACGACACAATTTAGGAATAGGATGTTTTGTTGAATAGTCTAAGAAAAAGCCTTGGTGGAGTGTTAATATGATTTCGGTTGAACCATTAAACCTTGTTCACCCTGAGTTAATAGAGGAAAAGGAGCAAGCCAAAAAAATCCCTCTCGATGTCTTCTCTTCAGATGAAGCGTTAGAGGAGTTTCTAGGCACCTATTCCCTGTTACCTCCTTATCACCACAAAAGACCTTTCCCGTATCATTTGCATAACCAAGCATATTTTGGGGAATCTATCTTGAATATTGACGAGGAGGACCCTCTATCTAACACCAGTGATGACATTGCAACACCTCATTATGAGGACCATAATTCCCTCTTAAAAGGGGATACTGTTGAGATCTCCATGGATCTCGCATCTCCTGAAAAGGTGATCAAAATAGGGAAGTGTCTCTCTTCAGAAGAAGCAGTCGAACATTTTGATATCTTACATTCTCATCCTAACATATTCGCTTGGACATATGAGGATATGCCTAGTATTGATGAATCTATAGTGGTTCATAATATCGTCCTATGTCCCGATGCCAAGCCGTTTAAGAAAAAAATCTGAAAGATCAATCCCAGAGTGGCATTAATGGTTAAGACTGAGATTGAGAAACTGTTGAAAGTAGGCTTTATCCGTCCTATCGATTATTCCCCTTGGATTTTAAATATAGTCATTGTTAGTAAGCCTGATGGTCGTATTCACATATGCATCGACTTCTGAGATCTTAACAAGGCTTCTCTTAAGGATGATTTTTCGCTACCTAATATAGATATGATTGTCGACTTGACTGCAGGCCATGCATTGCTTTCTTTCATGGATGGCTTCTCGAGTTATAATCAGATTCGTATTAACCCAGACGATCAGTACAAGACAACCTTCACTACCCCATGGGGTACTTTCTATTACGTGGTCATGCCCTTTGGGTTAAAAAATGCAGGAGCTACTTACCAGTGGGCGATGACCCTAATATTTCATGACTTTATTCACAAGATCCTAGAAGATTATGTCGATGACATATTGGCAAAATCGGTAACCCGTCAAGATCATCCTAAGAATCTCTGTCTTATTTTTGAAAGAATTCGGCTCTATAAAATGAGACTAAATCCCCTTAAGTGCGTCTTTGGCGTTGACGTCGGCAAGCTTCTGGGGTTCATAGCTGTTAGAAACCAAGATCTGATTGCAAACCAGAGAAATCACCTTCCACAAAAGAGAAAAACTGAAAAAGCAGAGAGGTTGCAAAAATATGTACAACATAATATTATTTGAGAATTCAATAATTACATGATAATGATTTGCTTTATAAAAGAAAAGATGCATAACCCTAATCTCATCTTGGGCAACAAGATAGCTCAAAAGATAAAGATAAGAACCTATAACTTAGGAATTAAATATGCCTAAGTAAACTTATGCAAAGTGTAATTAAATATTAATTACACCAACACCCCCCCTTAAGTGCAACTTAGGGAGAAGTAAATTATTATGCAAAGATGAGTCTCAGAAATAAGGCCTGATCAGGTACTCATGTACAAATGCAAAGAGAGAGAAAACCCAGTGGGAAAAACCCCCCCTTAGTGAGATGAACTGCTGCAAAGAATCACTTGAAGAACTCTGAAGAAGCAACACTAGAACCCCAAATCCAACAAGCAAGGAAAGATACTTTTGTTTGCAAAATACCATATCGGAATCACAAATGCAATAGCAGACCCGATGCCAAGGAACATTGGAAACTCACAGACTAGATCAACCCTAGAATCTGTAAGCAACAATACATGAAAGGATGAAAGGACCCATAATGATGACAAATCTGGAAGTTGTGTCTCTCAAAGCCAATGCCAAACTAAAACTAAAACTGCCCATAGGACAAGTACCATCAAGATTCTTGAACATTAACCATAAAAACATGGTCCTCAAATGAGAAAGATATAAACCAATGTGGATCAAGAACTATAAAATCCCAATGTGAAGTGTGAACCAAAGCAAACCAAAGATGTGTCCAGCGAAGCAAGAAGTAAGCTAAAGGAAACAACAAGAAACCAAAAAAACTCATGCGAGTTGTCACCAATATGAAAGATGGATGCAAGAACCCCCCTCAATGGAACTTTATATTAGTTCATTATTACAATACCCAATGATTGCAGAAGGAGAGAATGCAAAACTACAAAAACATAAGTGAAAATGCAAACCTAGAGCACGAAACAAAAATGAATGCATGCATAAAATAAGGTACACATATTCTATAAATGATCTCATATCTGCATAGAGGCTGAAACCAGCTTTCCAACGCCGTGAAAATCATGAAAAATGGATAAGCGAGTCAAAAGATATGCTTCCCGGAGTGAAAACAGCAACATCTGACTTCTGAGGATGAAAAATACATCAAAAAACAAAAAACAAAAAATTAGACCTACACCATTGTGTAGATCTCAGAAACAGCTTTCCGACGATATCTTGTTTGCAATAAAACAACACCGTATGTGAAAGTTATGCTCGTTTCCGTGAAATTGCTCCAAAAATGTCTGATTTGGCCATGTGAAGCCCCCAAGGGCTAAAAAATTCGGCCCCTGGTCGCTTGGGCGGACCAGGGGGCTGGCGGAAAGCTTTTGGGGCTGAGCCCCTGGTAGCCCATGTGACCGGGGCGTGGGGCTAGAAGCCCAGCGGGGGGCTGGGAGTTGAGCTCTCGGTCACCAAATGACTGCAGGCTAGCAAATTTAAGCCCGCGGGGGCTGATGTGCAGCTGGTGTCGCTACATGGGGAAGCCACCAACGGCCGCCTGGTGGCCGCCGGGTGGTGGATCCCTTTATAACGGGCAGCGCCGAATATTTTTAAAACCTTTGATTTTTTGAATTTTTTTCGTACTGCGTGCCTCGAAGATTGTGCCTGGGGGTCGTACAGCCCTTGGGCAAAAAAATTTTGCCTCTTCGGACGACTGTGTCCAAATCAGACAAACTTTATATGAAAATAGGGGTTTTTGGGCACTGTGAATCCAACGGCGAGGTCCGTTTGGGCCCAAAGTGCTCTGAAACTCAGGCGGACCCTAGATCTATTAGAAAAATCACCAAGCTTACAACCTTCGTAGATCTGTCAAACAGTGATGAAAATTAATGAAATAAAAGTCATTTATGACTTTTTCCAATGCTCTGAATCCAATGGAAAACCCCAATCTAATCCAAGATGCTGCATAAAGATGTTCAAGGAATGAAACCCTTGAGGGACCTCGAACGAGCTCTGCAATGTGTTCCTCCAAAAAAGCTGAGAAGGGGCTGCAAATCGAGGCTCTGATACCATGTTAGAAACTAAGATCTGATTGCAAACCAGAGAAATCACCTTCCACAAAAGAGAAAAACAGAAAAAGCAGAGAGGTTGCAAAAATATGTGCAACATAATATTATTCAAGAATTCAATAATTACATGATAATGATTTGCTTTATAAAAGAAAAGATGCATAACCCTAATCTTATCTTGAGCAACAAGATAGCTCAAAAGATAAAGATAAGAACCTATAACTTAGGAATTAAATATTCCTAAGTAAACTTATGCAAAGTGTAATTAAATATTAATTACACCAGCAATAGTCTCTCATCATAGGATTGAAGTTGACACTAAAAATATTTATGCTATCATTAACATGCCTCCACCGAAGAATATCACTGAGTTGCAAAGTCTATAGGGAAAGATTCAGGCAATTCGTAGATTCATATCTCAATTAGTTGATCGCACCCTTCCTTTCACTCGTCTACTAAAAAAGGATGTTCGCTTCATGTGGGATGAGGAATGTCAAAAAGCCTTTGAATCAATCAAAGCCTATTTGGCCAACCCTCCCATATTGATGCCGACTATGCAAGATAGACCCTTTCTGCTTTATCTAGCTACGTCACTGTAACTAAGGGAAATTTTCCTAGGGTTAGCAAATTAAAGCATTAACATAAAAACCCAAAGTGATAATGAAGTGCAAAGGAAAAACATGAAAACAAATGAAATAATCTCACCAAAATGTCTCCATTCTCCATGGCTGACCTCCATTATACCTTCTCAACTTGCTACAAATATGATGTTTCCCTCAGATTTATGATGAGCAATCTAATGACAATGACAAGCCCTAAGCAAATGTTGAAGGATTTGAAATGACATGCAATAATAAGCTAAAATTCAACTAATAAGTATCTAAATCATGTCTAAATTATGCCAAATGAAATGTAAATATGCCTATGACAATAGCTAAGATAACAAGATTGCAAGAAAATGATAAGAGTGCCTAAAACAAGATTGCATGAGAACTAGATAGCATGAAGTTGCAAGATGACATGAGATGATAAAATGAGACCAAAATTGTCATTTTATAGAAAATGCAATTTTGAATGAATGGCCAAGATTAAAAGTTGACAAATTCCCTAAAATCAATGGACAAGATTCAATTTGACAACCCACAATTAGGGTTAGGGCAACATTAGGTCAAATTCAAAATGAATGGGCAAGATTGATTTTTAGAAAATCAAATCAAGGGTTGACAATGCATGTGACAAGAGATAAGATTGGCACAGAAAAAGAGGTGGCTGGAAAATCAAATAATAAATGGAAATTATTTGATTTTTGAGGAAAACGACTATTTTGAATTAAAAATTAATTTAATTCAAAAGGTGGGACCACATGACGGTAAATAATTAATTTGAATTATTTACTAAAAGAGGGAAATGTCAAATTAAATAATTAAAGATAATTATTTAATTAGAGAAGGTGACCAATAATTAAATAAATTAAAGAATTTATTTAATTATAAGAAGACTTTAAGAATTAGTGACGTATTAAACAAATAAACAAAATTTATTTATTTAATAATCAAGAAGACATAATGAATAAAGATAATTAAATTAATTAATTAAGGGAAGATATTAGACAATTAGTGACATATTTAATAATCATGAAGAATAAAAAGACATGAATTAATTAAATAATTATGAATTATTTAATTAATAGATGAAGGTGGACCAAGGAAATAATTAAATTGTCTTAATTATGCTAGGAAGAAGAAGGTGAAAAATAGAGCTTGTAGGCCTAGGTCATTTTTAAGTGTCTACATTTTTCCCCTCTTTGTCATAATGAAGCTTGTCACATTGTGACAAAGAAAATAAATCATAGTCATACCCCAGCGAAGGTATGGAGTATTTATGCCCCCTCGAGAAAATTTTCAAATTTTGGCCCAGGGACAGAAAAATTTGGAAAGTGTCCCAACAAGTGAATTTGATGACCAAAAAAGCGATGGCGCAAACGGTTTTAGATTTTGAGGAGTTTAAAGCAGCCAAAAAGGGCGTTCAAAGTCTGTCAAAAGGGCCTTCAGTAATAAAAGGTTTGACAAATGCCATTTTGACCCTATAAATTGGTTGAAAATGGGGTAAAAGTCAATTCATTTTCACTTTTCACCTTAGTAAATTTGAGAGCTCAGAGTGAGGACTTTGGTGAAGATGGTGATTCAAGTGACCAAGCACCGCGAGGAGATCGTGCGGACCTACAGGCAACCAAAGGGCTCAGAGACAGCGGTACATACCCCTATCTTACTTTGTCAGTTCATCATTTTTTATGTCATTTTTAGGGTTTTAGGTCAAATAACAAATGCGTTGCGGTGCATGTGCATGCGCATAAGCCGCATTCGCACGTGCGTTTGACGCATTCGATGCATCACGACGCAAACGTGAAAGGTCATTAGGTTAGAACAATGAAGTGTGACGCATTTTCCAAGTCGCACCACAATCGAAGGATGTAATGTTGCATTCAAAATATTGCGACGCATTCACGTACTCAAGCGACACATTTGAACTGAGTGACGCATGTGACAAAAATCGTGACACAATTGCCCTACTGTGATGCAAACGTGAGCGAGAATGACACAATCACCGGATCACGACACAATCGATGTACGAAGTGATGCAAATGTCGTATTGCGACGCAAATGAAGTCAACATGACGCATTTGACTTTAACTTTGACCAAGGCTGACTTTGTTTAATTTCAAATTTTAAATGCTTTTAAGTTAGGTAAATGATAATGATGCTTTTCAATAAGATGTTGATCTGTGCTTTGACATGTGCAGAGACAGTTAGCGTTGATTTATACTCGAGAGAGTAGGCCATCCACATATAGATTTTGGGATCAACTGTAGGAGAGAGAGCGACGACGATTGATGCAATTGGGACTTTACTATGTCACCTATATGCCCATTATCTAGGAAAATAGTGGGCTTCTGACTGCACTTTGTGAGAGATGGCATTCAGAGACCTACTCCTTCCATTTTCCAATGGGGGAGGCTACTATCACTCTTGAGGACATGTATCGGATCCTTCACCTGCCGATCCGAGCAGAGCGAATAGTATATGATCCATAGCATGGGTATCAAACCTTCACGACCTATTATCATGATCAAGGCGCAGGACTGGGGATCGAGGGCTATGAGATCTACTAGGAGTTCATGGCAGAGCATTATGGGTGATTTGATGCCCTTTTGGTGACATTGATCGGAGGTGTATTGATTCTTGACCATCGAGGACATGGATTTCCTATTGGCTAGGGGGATGTGCTCGTCAGGATGAGACAAGACAAGACCGTTTATGCCTAGGGACCTTTCCTATTGGGGATGTTATATCATCAACTACATGAGGTGGCCTATAGGAGAGCACAAAGCATTGGTTATGGGATGAAACTCCTGATGATTTGGGTGTGGGAGTACGTTGCTATTTTCCATCCGCCTATGCAGAGACCACAGCTTGCAAATGGCATGTCATATGTCTATTATTATGCAGGTGCTTTGCAATAGACCCGAGTTGGTGAGACAGGTTACTGGCATCATCAGAATGACACTATGATTTCCTTCATTTGGAGGCCTTACAGGGACTGCGGGCAATGGGAGGATGAGGCCAATCATCTCAATTTATGTAGGCAGTTCAAATATTTGATTGGTCAGACTGTACAGAGCTAGCTGATTATTGAGATGTACCTACCTCAAAGGGTGTTATGGTAGTTTGGCAAGTAGTAGGGTGTTCCCATGGGTACAATCGAGTATGTCAGATCATCGAGAGAGGCAGCGTGGATTCCACTGATATCTATGCCATTTTCCGAGCAGCAGATCAATGGATTGGTGGCACAATAGTGGGGATGGAGCGAAGGGATTGCAGATCCAGGGACCACAAACACTTATGATTTATAGTGGAAGACTCATCGCCCAATTCCTTTGACAGATTCGGATGGACCAACACCTGTTGATAGGAGATCAGTCATACCATGTGTGTTGTGAGGTGGTCGAGGAGGCAGAGCCAGAGACAGGGGAGAGGAAGAGGTCGAGGGAGAGATGGAGGTAGGGGTGGGGGGAGAGATGGAGATGACAGAGATGATGGGGGAGATGGAAAGAGGCAAAGGAGAGGAGGAGATGGTTGGAGGCAGTCTAGGTGGGTGAGACAGCATGTAGACCAAGTGCCCTTGGTACCGATCCCCAAGGCAGCTGAGGAGGAGGAGATAGAGGAGGAGCCAAGGTAGGAGGAGCATGTGGCTGAGAAGGAGAGACATGAGGAGCATGTGGCAGAGGAGGAGAGACATGAGGAGCATGTGGCAGAGGAGGAGGCCAAACAGGAGGTGCATGTGGAAAAGGAGGAGAGACATGAGGAGCATGTGGCAGAGGAGGAGGCCAGACATGAGGTGCATGTGGTAGAGGAGGAGGTCAGACAGGAGATTGAGATGGAGGTTGAGATGCCGAGGGAGTCAGAGGAGAGGAGGACATGGGAGAGGAGGACGATATCGGGGATGAAAATGATGCCATAGATGAGGAAAATTGGCTACTAAGGTGGAGGATGGTAGAGGGGGAGGAGGATGCACCTTCAGGATCACCACTGCCACATGATGTGACTATAGATCAGCAGGTGGTAGACCTACAAAGGAGATTGGATGAGAGATAACATAGGTCAGGGCCTTGCAAGCAAAGCTGGAGGTGGTTAGGGTAGAGCAGGATCAGGCACTGATCCGCCAGCAGGAATTAGCTCAGTGGTGCACAAAGTTTGCACGGTTATGCACAAGACCATTAGCGGATATGGCGCAAGAGTTTTCTAGGGTTAGCACCCGTCTGGGATGATACAGGTTGTTATATGAGCAGGTGGTACCACAAGAGAGGCGAGATCCTATCTTGACATGATCTCATATGAGGACAGGTAGTGGTAGTAGGTCAGGGAGTGGCAGCAGCAACAGGAGTCAGAGCAGTGTAGGGGGATCCACTTCCTCAAGACATTAATCAGGGCATAGGTCTAGCCACTCCCACAGGCATGCCTTGAGTCACAAGTTAGATCATAGTCATGGTTCCACTGGGTTAGGGTAGAGGTCAGCGCATAGCTAGCCTCCAGTGATAAATCAATCAGTCACAGTGTCTTGGTAGCCTCATGTTACTATAGAGGTGATGTCGTTAGTACAAGTCACAGTGATAGATTCGTCTGTTTCCCAGGCACAGGTTATAGTGACAAATCCCTTAGCTTCCCAGGCACAGGTTACAGTACCTATGGTGGCATCTGTTCCCTTGGAAAAGCATCGATCCCATAGATCTTCTCCTCGAGGGGATGAGGAGAGCTTGGCATAGCCATTTCTAGGACATTTCAAACACTTATGTTATGACATTTATGTTTGACCATCGAGCCTACGAGCTCTTATTTTTGGGATATCTCATGACTCTATCCTGTGACATCATTTTTGAGGTGATATATATGATGCAGTTTTGATGCGGCCTATATGTGTTATGTGATGTGATGTGATTTATGCATTATGATGATGCAGTTATGGTTATCTTGTGATGCCTATATGAATTATGCATTTATGATTCCTATGATGATGTTATTTATATGCCCTGTCATGTATGCATTTATGATGATTATTTATGATGTGAGTTCACAAAGATGTGATGTTTATTTATGTCATGATGATGCTATGCCATGAATAATGATGATATCCATAATGTATTTATTTGGATGGATGCCATGTTTATGATTATGTTAATGCATGTATCATGCAATATGTGATGCGAGGTTTTAATGATATAGATGATGTACATATGGACTAATGCAATGCCTATATGATCATGTATGCGCTTATGTTTTTGTATGTCACAGGATGTCATCGTGAGATGGACGAGACAGGGTGACAAGGCAAGAGAAGAGGGATGTTAGCGCAGAGACCAAATCCTTCAACATATTACTATAGGACTTTACTAATTATTGCTCTTAATCATCATTGGGTGGATTATTGTAATGGCCAAAACACACCATGATATGATGTAGATCAAGGTGTGCAAGGTCGTACCATCACATAAGACAAGCACTCACAGACAAGGATTATCATGACTCATACTAAGAGTACGGTTGCCCCAGTCGTTTTTTCATAACCAACCATAAGCATAAAAAAATAAGAAAGACAAGTCATGAAACATCATTGCTCCTCTAAATCCTGTTACCAGGACATCCTCGAAGAACTAGCAACATGACTGCCCAAAGAGACAAGATATGACAATCATCATGATATGTCGTTGCTTCTCTAAATCTTGTTGTCAGGACATTGCTGAGAAACTAGTAACACGATGAAAAAGCCAAAGGCCAAGTGTTTTCCAAGTGTGTTTGAATGCCAAGTGATAGGTGTCAAGTTTGATGATATCGAAGTGTCGAAAGGTGCCAAATTTGTCGAATGTCAAGGATGTTGTGTTTGAAAATGCCAAAGTGTCGAATGTCAAAGGTGTCATGTTTGACGATGTCTAAATGTCAAAGTTTAGGAAGGACACATCCTGAGGTATGAATGAGGGAGGCCCTTCTTCAGAAGGACACATCTGAAGAATGACCAGGAGTTGACTGTTTGACCGATTTTGATTGAGTTTGATTTGTTTTGATAGAAATTATCTAAAGTTTGAATGAAGTTTTGACAGAAGGTTGACTGTTGTTGACTGAAGTTTGACTGTTATTGACTACATGTTAATGTTGACATGCTGATGTGTTCAACATTTTTATTAAACATTTTCCAGAGCTTGGTTGCAGTAGTTTGCTTGTTTTGAGATGACTTGTTTGACTTGTTTGACTTGAATACATTTTGATGTGTGTGCTAGTGTAGTGTTATGAACCCTAATGGACTGACCTAGTGCGACCTAGGGGGATCATCGATTGATGGCCTTGTCTACATCATACACTCAGAGACCTCATAGTTTGACACGACCAATGACTTTATCTTGATGGCCAAAGATTGAACCATGATTTTTATTTTGACAACCTAAAAGGACTGATCTAATGTCTCGGGGGCTCCAAGGGGGCTCCAAGGGGGCTCCAACGTGAGTCTTTCCTATGTAGCAAAGGTGTAGAGACAACGTAGTTCAGACGAATGACCAAGACTGACTGACATGACTGACTTGACTAACTTCACTTTGTTTTGAGTTTTGGAAATATTTTGATTTTCTTGGATTTCTTCAGGACATTTTTCAATTTTTAGGTCTTTTTTCAGGACATTTTACAATTTTTAGGACTTTTTATGATTTTTATGATTTTTTTCAGGACTTTTTATGATTTTTATGATTTTTTTAAAGACTTTTTAGGATTTTTAGGATTTTTTCAGGACTTTTTTTATTGCCGAGACCATGTGCGATGCCCACTACAGTCACATAATGAAATTTTTCCCCTAGTCAGGTCCAAGACTAGCTAATTAGACAGATACAGAAAGGACATGTGTGGGGTGGCAGATGAGTGATATGCTGGAGTTGATGTCAATCATTATCATCCATGGGAGAAAATGACGGGGCTTTGTGATGGGTGTCAAGATGGTGTCGAAAAGGTGATTGTTTATTATGGACTAAGGCAGATAGAGTGACAGTAGATGGCAAAGCAATGACTGACTACACATGGTGCCTGTTTGCCAGGTTTTCACCATGGTACTTATGCAAAGTTCCTGTTTACCAGGTTTTCACTTTTGGATTAATTATTTCTCTTTACTATTTTTGTCATTTTTTTCATTTTTTTGGTGTCACCAAGACGCCTGTTTGCCAGCTTTTCATCAGGGTGACAATTTTTTATTTATATTTTTCAATTTTTTTGTATTTTTTTGAGATTTTTAGCCTGACTTTATGATGCTATGCATAGAACTTGCGAAGATGTAGACTATTGATAGGCTTTGTCAGTTGTTCACCATCTGGAGTAGCTAGCTGATATGCTCCAAAACCAAAAGAGGATATGATGACGTAAGGACCTAGCCAATTTGGTTCGAACTTGCCAGGTTTTTCTCTGTTAGCCTAATTCTTAGGATTCTGCATGAGGACTAAATCACCAATGTCAAACTTCTTGACTATGACTTTCTTGTTATAATTGCAATAGAGCCAATTTTGATACGCCTGTAGATGGTTCAGGGAAATATGTCTTCTTTCCTCTAACATCTCTAGCTCATGTAGTCGTGACTGTCTATATTCTTCATCATCTATCAGACCCTTCATGGAGACTCTTAAGGATGGAATTTCAACCTCGATTGGAAATATGGCTTCATCTCCAAAGACCAGGGTGAATGGAGTGGCTCCTGTAGGTGTGTGGATGCTGGTGCGGTAAGCCCACAGAGCAGGGTTAAGTTGGATGTGCCAATCATGGCCAACATCATTAACAATCTTTTTGAGAATTTTAAGGATGGTTTTGTTGGACGCCTCAGCTTGACCATTTCCTTGCGAGTAATATGGCGTTTAGAAATGATGTTGTATATGGAATCACTCACATAACTCACGAATGTCTTGATTTTTGAACGAACGTCTGTTGTCTGTGATGATGGACTGCAGAATAGCATACTGGAAAATGATGTAGTTGAGAATGAATTTGGAAAAATAATTTTCGGTTATGTATGTAAGGGGGATGGCTTTGATCCACTCAGTAAAGTACTCAGTGGTGGTGATAATGAATTTGTGGCCATTGGAAGAGGTAGGGTGAATTTTTCCCACAAGGTCGAGTCCCCATTGTGCAAAGGGCGAATGAGACATAATTGGCCGAAGTTCCTGTGCTGGAGCATGAATTAAATCGCTATGTATCTGACATTGGCGACAAGTCCTAACAAACTCAAGTGTGTCTTTTTCAATGATCGGCCAATAATACCCAAGTCTCGTTATCTTTTTGGCTAGAGTAGGACCACTCGAATGAGACCCGCATATACCCTCATGTACTTCGTGTAAGGTTGTGCATGCTTCATTAGTGTCGAGACATCGAAGAAGGGTGTTTTCAAAGCTATGGCAGTAAAGGGTGTCGCAGGCGATAGTGTATCGGGCAGCTTTTCAGATAAAGGACTTTCGCTCGTTGTTGGATAGGTTGGGGGGAAGGGCTTGGGACTTGAGATAGCCATAAATGTCTTGATACCAAGGGCGAATCAAGACCAACAAGCTTGCATACCATCTATGATTATGGGATATCATATGCAAGGACCAACAATTGTTCTACCAAAAACTCAAATTGTGGCACATTACTTGGGATGTCTAAGAGAGACCCAATTGTAGCCATTGTGTCTGTTGCCTTATTTTGTGCTCTTGGAACTTGTTCAAAAGTCAACATGTGAAAATATGTCTAGAATTTGTCAATCATTCGTTTGTGAGGCATTAATTTCTCATCCTTAGTGTCATAGTCGTCATTAACTTGGTTGATGACCAGCTGAGAATCTCCATAAACATGAAGTATCCTGATTTTCTATTTGATGGCCATTATGAGTCCTGTCACAAGTGCCTCATATTCTGCCAGATTATTTGTACATGGGAAAGCTATGCGGAATGACTTAAGGATGGAGTCTCCTTGTGGAGTGATAAACAATATTCCTACCCCCGAGCCATGACTAGTATGAGACCCATCAAAGTATAGCCTCCAAGGTGACTTAGGTTTTGTATGAAATATGGACTCATCAAGAAATTTTGCCAATAATGGATGATCACTTTGTACAGGTGCATCTGCTAGTTGGTCTACTATCACTTGTCCCTTTATATCCTTTCGTTCTACATATTGAATGTCATACTCGCTCAAGATCATGACCCATTTTTCCAGGCGTCTTGTCAATGTTGCACGACTCAAGAGATATTCCAGGGGGTCAATCTTTCCTACCAACTATGTCTTGTGATTCAACATATAGTGTCTTAGCTTTTGAGCAACAAAGACAACTGCTAGACATGCACATTCAATGGACGTATAGTTTAACTCATATCCAACCAGTGTCTAACTAATGTAGTATATGGCTCGTTCCTTTTCTTCATGGTCATTTTGTGCCAGTAATGCCCCTAGTGCTGAAGTTGTTGCAGAGATGTAAAGAATCAAAGGTTTCCCTTCAATAGGTGGTGACAAGAGATAATCTTTTATTAGTTGAAAGGCTTCCTGACATTTATCTATCCACACAAAGGGGATTCCCTTGCATAGAAGATACTTAAATGGTTGAAATTTGTCGGCCAATTGTGCTATGAAGCGTCAGATAGATTGTAACCTGCCTTGTAATGTCCTGAGTTCGCTTATCCCTTTGGGAGGAGGCATGTCTAATATTGCTTTCACTTTGGCTGGATTGACCTCAATGCCTCTACGAGAAACTATGTATCCCAAAATTTTTCCTGATGTTACGCCAAAGACACATTTCTTCGGATTCAAGCAGACCTTGTATTCTTCCAGTCTCTTGAAGATATTTTCTAGCACATTCAAATGATCTTTTCTTGTCAAAGATTTATCCAAAAGGTCATCCACGTAATCTTCTATTATCTTGTGCATCATGTCATGAAATATCGTTGTCATAGCTCTCTGATACGTGACACCTGCATTCTTAAGACCAAAAGGCATGATATTCCAACAGTATGTACCCCAAGGACAAGTGAATGTTGTTTTATGTTGATCTTCGGGGGCAATACAAATCTAATTATAGCCTGAGAAACCATCCATGAGGGACAGCATCTCGTATCCTGCCGTGAGGTCAACTATGATGTCTATGTCTGGCAACGGAAATTCATCTTTTGGACATGCTTTGTTTACGTCTCTAAAATATGTGCAGACGCGGATCTAACCATTTGGCTTCGTGATTGGTACAAGATTGGATATCCATTCAGCATAGTCAATAGACCGTATGAATCCTGCGTCTAGCAATTTCTTGAGTTAATCCTTGACTAACAGGGCGATCTGAGGATGCATTTTGCACAGCTTGTGTTTTATTGGTTTAGCATCTGGCAGTAGTGGCAAATGGTGCAAAACCAGTTCTAGATCCAACCCAAGCATATCGGCATATGACCATGCAAAATTAATCTTTCGCTCTACAAAGAATTTGTGGAACTCAGGTTTCTCTTCTTCTATCAGGGATGTCGCAAAGAGGACCATTTTGGGATCTTTTGTTGTTGATATGTTGACTTCTATGGTGTCCTCTATGAGCATAGCTGATTTCTCTTGAGTCACAGGAAGAAATTCCAGTCCTCCATCTTTGGGCACCTCATAGAGGTTTTCACCTGCAAATACGTCCTTTATTTTTAGTTTTTTGTCGTCAGAAGGTGCCTTTTGGTTTTCACCTAAAGACGTTTCATTTTTTGTTTTGTTTTTATTTTTCATTTTGCAACTAGAGGACAGAGCAATCTCCTCGAAGTAAGTTGCACAATCTAGGTCAATAGCAAATCCATCCTTGTGATCACCACTAGGTATTCCCTCATGTAGCTCGATAAATTATGCAATGGCCTCATCATTCTGAAATATGTCCATGATTGGCGGGCCTTGTTGGTCCCAATCGATTAGTTGTGGGTAGACTAAGGAGATACCATCGTCATTATTAGTGAATTGCGGAGAAGACGAGGAAAGCATGCAGACGGATTCAGAGACATTGAAAATGAAGTTGTCATCGTCCAGTTCCCAATCAAATTCTATCCAATATTCCCCTTCACTTGACTCATACTCATTGTCAAAATAAGGGACAAAAGGACTATCATTATGGTCGGCAGTGTCATGTGACAACTTAGATGAATCCTGATGATGGTCATTAAGTTCAGATGGTTGGGTAGATAGGTCGGGTGTATGGCTAATAGGACTAGAAGATGACTTAGGTTCGTCATTGTTCCTTGGGTCAAAGAGTCTATCCCAATTTTCTCGTTTCCTTGGGATCTTCAGATCGTCAGCTGTGTCAATTTTAAACATTTTCCAAAATCTTTGTTCAGAGGTAAGTTCTCCAAGTTTAAGGAACAAGTCATCAAGGCAACAGTCACTTAGGGATCCTTGGGAGCCATATTCCCACTCATGGGAGTCAATTTCGGTAAGGGATTCCTTAATAGTCTCAACACTTTTCAAAGCATTCATGCTCTCACTCAAAATTCCATTGGTACGTTGATCGTCATTTTCAAGTAGCCCATACCCTAACCCAGGATACTTTGATCGTTTGAAAGGTTCTATGAGCTCTCTTTGTCCAGTTTTATTCCTGCCAAGGCCGCTGGTTCCATTGTAGCCTTTAGCCTTCATCATGTCATATCCTTTGCCATATATCTTAACTGGTAATGGGGGTAAGTCTTCCATTTATTTATAAAGCCATCCTATTATGTCAACAATGTCTTCGTTGTTCATGTCTCCCCATTTTATGAAAACTGTTTTCAGCGGAACCTTAAAAATTTCTTTAGGTTCCATTCTGAAGCACGGTCAACCATAGACCTTAGGAGACTTGGGTATTATTGTGATGCTATATGTCATATTCAGTTTGAATTCTACACAGCCTAGGTCCTGGATCTTGACAGTGGGTTCAGCCTTAAGAAGTGAGGAGGATGTTGGTGTGGCAGAAGATGTGGACGGAGTGGACATGGATGATGATGTGAGTGTAGACGGGTCAATGAATTTGGAAGAAGAAGGGCTAGGAGCCTCTCGGTTGATGGGAACTTGGTGTTTGGAGATACCCCTTAGATTAGTGCAATATTGAAAAGGATCAGGGTCTCCATATATGGTGATTTTTGTGCCATCAAAGGGAAACTTCAGGCATTACTGTTAGGTGGAGGGAACATCTTTGAGGGCGTGAATCCAAGGTCAACCAAACAAAATGTTATAAGGTAATTCAAGATCCAGGACTTAGCAAGTTGTGTCTACGATGATTGGTCCAACTCTGATGGGAAGAGTGATCACACCTCAAGAGGAACGTTCCTCGTCATCATACGCTTTTATGACTATGCTCTTTGTTGCATCTACGCAAGCATCAAAAAAGCCTAGGGCCTTAACCAATTTTAAGGAGCATATATTTAGTCTTGCTCTACCATCTACTAAAACTTGTATGACCTTATGCTTATGGATGAAAACCTCAATGTGTAATGTGTCATTATGGTTGGACTTTGGTGATGAATAATCTTGGTGTGAAAATGTTACATGATGGGGTGTAGTGAGATAACCCACCATAGCTTCAAATTGGTTGACATCAATGTCCTGAGGGACAACGAACTCTTGCAAAGTTTTGTCAAGTATAGCCTTATGCGCAGGCGAAATGCGAAGCAACTTGAGTATGGATATTTGTGCAGGGGTTTTGCCTAGTTGGTCAATAAGGTTAAACTGACTCTTAGGTTGGGACTACTTTGTAGATGGGCCTGATTGTGGTTGTTTTGCGGATGGACAGGGTATTGTAATTTTTAGTTGCCGAGGAGGTGGACCAGATATGGTGATTTTTCTGCTTCGAGTAGTAGCATTGCATTCAAGTGTTCTTTTGACAGTGATGGTATTGACATATTCATCATCAGTTCGGACATTATTAATGATGGTTCCTCTTGAATAATTAAATGCAGTGTGAGCATAATTGGTTTGATTGTTATTAGTCTTGGGACCTGATGTGGAGGCTTTATTAGAACCATGCTCTTGCAGTGGGTTCTTATGAATGGTATGGTCTGCATTGGATGCAAATTGTGGCCCACCCACTTCAATTACCCAATTTTCAATGAGGTCTTGTACAATGTTTCTTAGTTGCCGACAAGAAGATGTTTTATGCCCTTTAGCTCGATGGTAATCACAGAAAGAGTTATCATCCCACCATGATGGTTTAAACTATCTTGGGTCATATGGCTTAGGGTCCTCAAGTTTGATGAGACCATTTTGAAGGAGCTTCTTAAGGACATCATCAATTGGCTCTCCCAAAGCGGTGTATGTTTATCTTTTCAAAAATTGTCTTGTCTGGCGAGGTTGTCCTTGACTTTGACTGTTTTGACCGTTTTGGTTATTTTGGATGGCATTGGTGGGGGTGTCAGTATTGTTGTTGGTTTTTTTTGTGGTTGATCCCCTTTAAGAGCAAGCATTGGTCCCATCACATTTACAGCCTTCGCATCAACAATGCCATCATTGGTAACATGTTTATTTTTGACCCAATACTCTTTTTTTTTTTGTGGGTGGATTTGTGTTTGTGTTTTTAGGACCATATTTTAATTCACCTTTAGCAATGAGAGCTTTCTCAACTTGGACACCCTTTTCAACTAGGTCTGTGAAGGTTGTGCATCAATGAACTTGCAATCCATATTTCAATGGGCCTAGGAGTGTTTGGACAAACATGTCAACCTTTTCTTTCTTAGGTATGTCAATGTGACAACGACTTGCTAGACTTCTCCATCTTTGAAAGAATGGGATAAATGTTTCACCAGCATCTTCTTGTGTAAGATTGTATAAGCTAGTGATGGAGGTGTCCATGTCAATGTTATAAGCATAATTTTTCACAAATTTGTCTTTAAGTTTGTCCCATGTTTTTATCCCCTTTAGAGTGGAGAACCATTCAAGTGCAAGTCCTATAAGACTCTTACAAAAAATTCTCAAGTAAGTATGTTCATAGGAAATATCCATACAGTTGGTTGTGAATTCTCGAATGTGTTCAACAGGATTTGTCTTGCCCTTGTAATTGGTAAAATGCGGTGCCACATATCCAGGAGGGAATGATGGCATGTACAAATTTGTGTCAAAAGGATATAAGCATAAGTCATATGACATGTGTGACTTCTTGTCCGATGTTTACATGTTTTCTATGGTCTTTAGTAAGTGAGCCACTTGAGCTGTCAAGGCATCGATTATGGGATTATTTTTTGCATCACACATGGGAGTGATAGGTATCCCATGGGTCCCCATTTGTTGTGAAAAGATGTTTGTGTTTTGTTGTGGGATGTGTTGTTGCGAGATGTATGATGTGTTTTGGTTTGCATGTTGTTGGTATTGAAAGTTTGGATTAGGGACTTGTTGATGAGTGTGAATATGTGATGAATATGTCAAAATGTGCCCTCCAGCCATTTGAGTCAAAATTTGGGGAATATGTTGACCATAAATATTTTGGTGTCCAAATGATGCCATGTGTTGCGTATTTGGGTTGCCTTGTCCAAATTGTTGGAATTGTCCAAGGGGAATGTTCATGTTTTTCCCTTGGGAAGTATTGGTATTAAATTGTGATGACGTGTTAACATTTGGTTGTGGCCCTCGAATAAAGACACGTTGTTTACTTCCTCCAAAGGGATTGAATGAGGTGCCAATGAAAGGATTTGATGATGAGGCCCCCATGGCACTAGATGAAGCTCCAAATAGAGGATTTGAAGAGCTTTCCCCCATTGATGAGGACCCAAAGGTGGCACCAACTGATTGTGACGATATTGTGGACATTGTTGGCATTGATTGTGTCATGGCTTGTGACATGGTTGGTGTTCCTCCAACGGATGTTGCATTGATTGAATTGGAATTGTTTTCATTGGTCGTGTCATTAGAGGTAGTATTAATGGTACTTGTGGTAGTTTGTGAGGTAGCACCAACAAAAGCATTGCTTGTATTGTTTTGAGATTGACTATTTTTGGGCATGTTGTTTGTATTGTTGACATTATGGTCGGGTGATGTTGGTCTCAAAGTGTTAATGTCAAATCCATGTGGTAATTTGACCCCTTGGTCTAAGAGCATGGCAAGATATCTTTGAGGGTCATGTAAGACTAAGTCTTCTACAAAGGAGGTTACGTCAGGATTTTGCGTTGCAGCTTCTAAGTCTTTTGTGTATACTTGTCCATTTTGGTCTCTTTGCATGAATGGTTCAAAAGGGTTTCGTGATGAAGATGGCATGTTCATGTTGCTAAAAGGATTGATGAAAGATGTGTCTTGGTTCATGTTTTGATTCATGTTATTGGAAAAGATGTAAGTGTTGTTGTCTTGTCCAAAATTAGCCATTTGTCTTCTTTTTCTTTCAAGCCTAGTCTCAACCATATAAGGTATTGCTCAAATTAGGAAGAGGATGAAAATGACAACTAAATGACACTATGTTTTTTAGATTTTTTTGGATAAAGGATGATAATGCAAGACTATGTTTTTGGATTTTTTTGATAAAGGATGACAATGCAAGACTATATTTTTGGATTTTTGAAAAAGGATGACAATGCAAGGTGATAATAATGTTTTCCTAAGGGAAATGACTAATGCAAGGTGATAAAATTGTCAAGAAATGATGCCAAATGCCAAGGTGACAATGAAAATGTTGACTAAGGAAATGACCAATGCCAAATGAGGACTATAATGAACATTATGACAATATTTTGGATTTTTAAGAATAATATATGCAAGGTGAGGACTAAAATGATTTGAATGTCTAAAGTATGCAAATGCTAAGGTCTAAATGATTTGGAAGAAGGTTGCTTAACCACCCTAAGCTTGATCTATGTTTCAATTTTGGAATATCAAAGGACTTGTTTGAAGGACAAAATGACAAGTGAGTTTTCCTAACTAGACTTATGAGTTGGAAAGTTCTCACAAAAGGACAATGACTAAAGAAGATAATGATGACTAAGCCCAATGATAACCTACTTTTGAAAGTCAAGATTTTGCTAAGTGAGGTAAGGTCTCCTAATCCAAAATATGCAAGTGAAATAAGGACCTAAGGGTTGGTTTATGACTGAAAATGAAAAATGGTGAGGCCTAATGATGAGACTAAAATTTGAAAAGATTCACCCTATGGTAAGATGCAAGCTAAAGTGTGCAAGAGATGAGAGATTTGAGCAATTTTTTGATCTAGTTTTGACAAAATGCCTATAGAAAAAGATGTTTATGGATAGTTTGGACAAGTTTGACTTTGGTTTCTGGTCTATGACAGAGTCTTTTTTTTGTCAGGCGAATGCGTCGTTCTAGGTCATAGATGTGTCGCAATACAGCGGATGCGGCTTGGTTTCAGCGAATGTAGGGTTATAGAAAGAAAATGCGGCTCAATATTGCGAATGCGGCTTTCTGAAAAGAAAATACGGTGCATATTAAGCAAATGTGGTGTTCTGCAGAGCGAATGCAGTGTTTTGTAAGAGAATGTGGTACAAAAGAGCGAATGCGTCGCAGCAGATGCAGTGCAGAAAGCAAAAAGTCTAATTTGTTTGCAATTTTGATAAAAATTTTGAGTTGTTTGAGGTTGACTGTTTGTTTCCAGATCTGAAAGTGGTGTCTTGTTTTGTTTGAATGTCTGAAAACACTTGGAAAACACAATATTTTGTCTTTTGAAACAAGCACAATGAAGACAAGCACGATCCTAGGTTAGGCCAGGACAATATTCGCTAGATTCCACGTGGGTTTCCCCAACCGCACTTATTCTTAGCATGTGAATCCAGAAGCTTAGTTGCACAGGCTCCGCCTTATAGTGCACTACTTCTTAGGCCAACAAAGCTTCCAACCCGCATAAATCTCCCATGGCAGGTTGATCACCTCTACTAAGAACTGCGAGAATGTGGATGCCTTCACAACGATCGTTGTTGCACTAGAAAATAGAAGGATTTTGGCTACTACACAAAGGTGTTTAGTTCAGGACCTCCATTCGAGTGGCCATACATAGGTCAAATATTAAGCTCCGTTAAAGGAGGGATTCTAGCCTAAAGAAGTTACGCTCAACAGGGTCTTAGGGAATCCTACTTTGTCCGTATGACACATCTGCACTCGTAATCCTAGGCTTTCCCTTAGGATTCACATTTATATACTAGTCAGGGGTAGCTTGGCTAAAGAGATCTGTTGCCAGTTTGAGTTGCCTTGGGGTGAGTAATTTTTCCCACCAAGGAAGTCCCAAATTCTAAAGTCAATAACTGTTTCTCTAACACCCAGTATCGCACAAGTGCGCAAGGGGAGAGAATACTTCAATTATTGAATCAAGGTAAACACAAAAATGGATGGGTCTAGTTTTCTGATCACCTAGTTTGCACAAGGTGAGAGCATAATCACCTACCACCCCAAACACAATCAAGCAAAGGACAAGCAAAGTTTTTTTTAGTGCACCAATTGAAGTGTTTTCTAATCTAGAAATCAACAAGCACAATGTTTCAAAAATCATAGCCTTGGAAAATTGAACCTACAAAACCACAAGTTAGTAGTTTCACAATGAAGATGTCTTAGACCCATGAAAAGACTCAAAGCCACATGCTACAACCACTCATTAGTAACCAGAAAATTCCTAAACTACAGATTGAAAAAAGGAAAAAAAGAATGCAAAAAGAAATCAAGTCAAATCTGGAAAAACCCGAGAGCAAAAGTTTACCAGACGAATGCGTCGCAGCAGAGCGATTGCGTCGTTCTGTACTATGAATGCAGCTTGGTTCTCTGTTCTAGAATCTGTCAAACAAATGTGGCAACCTGCAAGTCGAATGCGTCGCAACCGAGAAAATGCGTCACTATGCAAAGCATATGAGTCACGACAGAGCGAATGCGTCGTCCTGGGCAGCAAATGCGTCGCAAAATTTCAGATGCGTCGTTTTGCAAAGCAAATGCATCGCGGTCGTACATGTACCTACAAAACAGAAAAATGTCGTACGGAAAAAAAACAAAACAAAACAAAACAAAATATGCACAATTTTGGCATCGAGTTCACCAATGTAACTAAGGGAATTTTTCCTAGGGTTAGCAGATTAAAGCATTAACATAAAAACCCAAAGTGATAATGAAGTGCAAAGGAAAAACATGAAAACAAATGAAACAATCTCACCAAAATGTTTTCATTCTCCATGGCTAACCTCCATTATACCTTCTCAACTTGCTACAAATATGATGTTGCCCTTACATTTATGATGAGAAATCTAATGACAATGACAAGCCCTAAGCAAATGTTGAAGGATTTGAAATGACAACATGCAATACTAGGCTAAAATGCAACTAGTAAGCATCTAAATCATGTCTAAATTATTCCAAATGAAATGTAAATATGCCTATGACAAGAGCTAAGATGACAAGATTGCAAGAAAATGACAAGAGTGCCTAAAACAAGATTGCATGAGAACTAGATAGCATGAGGTTGCAAGATGACATGAGATGATAAAATGAGACCAAAATTTCCATTTTATAGAAAATGCAATTTTGAATGAATGGACAAAATTAAAAGTTGACAAATGCCCTAAAATCAATGGACAAGATTCAATTTAACAACCCACAATTAGGGTTAGGGTAACATTAGGTCAAATTCAAAATGAATGAACAAGATTGATTTTTACAAAAATCAAATCAAGGGTTGACAATGCATGTGACAAGAGATAAGATTGGCACTGGAAAATCAAATAATAAATGAAAATTATTTGATTTTTGAGGAAAACGACTATTTTGAATTAAAAATTAATTTAATTCAAAAGGTGGGACCACATCACGGTAAATAATTAATTTAAATTATTTACTAAAAGAGGGAAATGTCAAATTAAATAATTAAATAATTAAAGATAATTATTTAATTAGAGAAGGTGACCAATAATTAAATAAATTAAAGAATTTATTTAATTATAAGAAGACTTTAAGAATTAGTGACATATTAAATAAATAAACAAAATTTATTTATTTAATAATCAAGAAGACATAATGAATAAAGATAATTAAATTAATTAATTAAGGGAAGATATTAGACAATTAGTGACGTATTAAATAAATAAATAAAATTTATTTATTTAATAATCATGAAGACTAAAAAGACATGAATTAATTAAATAATTATGAATTATTTAATTAATAGATGAAGGTGGACAAGGACATAATTAAAATGTCTTAATTATGCTAGGAAGAAGAAGGTGAAAAATAGAGCTTATAGGCCTAGGTCATTTTTAAGTGTCTACAGTCACCATATGCTTTGGCAGCTCTTTTAGCTCAATATGATGACACTAGAAGGGAAAGAGCAATCTACTACATTAGTCGTGTCCTGGTTGACTATGAAACCCATTATTCCTCCATGGAAAGGAAATGCCTTGCTCTTGTCTTCGCTACACAGAAATTGATGCATTATCTTCTCCATGCTGAAACACACATCATAGTAAAGACGGATCTTTTAAGACAGATCTTTTAAGACATGTTTTCTAGCACTGATCTGGCAGGAAGGTTAGCAAAATGAGTTATATTGCTTTCTGAGTTCGACATAAATTTTGTTACTCAGAAATCAATAAAAGGTCAAGCGGTTGCGGATCATTTGGCAGACGCTCCCTCATCTCGCTCCTTTCCTGGCTTAGATTTGTTTCCTAATGAAAACATTTTTGCAATCAATCACAACCCCGAATGGAAAATGTATTTCGATGGGTCAAGGTGTCAAACTGGTTCCAGAGCGGGCATGGTCCTAATATCCCCCGAAGGCAAGCCAGTTCCCTTATTCTTTCGATTAGATTTTCCTTGTACCAATAACATTATTGAGTATGAAGCCCTTATAGTTGGCTTACGTGCCGCGATAGCACTAAAGATCAAACACCTTCATATCATAGGTGACTTTGAACTTATAGTAAACCAAATAACGGGAACCTATCAGGCCAAGCAAAGTAATTTGTCTTGATACCGAGACCTTTCCTTGTCTTTTCTCAAATGGCTTTCTTCTTTCACAATAGACAATGTCCCTAGAAGAGAAAACAAACATGTTGATGCCATGGCAAGTGCCGCTTCCTTGGTACCTTCCGAAGAAGACACGAAAGAATACCATTTCGTGGTCCAGGTCTTGCGAACCCCCGCGATTCCTAAAGAACCTAAGGTTGAATCTCCTATGTGTTCCCATGTAGACTCTAGGGAATGGTTTTCTGATATCTATAACTATCTGAAGACTAGAAACTTCCCTGATGATGTGACGAGAAACGATCACATTTGTGTGAGGAAGCTTTCGGTTCGCTACGTCATCTTGTTTGAAATCCTTTATAGGAAGGCCTATAATGGCCTGCTTCTTAGGTGTCTTACTAAAGAAAACATACCCCTTTCCCTTAAGGAAGCCCATGTGGGCTCTACGGGTGGACAATTTGGGGGTAAATCCTTGGCACAAAGATTGATACACATGGGATACTATTGGAAAACAATGGAACAAGATTCCTTTGACTTTGTCAAGAAGTGCCCTCAATGTCAGCAACACAGTCGACTCATTCATGCGCCTGCCCAAGAGTTACAAAACCAAACTTCCCCTTGGCCATTCGCTAAATGGGAGTTGGATATTATTGGAAAGATATCACCCTGCTCTTCCAAAGGACATTCCTTTATCATTACCACTACAGATTACTTCATAAAGTGGGTCGAGGCTATCCCACTCCGATCCACGAATGTCGAAGCTATCTATAGCTTCCTTACGAACAACATCATTTCTTGATTTGGATTGCTTGCTACAATTGTTTCTGACAATGGTACACTATTTAAGAACAAAGAAGTGAAGCAGTTCCTCAAGAAATTTCACATCCAACATAGATTCTCCACACCCTACTATCCTCAATCTAATGGTCAAGCAGAAGTGTCAAATAAAACTCTTGAGCTTATTCTTCGTAAAACAGTTAACAAACATGGTAAAGATCGGCACATTCAACTAACATACGCTTTATGGGCCTATTGCACAAGTGTTCGTACGGCTACAAGAACAACACCCTATAACCTCGTGTATGGTCTCGAAGCCATCATGCCCTTGGAGTTGGAAATTTTGTCTCTACGAGTTTCCCTGAAAGGGCTAATTGATAATGAAACCTATCGAGTTAACCGTTTGCATCAACTAGAGATGCTCGATGAGCACCGTTTATGAGCCCTCGAACATCTTAAAGCTTATCATCGGTGGTTATCTAGATAGTACAATCAAAGTGTACTCCCTAGAACCTTTAAAATAGGAGATTTGGTTCTTTGTGAAAACCAGAGAAATGTAAATGTGCCACCTGACCAAAGAGGAAAATTCAGCCCTAACTGGTTAGGCCCTTACATTGTGATTTTTGTATATGGCTCAGGCACCTATGGACTATCATCTATGGATGAAACTCCTTTAAAGGAGCCTATTAACGCTATGCATCTCCGTCGTTACTATGCATAGTGTCCTATGTGGTGCTTTCTCTGCGAGGAAGAGTAGTGGTACTACATATGTTGACATTGTTCATTAACACATTATGATAATTTTGTGTTATGAATAACCACATGCATGTGTGTGTATGTATACCCATTAGATCATCATTGTATTTAATTAACATACAACCATGTTTGTTTAATTAAATCATATTAGAATCTAATATAAGCATACATCCACATGAGAGTATAACATCTATAGCAAGAACATGTGAGAAATGAATAAAAAACATATACATCCATATAAACAATGCCATGAAACTAGCACCGATGTATTTATATATATATGTGTGTGTGTGTGTGCAATGTATGTATCCAATGTCATGTACATGTATCGGGCCACTACTACAAAAAATAAGTGGTTGTTGAATATATGTCTATACAGAAAGATCTACAAGTATGTATAAATAGATATGTGTCTCGCTACAAAAATGATATACATAAAAAATGATGATGATCCCCAGATCACTGCGGCGCATGGCTCCCAAAGCCCTCTGGCTTTGGTGGATGCTTTGGAAGTCGTGCAAGGGGCTGAACGGTGGTCATAGAGAGCGAACGATGAGAGTGTGATGCAGACAGAACAACTTGCATCCCTCTGATCTCCCCCTGTAAGGAGGATATGTCCAGCTCCACCTGCTGCAACTGGTCCCACAGTCGCTGAACCTCTGTCAAGCTCACAGTTGTCAGCTACCCACCGAGGTCATCGAGATGGATCTGAAGGGCGTCACATGACTGCTCAACGGCATTAGCCCTCCTCACTGCCATGTCTCGCTCGACAAGCGCTATCTGCAGCTCTCCCGACACCTGGTCGCATTTCCCTTGCACACTCGTCAGCTCTGCAGTCAGTTGGATGATCTCTACACCCCACTCCTCATATGCAGTCCGTAAGCATATAACCAGCTCGAAGCTGGGGGCATGACTCCCCGCGGACACTAGTCAATACGCCTCAAGGACTGATCCAAAAATCTATATAGCAGGGGTGACCTCTGATATACACTGAGCTATGAGCCTAGTCCATCCCTGTGCATCCTCTACAACCATAAAAAAGAAAAGGCATTAGTAATGCATGGAATATATAAAGATGCATATATCATCAGACTAAAAGTACAAGACATAAAGACAATGAACCATGTATACCTGGATCCCTTGGTTTCCATGTCAGGTCAGGGTGAGGAGTGGTACTCGGACCTGCGTCGCCGGCCTCAGTGGCTGCTCCTAGTACCGCAAGCGATGCAACTGCAGTGGAAGACGGTGGTGCTGAAGAGACAAGGGTAGTCAATGGGGGATTTGATCTCCTCCGTCGCCTTGGCCTCGCTAGTGCCGCCTCCTCCTCCTGGGGCGCCTCCTCCTCCCCGGCCTGTTGTCGGCGTCTCCTCCTGTCCTGTGGTGGCAGGGCTGGTAAGTCCCCCTATGGACCAGGGTCCCCTCCCAGAGCACCCTCGCTGAACACAGGAGCAAGTCGATGCCTCTCCCACCACCGCATGAAATCCATTGCCACACTGACATTGTCCACCGCCGATATGGGCGGTAGATCATGGTCGGGCTCATCATCATCAAATGGGACAATATATGTGATAGTAGGGAAAGGGTGGTCCCCAACCCTTGTCGCGCTCCTATGAGCCCTGGTGTATGTGGGAACATCTGCTGGTATAGTCTGTGGTCTATCATGTTGCTCCATGACCCGACTCCAGTAGTAGGGTACAATGACAAAATCCCTACGTCTAATAAAAAAATGATCTCTTTGCAGGTTCCTCAAATACTTGTTGTCATCAACCCACCTAAAAAATTGATAGTGTCTCCATCAGACCCTATCTGTTGTGAGGGTATCAAGCTGCAACTTCCAAAACTATAAATCTTTGAACCTCCACTGGCCTGTCATGTCATACCAGTGGGCCATGGGGATCTGATACGACTTTCGCTGGGGAAAATTGACCAGCCGAGTGCACATGATGTGGGCAAAGGCCCACACTTGCAAAACTGTGCACGCTGTAAGACTACGGTACTCATAGTGCACGTACCGGCCTAGCTCCTGGTAGAGATGTGCAAGCTTGCTGCCCCCCCAGGCGAAGATGGTCCTATGCTCCACCATCTCTCTGATAGTGTGGATGAGGCCCCCATGCAGATGTGAGCCTCGCCCATCAATCATGATCTGGAAAGCAACGGTCACGACCATAACCCGGTGAATGAGCGGTGCTATGGTCCTCGCCTGGTCATTCCAGTGCATGTAGATGTGGCTTGTGTCGTCATCACCGTCTGTCCTCCCTGTGCAATAGCGGACGCCCTCTGCTCGCTCCCGTGCTGATCGAGTGTCATCTAGGGCCACCTGTCATCCGCGGATGGGTAGTCTGAGGATCCGATAGACATCCTCGAGAGTAATGGTCATCTCCCCAACTGGTAACTGGAACGATGGCGTAGTGGCATCCCACCACTCCATAAGGGCCATAAGCATCTGCTCGTGGTATCTCATCTCTGACATAGTGAACACATGCCAGAGATCGACAGGCTCCAAGAATGTGACCTCATCCTCGGATAAGTGGTCCCTCTGCTCACGAACCAGCCAGAATGCTCACCCTCCAAGATGCTCCTAAATCTCTGGTTACTCCTGCCAAAAGTAAGAAAATTTTGAATTAGAACATCGACATTTTACATCAAAAATTAGGAAAATTTTACTAAGACTTATGCACGACATGCAGACGTTTGCGCACCGTGCATACGTCTCCCGACTATCGCAGTCACCTCAGATATGTTAGCGCGTCTCCAAGATGAAAAACATGTAAAGGAGATGACAGCGCTAATCACATACAACAATGCAATTTCAGGATGCAAGCGCCCAAAAAAGATGCATGTGCACCTCACTGGCGGAAAAATCTTTAAAAAATGCATGAAAAATCACTAAAAATGAGAGTTTGTGACCTACTTAGTCCACCTCGTGACCCTTGACGATGTCTCGGCGCAGCTGCTCCAGCCTCAGCTCCTCATACTCTCTCCTGCTAGGCATTTTGTTGACTTTTCTCTCACAAAATTCAACAATTTGCTCGAGGTGAATAGTGAAAATGACCCTTTTAGGGGCCCACCTAGGTATATATAGGCCCCCCAGGGCCCATTTTTCCTAAGACTTGTGGCTTCCCAGTTTCTCCTGAATTTTCCCCACTAAGCAAGGGGAAAACTTAGGAGGGGGCATAAGGTCGTCTCTTGATCATATTTTTCTTCTGAATTGATGGCTTTTTTCTTGATCATTCCTCTCTCCATGGTAGCTTTCTTCTAATTTTTTTGAGGCTGACCTAAACATTGAGTTTTACAGGATGGAACATTCAACAATTTCACGACCATTCAGATGTTGTTTGTCGAGCTCGGATGTTGGGGGAATCTTCAGTACCGGTTAGCTCAGTTTCAGTAACCACTATGGTCTCTCATTGTTGGCACACAAATCCATAAAATTTAAAAAAATTGGGTGAAATTCTTCTTTTCTACTTTAGTGAGGTTGATTTTTTCAAAATCGAGCCCATTAAAGTGGAGGCAAAATGTAATATCACAAAATAACACCTAATGGAAATTCCATATTCTCGCATTTATGCCTAGCATTTATGACACCCTAAGACATTAATGACAAAATCCCATGGGTCAAAATTTCACGGTTCTGACTCCATGAGGACAGGTTGAGCAACAGAAGCCTGGCGACGTGTTTTCTGAGAATATAGGTCTTGGACGAATGCATAGCGCGCTAGTGTCGTGTCCATTTCTCGAGTTCAAAACACAAAATATGGAAGGTTAACCCTTGTGACACATGTCCTGGTAGTTACATTCTAAAAGTAACGGCTCTTTGTCGCCCTTGTACGCATTAAAACCTCTTTTTTTCCTTTCATTCATAGGTTGGAGATTGGAAGACAACACACTAAATCTCATTCTATTTTGCTACAACTTTGAGACTTCTTCTCCTTTGATAGCAATGCATTCATAGGCAAAGCTATGCCGAACTGAGGTCCCCCCAGCAGCAGTAGCAACTCTCAAGCAAGCACTCAGTCATGCATTCATGTGCTCCAAAGAGGGCCTTAGCCTGTGGGTAACACTCTCTCTTCATTTCTCATTTTCCTTTTACACGTATTTATCTACTCTTTCGTGGTGCGGGTTCTACTCCCGAGCGGGTATTGCTTTCACCACACGCTTATCGTGGTGCAGGTTCTACCCCCGAGTGGATATTGCTTTCACCACATGCTTTGTTTACTCTATTTGCATTCCTTTCCAACTTGGCTATCTGTGGAGGTGGGAACACCAAAGTGAGGTTTGACTGAGGCAGGCCCCTATATAGCCACCCAACAACTTTCTCCTTGATCTCTTGTGTCCAAGTCACGAAAAGGAGCTTGGAGTGAAGACTCGAGTGTCCGAGAAAAGGGTAAGCTTTCTCCAAGCATCGTGGTATTTCCTTCAATATTTGGTTTTTTGGTTAGTTAACAGTCTCGTGTAGATCACTCCTGAGATTGTAAGTAGGATTTATTTTTGTCCATTGAGTTCCTGAGTTCTTTGTTGCTCAAGATGTCAGCATGCCACGTTGGCGTCCTAGAACTGCGATGACGTCTTTTGGCCAAGAAATCTCTCTTCTGGGACAGGACACCTTTGACCCAGCTCTCTTAGGATCCCTGACTATTTCCTTCGAAGTGTAACTAGGTTTTGGTTCTTTATCATTTTACTACTCTAAGGTGTATAAGAGCAGTTCGTTCCTTGGTGATCTCTCGAGAAAGGAGAGACCCATGTGCAACGAATCCCTCTTATATCACAGATACATAATGTACTTATCCTCTTTGAGAACCAAAGTCATGTAGAAGATGAGGGGTAGTAAATCTGCTCCAATCTTTTGCACGCAGCTTCCATGCACTGGGATAGAACTTATCTCCATCAGAGCTCCTCATCCAGTTTCAAAACTTGCCTCAAAAGTCAGGTCAACCAGATCAACTTCTTTCCAATTCCACCCATTCTGAACTTGAAGGAAATTGGTCTTTTAGTCTATAACTACATAATTGGAGGCAGAAGAATTTAGAGTATCACCAATAATACCACATCATCTTCTTCCTTATTAACCTTACAAAATGAAAACCCTTATGATAATTCAGAACATTGCACTCAATAGTAAAGCCTTTATCCTTCAATGAATGATTTCAGTTATGCTCACTATCCCTATTTATGGGCCACCAATGCCACTACCAACTTGATCCCTATTTACTTGTGAGTCATGACTCATGTGAGGTTGGGTATAATGATAATTGTGCAAACCAAAAAACCAACTTAATCGATTTGTGTAACTTAAGCCTTACATTTACAATTAAAATGTTTAATTTGATTGACGTTTGGATACATGTAAACTGTACCTCAAGCTAACAAGTTGTCAAAATCACCACTCAAACGATATGAAATCATTACAAATCTTGTTTCAATTGATCATTGGATTAATGACATCATCATATACAACACGTTGTTCAGTTTTCAATATCAAGCTATCTAATCAATCACTTTGGATGTACATATGGCATTAATCCATGGTACCACAACCGCACTTTCTTCAAAAGGATTGAGAATTAAATGAAAGGTAGAGTACTTTGAGGCATTGAAAAGAGAGAATTAAATGTCTTGTTTTACCTTAATCATTATCAATGTCCACTAATAAGTCACAATAAATTTCATTCACTTATGATTAGAACTATATGTTGATAATACCTTAATCATTATCAATATCCACTAATAAGTCACAATAAATTTCACTCACTTATGATCAGAACTATATGTTGATAATTATTATTAGTTTTAAAAGCCACATTTTTATATTGAACAAAGTAAAAAGGATTTACAAGAATGGAGCCACGAAAAGTATTTTAATTTAAGTAGCTAAAGATTGAAGTACATACTACATAGCCAACCTGGCCAAAAAGCCACTAACCGTGACAAAAAAACTAGTCACAAAATACATATGAAAAGAACTGTTACGTTGTACAATAAAATATAGACACGATTCATTACTAAAAATTATTGTAACAATAGATGAGGCCCTCAACCAGGTGGTTGAGTAGAAGGTGAATTTAATTTAACAAAGTAACAACAGAGAAGAAAAGCGAATCACCCAAAACCTTCCTCCAAAACTCCAGACTCTTTAATGATTCATTTTTGTATCACACAATAGACCACATCTCATATTAACCAAGGCAAGAACCTGCACTTTAGAAGCATGCAATTCCACTTTCTGAAAGATTCCACCAATAGGTGCTAACCCACTTTCAAAATTGTAATGCTCCAGTGCCAACTCCAACAAAGAAATAGAGTAAATGAAAGGCTGCAAATAACGTATTGCCAATGTCTTCACCAAATATTTATCGAGAAAAATGTCCATGCAATTAGACAAGAAATCCAAAGCTACCTTATAATATAGAGCAACGGGATTGTTCTAAATGCATTCCCTACGCACAATTATTCTTATAGCATCCTCAACCTACACACAAGGAATTGTAAAAACCTTACCTAGCTTTCGTTTGTCATATGCATCATCATTTCTTTTCTCCCAAAAACATTTGGGTAGCATGACACACCATGAAGACTTCATATCATAATTAAATTGAGAATAGAGAAGAAAGAAATCAAAGCCAAATATATTATAAATGATATGAACAACATCAAGTTGGTGAAGTATATATAGAAGTTAGAACAAAGATAATGACATCAAATACTCAACACTTGACATTTAATTCACCACTTGATGTGACAATATTATTTTGAAAAAATCGATTCATGACTTTAAATCATTTAAAAAATAATAAAATGTCAATCATTGATATTTTAAAATCTAACGGTTCTGGCATTATTCTGAAGGTTTGAATTCACAAGTCTAGTGCTTCAAACATTTTCTTCCAGAATGAAACTACAGTCATCCATGATCTTCCTATAACAGCCCAGATCAACCTGACAACTGTAAACTTGCTTCCCCTTTAACCAATAGGCCAGCTACCATAATGTATATCCTCCTTTAGCAATAGACGACTGAGATTAGAACATCTCAATGAACAATTTTGCACGTGCTCATACATCCTTTTAGTAGCACATTGTTTAACCTTTCATAATTGTTAAGAAATGTTTCACCAAATATTCCCATGCCTTTTATAGTTTTATGGACAGTGGCGATGACACCACATGGCTCATTCCCGCTATCCCTCCACAATCCTAGATCTGACAATGGGTCCCCCATGGGCTAGCAGGGAACAACTAAGATTCATTTGTCAGAGCATATCTTAACCGTTGATTTGATCACGTTCAACCATCGACACCTTTGAATAGTGGTAGGGCCCACCACAAGAGTGAATAGGTGTCACTTGCCCACTCTCCCTCTGGCTTCTTAATTTTATTATTTTAATCCTGTGGGCTAGCGGGGAACCAATGAAAATTATTTGTCAATGAAAATAATTTTTTTGGTTTGAAAACATTTTTGAATCATTAATAAAATTAGTACTAAAATTTCAACCATTTATTTTTGGAAATCTAATGGTTCTAGTGTTATTCCATAGGTTTGAATTCACAATTCTAGTGCTTCAGACAATTGCTTCCAAAATGCAACCACAGTCGTCCATTGAAAATTCATCCAACGATTGTGTGGGTTATATTGATTTGCACAGGCATCTAGCTTCAGACATAATGAATATGTTGACACTTGTCCCCATTCCAAACACTTTATGAAGGAATTTGGATGTGTGAAAAAATTGTCTCGGAATAGAACAATATGTAGCATTTGATATTTTCGCCACCCACACTATGTTTTATTATCGACATACCAGTTTATTTCGCAAATGAATTTTTCTATTGGTTTGAGATTATGTTTAATTTGCTAATGGTTTTTTTCTTCATTTGAAAAAATGTTTAGTTCGCCAATTAAAATATATTTTTTGGTTTGAAAACATTTTTGAATCGCCAGCAAAAATATTTTATTTGTTTGAGCACAACTTTAATTTGCCAATAGAAATATCTTGTTGGTTTGAAAACATATTTAATTCGCCAATGGAAATATTTTATTGGTTTGAAAATAGGTTTTAATCACCAATGAAAATATTTTATTGGTTTTAAAAAAATTGTAATTCACAAGGATTTTCCATAGACTTCTAACGATTACAGAAGATTCACCAATTGCGATTAATTTTGTTTCCCGAAAAATGAAAAAAATTGCCAATAAATTTTTTTTTTTTATTAGGAAGTATACAAGATTCGCCAAGATTTTACACCTTCACCAAGGGGGGGTTCTTAAAGTTATCCCTGTTGGAGAGTTGGAGAAAAATTAGTCAATTAAACAATTATGAAAATCATTTAATTGTGAGGATTAGGGGATTAGGATTTTTAATTAAATAATTGGGAATTATTTAAGCAAGAAGGATTATTAGCATGAAAATTATGAATTAATTAAATAACCCTAATTATTCGATTAATATGGGAATAAAGCGAATTTAACTAAATAATAAGACATTATTTAATCAAATAGAGAAATTAGATGAATTATGAGGGAAATGATGTTAATACGTGAAATCATGATGTGTGATATGCTTAGGATATTTTTAGGTGTCTACATTTTTCCCCTCTTTGAAGCAATGTACTTGTGTTGTTTCAAAGACTTGATGTTGCTTGGATTTTTTTTAAACAATTCCCCTAATTTTACCTAATAATGCCCCATTGTGCCCCAGCAGATGAAGGAATGATGGTGTGCTTCCCCCTCGAGAAATTGGCCAATTTTGTTTTGGGTCGAGATCATGACAAGGTTACATGAGTAGTTTTATTGAGTAAAGGATAAAAAATAAGTCTAGGAAGTTGACAAAGTGATCAGGATCAATGAACAAGATTGAAAAATAGGCTAGTAGGGCGGTCGTAGGCAAAACCCTGGGGTTTTGGAGGTCATATATATACATTTGGGCTCAAAATATCCTCATTTGCACACTTTTCTTTATAAGTATCCAGAGCTTTGAGTTGTTAGTTTACTAGGACACCTTGATATGGCGCTCATTCCTTGTGCAACACATCATGTAGAGAAGGTGCAACCATACCAGAGGCCTACTCGAGTGGGCCCACCTATACATACCATGTTAATTTTTGCTTGCACTTAAGTTTAGGGTATCAAATTGGTAGCTAAAGGTAGGAAAACAAATGTGTTGATCCATGGATTGACACGATTGTAACTTGACATGGCGTGCTTGCAACTACAAATTGTTGTAGTTGTCAAATCATGTCACAGTTGTTAAAATGTATCACGGTTGTAATGCCTTATCACAGATAAAGTGACACATTTGAAAACATGTTCATGAATGAATTTGGGGGTTCAACATGTTTGAAAAATAGCCCACGTATGACTGTTAAGCTTTATCGCATTTGGAAAAAGTGACGTATTTGTTCTTTTGCTCAAAAGATAGGTTTTTTATTAAAAATTTGGTAATTTGACGTTGTGGGTGCTATGCTTGAAAGCAGTACTTCACCCTATCTACTATGAGGAGTATAGATCGAGGATTTTGGCCGAATGGTGCACTTAGGAGAGATTGAGATCAAGTTTCTTTCATTGGTTGGTCTCTACTACATCTCCTACATGCCTAAGATTAGGGCTCATAGGGTGATGATGACTGTGCTTGTGGAGTGATGGAGATCAAATTTAGTAACTTTCCACCTTCTAACAAGAGAGTGTGCTATTACATTGGAGGATGTATGGTGCATCCTGAGGGTGTCGATTGAGGGTATGCAAATTATTTATGATGTGGATTGAGGCACAACATCCATGTAGAGACCACTTGGAGAGGAGGAGCTAGAAGTTGTGGATGGACAACTGATATGAGACCCTTCTATGAAGAGGTCAATGAGATTGTTTTGACCTTAGCAAGATTGATTATGGGACCCATCATACCAGACCAATGATCATGAGGGTTCTTTATGGGATGTGGTTTTATCATCGAGGGAATGATCACAGAGGGGATTACCTACATGTGGGTACCTTGCATCCTTATGCACTTGTATCATGATATGCACTAGGTCTGTTGTAGATCTACTACCAGTTTATCTATAGGAGTGACTCTGCTTCATATACGAGCATGGGAGCGGATAGCAGTGACTCGACAAGTGGGAGAGTTAGAGAGAGGCAGGGGACCTATTTGGATATAGATATGCCCCTATGCTCACACATCATCACATGGGAGAGTTGCATTTCTAGAGGGGTGCCTTTGATGATATGACTAAAATTATTTGGAGACCATGGCTACAATGAAAGGAATGGATAGATGATCACCTACATTTTGCATATAGTTGACAAACTTGTTGGCTAATTGGGTGTAAACCTCACATCCTGGAGGGTTATTTACGAAATAGAGTGATGAGATAGTTTGGTGAGAGACATTTAGTAACTGCAAGTGATTATCATGTTATCTTTTCTAGGATCTAGTGAGAGAGATAGCTGAGTGGGGTGGTCTGGTAGTGTCATAGGTTGCACTTACTAAGTTTTCATAACTTGCTCCCTAGCCACGGGGATGGACAAGAGGTCCAAATGATCCCAGGACAACATCAAATTATGACACTTGGTGGGTACATTGGTGACCACTAAGATTCACACATTTGGCTGGTGGACCTAGATCCATAGGTGCCAACAAGAGGAGGAGAGAGGAAAAGCCTGGGCAAGCCTGATGGATGAGACAAAGTTATTAAAAAAGCTTAGAGGGATGACTACCTACATTAGCAATAGGTTGCACAACAGGTTGGTTAGCAAGTGGCACCACAACAGGGTCCTCCTCAGTAGAATCCATAACAACAATAGGATCAATCATAGGTGGACCCTCAACAAAACGAGGCCAGGGGTGAAGATGATCAAGACACAAACATCTAATTAGCTCTTGTATTATTAGAGAGGGATTAGGTTCATTGTGAGCGAGATGGATATAGATTATAGTGGGATCAAGTGATAACTCAACTCATACAAACGACTATAGAGAGGGATTAGGCCCTCGTAGAGTGAGACCAAAGGGATATAGAGTGATACCATGCCCAAGTAGAGAGATACCTAAGAGCTTCCAAGAGGGATGCAAATATTACCTAAAAACAACAAGGGGAGGCTCAAATAACATAAATTATTGTTGAGAGAGATGCAGAGTGTACTCAGAGGATGCAACTAGAGATTGCATAGGGATCTATGATCATGCCAACACGGTATTTGTAGGATACTAGATCTCTCATATAGGAGGAAACATATTACAAGACCATGTACGAGGCATTTATCCTGAGGGAGCGCGGGTAGCCTAGATTTTTTTGCTTGGAGCAGTACTATGGGAGGATTAGGTCAATCTAATGGTGGGTCAATAGGACATCCTTCCTAGCAGGTGCCAGAACAAGGTGAGAATCCACATGGATCCTCAAAGCATGATCAACAACAACAACAACAACAACAACAGATTATGGGTCCCCCACCTCCTCAACCTCCTAATAGAGAGGAGTGAGGGAGCTCAAGGTAACTCAATGTTATATAGATATTCTTTGATGTACAAATTATTGTTGTAGACACATTTGTATACATTCATCTACTTTTCAGCCTCATGTATATATGTATTTTTTATTTATATTATTGTATCACACACTTGATGTATGTATCAAATATTTTGTATCATGATTTTTTTAATTTTTGATGATATATGAGATGAGGTGATCCTTTATGATGTACCTATAACATGGTGTTATGATGTATGTTATGATCATTCTATTATGATGTATGGATTACGGATGCATGTGTTATGAGATGTTATTTCATGTTTTCGTGACATCATGATGTGATGATGGATATCCCTTTATTATTTTTATGATATGACATGTTACTAATGATCTATGAATGTAGGATGTATATCATGGATGATGCGATTATGATTTTTTTTGTATTTTCATATGACTATATTATGAGTATGCATGATGTATGATGTGAGATATGTTGACGGTTTACGGATGTAGGGTGGATGCATATATTTTTATTATGTCATGATTATTTGACATAAATGTTAGTACAGATAGAAGAATAAGGTAGAAATGGATGATGATGTTTATCAAGATTCCAGTAAACCTATGATTATTCTAAGATTTTATTAGATATGTGATGATATAGGATAAGTGATTTTGATTTTGATTTTTAGATTATTCCACATAATATAGAGCAATCCTTATTTTATGTAGCAAGTAGACACGATGCACCAAGGTATAAAGAACCGAGGTGACTTTGTATCTATTGCATAAACTTTGACTTTGCAAACAGGTATGAATATCCTTGTTCATACCTGACATACACACACCTTGTTTGATCATGTGAGAGAATGAAGCCATCAAAGTAAGGAGACCAATACACAAAAGGTATGAACAACCTAATATGTACTAGACGTTGTATTAATCAAGACTATCCCTGCACACACAAGGCAAGTATTCACCAAGGTCATATTACAAGAACATCCAACAAACATAGCATATGAAAGTAATGAAAAATGCCACATTATGTACCCTTCTAGACATACCAAGATATTGAAGATCAAGGCAATTTCAAGTGAGTGATGTAACTTGAGACAAAAATATAAAAACAAAAGAAAAGATCAAGATAAAAAATATCAAATGTCATCATATCTCTTGCCAGAGAGAGTTGTTTTAGTTGTTGTTTGAAATGATGTCTATTGTAGGAAAGATATATTTGTTAAGAAATTCATTGGATGTTAATTTATTTTAAGGATGTTTAGGTTGCTAATATTAAGGTTAATCAAAATGTTTGACAATAATCAAGAATTATGATGTTGCGTAAAATTTTGTGTTTCACTAAGTGCACTTGTACCTGCTTTTATTATTTTGCTAAAGGTGAGGATGATGATAACTTTATTCAGGATAACAGATTATTACATATGAAAGTGAAATGGGATTGATGATTTGTTTATTTTTTAAATGTTTTTGACTTTTTGAGGATGTTTTGAGGTTTTTTTGGGAAATTTGCATTTTCTAGGTTTATTTTTTGTATTTTGATAATATTTGAATGTTTTTGGATGTTTTCAACATGTTTGAATGTTTTTGAGATTTTGGGTTATTTGGATGTTTTTGAATTTTCAAAATATTTAGATGTTTTTGAGATTTTCTGAATGATATCTGGATCATGATGTGAGCTATAAGACATGGATGAAGATTTATTCCTAAAGCAAGATGTTAGTATCTTCCCCAAGTCTCTAGCAATGTATGAAATGCCTTGAATGGATGCATAGATCAAGATGATGGATGGGTAGATATGGGACGAGGCCAAGAACTATATTGTGTTAGGATAACACGTTCAATTTTTTTAGGATGATTATTTGGATAGTGTTGGATCACTCAAGATATGGTATTTCATAGGATAAGATAGGATCAATAATAATGACCCATGTCAAGATTTTTCCAAAAGCAAGTTTGAAGTATACCCCTAATCTTTGTCAAGATCAAGATATTTTTAATTTTGGATACAAATGGATTGGATTGGATTGGATATCAGATATTGTATTGGATATTGAATATCGAATATTAGATTGGATATGGATATTGGATTGGATATGGATATAGGATCGAATATGGATATAATGAGATACTTCCACCTAGAATGACACACACAAATGCTTGATTCTACGCATGATGCCTATTTGCTAGGTTTTCATCATGGTACTTGTCTAAAGCACCATCGAAGTGGTTTTCATTAGAGGACATTTTTTCTCTTTATTGTTTTCTTGAATTTTTTTTATCTTTATTTGGTTTTATGGATTTTTATGCTAAACTACCCATAGGTCCTAATATAGATACTATTGTCATGATGTGCCAATGATGTCCTACCTGGAGGAGTTGCTTTGCCAGGATGCATGCGCTTGAATGTAACCCCTAAATGTTCTTATATTTTTTGATATTGAAGTTAACCTTATCTAAATGCGCACATCATGATAGAGTGCCCTTAGAGTCCTTATGATAAAGAGTTGCTCTTAGGACACAGTTAGTGCAAGAATTGGATATTCTGTGTTTTATGAGGGAAGGTGGATTTGGATGAGAAATATGAGATGAGGGTGGATTAGTTGATAGTTTGGATAATGGATATTTGATTCTCCAAACTTGGGATGATGAGCAACGAAAGGTGTATATGGAGGTCGAGTGGAATTAGGACCAACTTCTTCATATACTTTGTATGTCATTGTTGAAGCTTTCTTTTGCATTGATAGACATCTTTGATAGATGAAATTCTCTTTTTGATTTTTTCCCATATTATTTTATTTGACTAATGGAGTTTGATAAGGATTATTTGTTTTATTTTTCTTTGGGATCCATTTGAATTTTATGTGTACATTTTGATTTGTTGATTCTTTTGCTTCAATTACATGCTCTCATCCTTTATAACTATTTTCTTCTTGTTGATCCCAATCAGTAGGTAGAAAGATGTGAGGATGACGATTCATGACATGGATGGTTGAAGTGCTAGCAGTGGGTTCATCATAAGGACTCTTCATGACACCCATGTTGATATTTCCATTAGATAAGGTTTCCCCCAATATTATGGAGGTATTGCTGCCATGTTTAGATTCTTTGATCTTTGAATAACTGATACCTTGATGCTAGGATTGTCAACCATCTGCACTGCTTCTAGGATACTCTATTCATGTAGGCCTAATATTTTTCCCTGATAATGCATTCACTAATTTTTTTTGTTTCTAACTGAATATGATTTGTCTTGGAAACAAGGTGCTAATCCTTCTCTATTTTATTGTGGATCTTTAAAGGTGGTAGTTTATTTATTGGTAAGATGGCTTGCCTTGAAAAAGGTAAGTGATCCAAGTTTATAAGTCTTAGATGCTTCAATATGCTAGATATATCCATGCTTAATGTTTTCCATCTAAGTTTAGGATGTGTCAAATTTTGATTATATTTCAAGAGATGTAGACGATTCATAGTCGATGTAAAAACTTTCTTCATAATCAATTTATAAAATGTCACAAGGAGATTTTGTGGATTCTACTATGCCTTGAATATTTGCAAGGATGTCGAGAGTAGGAGACTCTTGTATTGGAAGAAGATCATCTATGTGTCCTATGGAAGCAAGTATATCATGGGTAGATATAGGAGTGCTTGGTGTATGGATACGGTCTTCTTTTGGAAAATCATATATTGCTTGGAATATACTTATTAAGTCATTGTAGTATTTCAGAGATATGGATTCTTGATCTTGATTTATTTTAGAGTTATCTTTGTTATCCTTTGGATTATACTCTTGACATAGATCGAGTTCAAAAAATGGATTAATTGGAAGGGCTTTTGGATGTCAATTCAAAATGTGGACATGTGGGTAATAACACTTGGCTTAGATTTTCTTCATTAAGTATGAGCATTGGATTAAGGATCTCTTGACCATCACATGGATTCAAATTAAGTATTAGATTAAGGATTTCTTGATCATCAATTGGACTTGAATCAAGTGGTGGATTAAGGATTTTTTCATTATGTGCTAGCATGAGGTCAAATGATGTTAATATGTCTTAAAATGGATCATTGCTAGACATTGGTTTCTTGATATATGTCAATTTTCTTATTATGTGAGGTAGAGGCATCGTCAATGTGATTATTTATAGATAAATGTTGAAGGTTATCCTTAACAGTGATTGCACCTTGATCAATAAGGTCTTGTATGAGTTTTTTGAGTCTCATGCAATTTGATGTTTCATGACCTTTTGTTATGTGATATTGGCAATAAGCATTATCATTGTAACTTGGGATTTTGTAATAAGGTTCGTAATCTCCTTGTGACCTTGGAAGATTGATGAAATTGGATCGAACAAGCTTGTTTAACACAAAATCGATTGGCTCCGCTAAAGGAGTGTACTCATGTTTGGTGGTGTTGTTGGATTATAATGTGATGGTGGAAGGACTCATGTTTTGATTGTTTGGTTGATAGATTTGTAAGTTTTGACATTGATTAAAATATAACATGTGACATGGTGTTCCAAAGTTTTGATTAGGGACACTCATAGTTGTTAAGTCATTGAAGCTAGTAGGATATGATGACCCCATGCAGGGATGATATGGAAGTGAATTTGGAAAATAGATTTACATTAACACGTTTTTTCTGATTTCTAGATGATTTTTGCAAAAACACCTAAGTAACCTTAGACTAACGTTTAGATGATGAGTTGTTTTGCTAGTTGGATAAGATCAACTTGATCCAAGGAAGACTAGGAGGTGTTCATATGTTGTTGTTTTGAATTATCAGGATGACTATAGGCCTATTTTGTATAGGTCTCTATTTAAAACATGAATTATGTTTCTGATATTTTTGAAGGTTATGTCTTTTTAGACTGATAGTCAAATGCGTTGTTTCACAAATACGTTGAAAGCCAATAATAAGTGGTACATTGACTTGATAAATGCAACACAATTTTTCAAAAGTGCTAGACCACTGACAAAGGCAACATAGTGTGAAATTAAAACATGACACTATAAGTTTTTGATAGAAAATTAATCTATTACAATGCACTAAGATATGAAAACATGTCGAGATGCAACAAACGCGCCGTTAAAAAAATAGAAGCGTTGATATATAAACAAATGCATCAAGATGTCTAAAAAAGTGTCGAGATACAATATAAGCATCACACTATTGAAATCAAGGGCATCGATTTGTCTTAGAGATAGGTTTTCAAAATTTGATCCTACATACGTCTAGGTTTTTGAATTTTGTTGAAGTATAATTTGTGTTTGATTGATCTGGCAAGTGATAGAAAATAACAAAACATGTAGAACTGGATCAATAGGTCAAGTTTGGAATATTTTTCGTGTGCCTTCTTCAATAAGATCATGCTAATTGGTATCATGGGTAGATTTACAATAAAGACATGTCATAGATACACATCATATTTTAGTGATAGATCATGATTATCATCTTAGAGTAGACCTACACAATAGAATACCATCCAATGAATGGGTGACTAGAGTATGCCAAGGTCATGTACCACCTTGACATCTCTCACCTTGAAAGGAAAAGATCCTAATCAAGGAATATATGTTGCCTCAATAAAGGTTAGTACATAGCAAGTAACTTCATGTATTGATCCTTGTATGTTGCACCACTTTAAGTAGACAGTTTATAAATAGCTCTTAGGCTTCTAGATTTTACAAGTTCATAGTAGGGGTCTGTTGTGAATGGAGAGCTCGTCTAATATTCCTAAGTCGAGAGGGGTATCATCTCTTCTCGTCACCTATACATGTCTTAGAAGATCAAGGGTCATGAGGCTTGGATTGAAGGACGTAAGCCACTCCTTGGGGTACAACTTTTGTTCTCCTCCATTTATATAGCTCATGGGAAAACATGCTTGAGATCAAAACTTGGGGTGATGAGGCCCCCAAGCAAGTCTCCTACTTATAAATAAATGAAAATAGTGTTTCTTTTGATCCCCAAGATCATTCTTAGGAGTTGCGATGGGAGAGCATACACAACACTATATTTCAAGGTGTACAAAAAAATTACAAATAAATGGTATTCTCGATTTCCAAGATCACACTGGATGCAAGGAAAGAGCATACACACACATCCACTTACCAAACACACCATAGAATTCTTTTTAAGTGCACCAAGGATTCAAATATGTGGTTCAATTTTAAAAACACAAAATTCAAATGTGCAAGTTGTGGGTAAATTTTAATCCCAAATTGAAGTGTGCAAGTTGTTGGTTTGTTTTAAGCACCAAATCAAATATCAAAGTTGTATTGTTCTTTTTAAATGCACCAAGAGAAAATGAAATTTGTATTGTTCATTTTATTTGCACCAATTGGAATGTGAGATTAATTTTAAGTGCACCAAGGGAAAATGAATCCTAGATTAACTCAAAAACCTACAACACAAATGTTAGTAGATTCTTTCATCCAATATTCTCCCCTCGATTACCACACAATGCAAAATGTTAGCTAAGACAGACAAGATCAAAAAATAGAGAATGGTTAGGGTTAGGCAAATGGGTGAAATCAAGTTGATAAATTGTAAACCTTATCAGAACAATCGTGTTGATACATGAAAAACACAACATAATTTTGCAAACATTTAATTTTGTGAACAATCAACCACGTTGATTTGTTGCAAAGGCATCATGATAGTATAGATGCACCAAACTATAGATGCATTGACATTTTGATAAAGAATTGATATTTGGATAAAAGTGTTGCACTATTAGTCTATAAAGGCGTCAATATTTTGCAAAGGCATCATAGTTTCAATAAAGGCGCCACACTGTTTCCTGCAAACAAACAAAACATAAAAGTCAAATGCATCAAGATTTAAACAGTCACTGAACTTTGAGTTGCAGATGCGTCGAGCTTTGACAAAGTCGTTGCACTATTGAAACAAAAGCGTCACACTGTCTTTGTAACTTGCAAGGCCGACAAAACTCCAAAAAAATGATTAAAACGGGGACATGGGTCCCACCGGGCGTGCCAAAATTTCATATGGTTAGCTTACATGATCAATAAAGAATTGAATTAAAGCAATCAAATCCTAAAACATTAAGAATCTACAAGATAATGATCAAATAAAATCCATACTCAATGAAATTCATTTGAAAAGAAATCAAAATGTTTAATCTAAGAAATTAAACATAATTCAAGACAATTAAACAATTAGAAGGTGAAAACCCTCAATCCCATTATGGATTGAAGCATAATTGTGATATGGATTGCTCAATTAAATGCATAATCCATGTTGTAAAAGATTTTATATGAGAGGGTTGATTCACAAAAGGCTCTAAAATGCTCAAGATTGGCTCAAGAATTCTAGAGAGTAAGGATGCTATGAAGATTGTGAATGATATTTTGAAGAGGAGAGGCTTTGTCTTATAGATATTAGAAATTCTGATCAACGATCAAGATTCGATCTAAGGATCAATGGATGAGAGGAAATCAAGGATATGAGTGTGGATCAAGGAGGAACAATGGTTGAGGATTCATGAGAGCTCAAAATATCCCTTATTTCATCGAAATAGGTTAGAGATATTTTGAATTGGAGGGAAGAATTTAAATTTGAAAAGGGAATATTCTTTGGGAATATCCTTTGTGCAAGTTGGAGAGTTGGAGGAAAATTAGCCAATTAAACAATTATAAAAAAAAATTAATTGTGAGGATGAGGGAAATTAAGATTTTTAATTGAACATTTGGGAATTATTTAATCAAGAAGAATTATTAGCATGAAAATGATGAATTAATCAAATAACCCTAATTATTCAATTAATAGGGGAATAAAGTGAATTTAACTAAATAATTGGACATTATTTAATCAAATAGAGGAATTAGGTGAATTATGAGGGAAATGATGTTAATACATGAAATCAAGATGTGTGATATGCTTAAGACATTTTTAGGTGTCTACACTAATATCTTACCCATATCATTATTTATGTTGGCACTTGATTTTGTGCTCCATTTTCTAAGTAGATTGAAGTATAGTGTAGACACCTAAAATGTGACCATAACCTAACCACACCTCAATTTAGCTTATCTTAATCCATTAATTAAATAACTAATATTTATTTACTTATTTAATTTATTTCATCACATTTATCACACCAATTAATTAAATAAATATTTATTATTTATTTAATTAATTTATCTATTACCCTTATCCCCAAATCCTCCAACTAAATTAATTAATTAATTTAGGTTAATTAATCCCCTTTACCTTTTCCTCCACTATTTAATTCCCATTTATGTACTATCCTTGTCCATTTAATCCTATCCCTTAAACTTGTTCACATGGATCACAATCTAAAATTTCCATCATGTGACAAATATCCCCTTCACATGTCTAACTAGTTCCTTGTCTAGATTCATTGAACCTGGACAGTTTCCAAAAGTCAAAATAACTTTCCATCTCATCCATCCATTCCATATCCCACCTCTTAATCATAGCCATCCACATAAGGATGTTTCCGTAATGTACATCCTAAACCTAGACCTTGTCCCTCATGTGATACTTGTCACATGACTACAACCTTTGATCCAAATCCAAATCCTTAGCCAATCCTATCCATCCATTAATCAATGCATCTTGACTCTTGTTTTCTCACTTGGAAATTATATAAATGAGTGGACTTCCATCCCATTTTTATCAATCTCTACTCATGTTGATGTCATGCTATTGAAATTTTTATTGAATCATCTTGATTGCACTATCATGTTGTTGGAATCATGAGCAACCACATCCAATCTATGAATATATCAACATACTACACTTGATATTTATGAGGTTTGCATGTATTTGGTTTGATTTAAGCTATATTTGATGCATATTTCATTTATATCATTTGTATGCAATACATATAGTTTGGTGAAGAACCCTCTTTTTAAGACCTATTGGAAATTTGGCCACATAATTAGTGCATTAAAATCTAAAACTATGGGGTTTATTTTAAAATTATGTCATTTTACAAGGTTTTATAATTTAAATCAGGCATCTATCTTCAATTTCAAGTTAATTAGGCAAGTTTTTAGCCCAAAATCAATATTCTAGCAATTGGAAGCGAACCTAGATAATGTGGTAGAAAATGTGAAATATCTTGATTTTGATAATTGAACAAGCTTGAGATAATTCATAAAAGTTCTCTAGTTCTAGTTTCATGATCATCAGGCAAGATTTGTAGTCATAGTGGAATTTCTATTAAGTACCTGCAAACTTGTTGTCATTACGAAGGAACCCCTAGATAATGCCTAATTGTTCAAATTATAGTGAATGAATAATTATCATTGGTAATTATAATTATGTCTCACAAGGTTTTGCTCCTCCAAGATGTAATTTGGCCTTGTGGCATCAATATTATCATTCCATCCATGAAAGTATTAATTGTCACTTATTTCAATGGTAGGAATTAAAACAATATCTTATTGTTTAAATTTAGCCTAGGGGTAAAAATATGGCTTGATTAATCTTGTTGTAAATCCCATGGTCATTTTTAAACATAATAATATTGTAAATTCACCTTTTAAAAGGAAAAGACTATTTTTTTCATGTAGCTACTCAAGGAGAGAATATTCCTAGCCAAATCTTGCACAATACCTCTTTTGTGCATAACCATATAGATTATTAATAATGTTGAAATATTATTAAGAGGGTAGTAAAATGAGAAGTTTCTATTTTTACATGCCTAGAAAAGTGATGAAACGTAGGAATTATCAATAATGTTTAAATATTAGAAAATGAAACATCAAATGTGATGTTTTCATTCCCTCACACTAGTAATGGAAACAACAAACATTAACATCTTTACTCTCCCATGCCAAAGAGGGAAGTGCTAGTTTTATAAGCTTGCAAATAGATGGGGTTAACGTATGAATGGAAGAATGAGACATTAGTTAGTAGCTTCATTTAGAAGGATTTATACCTAGATAATAAAAAATGATCAAGTCAATTGTAGAAGGATGGAAATATCAAAGCTTAATGTCTTTATAGACTTAGACTAGAGATAATGTGACATTGTTGTTAGTTTTTTAGAATAAGGATGATAAAATAATTGATACAATAGGGGGAAGTTGAAGAAAATAAATCCATTTTGATAACTATAAATGAAGGAAGCATTGGTTACTTGTGTGACCTTTGTTCGTGCTCCCATTGTCCAAATTTTTTACATGAAGCTAAATCAATCACATCTCAGGGGAATGAGTTGGGAATGAAACCAAATGCACTAAAATTCAACACAACCATGAATGCTTGAGAATGTCATCACTCCCATTTTATATGTATTTTATACAATACAGGTATTTGAAAGAACTAAACAGACTTGAAAAGTTAAAGAGTTGCTCTAGATAATTAAATTATAATTTGGAAGCCTACAATCGAATAAGGTTGGGGGTTATTGATGGAAAAAGGAGGTTCCATTCTTCACGAAAGTAAATCAATCAAACTGGAATGATATATAAGACACAACAACATATATTTAACTAATAATATGAAGACAAATGGATGCTTGAAAACTATTTTATGAAATTCCTAATTTTAATTATAAAGAGAAGTGAGGAGTTATAGGAGGGAAAATAATTGTTATTAGCCAAGTTTTTAATTTATAGTAAAAGGATAAATTTTGGAGGGTCAATTTCTTCACCTACATGGTGAAAATTAGGACGAAAAACACATTTTTACGTAAAAATTTACATGTGAATACAAGTTAAAAATTGGGAAGACAATTTTTTCTTGCCTATAAGAGGATAAAATATAGGAGGTTTAAAAGATACTATGGAATATTATTATATGCCCAATAAAATTACATATCAAAAAGCTTAGCTTGTGCCACTTGTCACTCTTGAAATCAATTTTATTTTTTCCTCTTATGATATATTATAATTTATGGGTTTTATTATAGGAGGTTAGGATTATTGGTTTTGGGCTACTGGAAGTTCCCAAGCCAATCTTGGGTCCACACTGTAATCAATTTGATGTTTTTAGTAAAAAATCTTAAACAACTATATTTAATGTGAATATTATTTGATTCACAATATAGTTTCTAAATTTGGTATTGTAATGTCTATTTAGTAAATCAATAAAAGACATATTGTTGTTTTCTCCATGCAACCAATCTCTAGTTCTTTGTCTATGCTTGAAGGAATTTGAAAAGTTTCTAAGTGCATATTTGCTACACTTATATTGGGATTAGTTAGTTTGTATTCAAGGAATATAATAATTTTTTTTATCAAAAGTTATTTGTGATAGGAATCCTTTCTAATTTGGTACATGGAGTTTACAAATTTGAAAAAGATATTTAAGAATGGGTTAAATTGTTCAAGGCACAAAGGCATTTGAGAGTCTAAGATATACAAGACATATAAATATAAATTAGGTTGATCTAAATATTGAGTTTCTTTTCCATTATTATTATTGTTTCTAGGTTGACTCAATTCCTGCAAGATAAGGTAATCATTTCTGTTTGGAATTATCTTCAGATGGCGCTGGGAGTTATTGTTGCGTCGCGGGCTAGGGATTTTAAGCCTTAGTCGCAGCTTGGTCCCTCCCATTTTGTGCCTTCTTACCTATGATCTATGTTCCTTTGGCTAGTGTGGCTTGCTATTTAGGTGTGGAGAGGGATGTTGTGTGCTAGGTCAAGGATTATTTTAATTCTTGCTGCTTTATTTTTATTGCCTAGTGCGTGGTGTGTTGGGTGTGGTTTGTAGAGTGTGGGTGGTGTATTTGGAGGGTGGTGATTTTTCTTGTTTCCTTTGTTTGGATTGTTCATTACTAATGGTGCTAGGTGAAGTTTCGGGGGGGTTTGATAAAATGATATTTTCTAAGATTGTTTTAGGGGTGGATCCATCTCTGTCGATCCATCCTAATGCTGTTGATTTTTTAAGCAAAACCATAAATGATGGTTCATCTTGAATTGATGGATCTCATGTTTCAAAGGTTAGTGGGTGTTTGGAGAGAATTCTTTCTCATCCAATTTTAGTTATCCAGCCATACTCGGTAGCGGAGGATGTTAGCTACCTAAGTAGCCATACTTTGATTTGCAAATTTATGGGTATTCCTGTCTCTCTCCCATTTTTGGAATTGTGGGTGCATAGATATTGGAATCTTGAGGGGGATATGGAGGTTATGTAGGCAACCAACAACTATTTCATGTTGGTTTTCTCTTGCACGGTGGATCAGAACAAGGATTTTGAAGGAGGCCCCTATTTCTACAATTAGGTGGGTCTTTTTATCAACCATGACATATAGGGTTTAACCCTGCTGAGGAAATTTCATCAAGGGTCCCATTTGGGTGAGGTTCCCATAGATTTCATTAGAGTTCTAGAGGAACAACATCATGCACATGATTTCCTTGCTTTTAGGCAAACTAGTGGGTCTGTTTTAGTAGACCCTAGATAAAAAGGTAATTTCATGTGCTTGCATTTGTGTTGAAATTGATCTAAATAACCCACTACTAGATTCATGAGAGATTCATATTGGATCCACCTCTTGGATTCAACAATTGGATTATGAAATCCTTCCAATTTTTTTATCAGCTATGTCATGAATACGGGTACCTTCAGAGGAAATGCCTCAAACTCAGCTCTTTAGGAGGGCATGCAAGTGTAGCTTCCACCAAGTTGCCTTCTTTCCCACATCCTCCAAAGGATAAAGGGAAAGCACCTATGTCTAGGGGGAAAATTGATAAGGAAGGATATATCTCGATCAAATCTCATAACAAGGGTAGAGGATTGAAGAGAACTTTGAAGGATAGGTAGGAAGATGCGTCTTTCAACCACTTTGAGTTATTATAAGACATGGATCAACAAGATGGAAACCTCGATAGGATACTTTCTAGTTAAAATAATATGTGAGTGGACTAGTTGGATCCTAAGGAGAAGCATAGTAGTTTGGGGGAGGATCAATTAGACTCTTAGATGGATATAGACCAGACTCTTTTATGCCCAGGTGAGTTGACTTTGCCAATGGGTAAGGATTTGGGTGATGGTTTGGTATTGGATTTGCATGAACAAATTCCTGAGACTGTGACTCTAGAACCTAGTAAGAGCAATAAAGTTATGCCTACTTTGGGATTGTAGAAAAAAATTCTTAAAAAAGGAAACTCAAAGAAGTCTTCCAAGATGGGTAGAAAGAAAGATTAGGATAAAATTAAAGTAACAGGGGAGAATTTGGTGGAGTTAGGATTAGTTAAGACCATTGACTCCCACTTCTCTAACCTGCAAAAATGATTTTCTTGTCATAGAATACAAGGATCTTGAATAGCACCCCTATAAAAAAGGTTGTTCCAAATTTGATAAAGTTACATTCTCCTGATGAAGTGTTCATTCAAGAGATTAAGTTGGACCTACGGATGCAATGTTTAATATGGCCTCCAAGATGTGGTGGAGGGGGAAATGTCAGTGTATTGGGGCATAGGGTAGATCTGGAGGAATTATTTGTCTTTGGGACCCACAAAATATTTCTCCTCTTTGGTGGATTGCTAATAGAAATTCTCTATCTATGAATGCTTCAAGCTTTGATTCTGGTGAAGTAGTCTTGCTAACTATTTTTAATGCTCCAATGGAGTTTCTTGGTAAGTGTCATCTTTGCGCTAATATTAGGTTTTTTTGATCCCTAGATCCTTTATTTTTGTGGATTCTATCTGGTGATTTTAATGGTATTATCAGCTTGGAGGAAAAAAGGGGAGGGGTGGATAGGCTTGATCCCTCATGTGTGGTTTTCAAAGAAAATATTGATTTTTTGAACTTAGTTGATATAAATCTTGGTAATGGTATGTTCACCTAGACTAATAGGAGATGTGGGGAGGGATTTCTCTCTGAGAGACTGGATAGATTTCTAGTCTCTAGCTTCTGGATTGGTAGCAATTGGCTTACTAGTTTGGATATTCTGGATTGGAAAGGATAAGACCATTGACCTATCAAATTATATGTGAATGGGATGATCTTTTCTAAGAAACCTTCTTTTAAATTATAGCTTATGTGTCTACGAGAGAATTATCTATAGTATCTAATGAGGGAGTGGTGGAGGAATGGCACACCTGCTTATGGCATTGCTATGTTTTCCTTTGTCAAAATACTTCAATTTTTGAACTATCAACTTAGGAAGTGGAATAGAAAAAGTTTTGGAATATTTTCTCATCAAAATAAATTTCCCAACAATGATTGGAATCAATCACTAGACTGAATAGGGATCAAGGGATTATCAAGGAATCTCTTAGAGAAGAAGAAGAAGAAGCCAAGGAGTTTGCAAAATGGGAATTGAGGGAAGAGATTTTTTGGAAACAAAAGTCTAGGATTGACCAGCTATAGGAGGGGGATAGGAACATGACTTTCTTCTTCAACTTTTTTAAAGATAGAAATGTGAATGGTGATCTTAGACCTGCACAAACACAAGGAACAAACACACAACTAGTCCAATATGCAAGTTAGAAACATCATTCCCTATGGAATTCATTTGAAATGCACAAAACAAGAAATAGAATGAAGAACACAAATAAAAGCTTTCAAATCCTATTTAATGCAAACAAACTCTCAATCCCATGGGGGAATTAGTGCCATTTTGATGTGTAAAATGGCCCTTTTCCCAATCCCTTCTAAGCTTGAGTGATGATTTGATGAAGATTTGATGCTTCCTTGGTGAAATTCCTACATAACCTAGCTATGAAAATGTGAAAATGGATGAACAATGGATAAGAAAATTCAAAATCTCAAGACAATGTCTTTTCATCAAATTGTGGATCCCAAATCCAAATGAGAGCCTCTTATTTATAGATGAAAAAAATGAAGGATGAGGCAAAATGGATGAATGTGGGATACAAGACCAACCAATAGCATAAAGCCACTTGTCAACATGTGAGTGGACAAAGGTGGAGCACATTTTGGTCATTGTGCAATTAAATGCAATTAGGTGGAATTTCAAAATGGATGAAATGACAAGTTGGAGGGAGAAGAAAATGAAGTTAATGCCACTTGGCTCAAGGCAAAGAACATGTAAGAGGTTTAAATGCCTTGTTGGATGTACAAACCCTTTTGGAGGGATTTTTCAAACTTGGAGAATATTCCCTTTTTGATGCCTTTTTGAAAGTAAATAGAGATTTAATAAATCAATTAAAATGATTTTCATGAGCAAGTTGCAAAAGCTAGAGGATTTGATGGATTAAGATTAGCATTAATCGGGATTTGATTAATTAGGAGGGAGATTAGTTGATTTGACCGTTTTGACTTAGACTTTTGGATTAATTTAAATCAAAATGAGAAGAAAATGAATTTAGACTTAATTAAATAAAGTTTTTGATTTATTTAATTAAAGAGGATGGTGTTAGATTAATCAAATAAATATTAATTCATTTAATTTAATAGAATGACCTTAGAGATTTAATTAAATAAAGTGAATTATTTAATTAAAGAGGGACTATAAAAGCTAATTAAATAAAATGATTTATTCAATTAACATGAGATGGTGACTTAATTAGATAAAAAATGATTTATTTAGTTAAGAGGTGAAATGTGATGAATTTAATCAAATGCAGACCATTTGATTAAATGGTTAGCAAAGGAGATGATTAAGGATGAAGCGGTGTTAGTAAAATCAAGATTAGGTGTATAGGATCACTCAATACATTTTTTCATGTCTACAATTTGCCCCTCTTTGAAGCAATGCACCTGCTATTTTGGTTCAAAGAATAACCTTGTCATGATCAAAATTCAAAATTTTCTCTATTTTTTCATATGCCCCACTGCTACCCCGAGATGAAATTATGCTAGTATACTACCCCCTCGAGAGATCGGATCAAAAATTTGGATTTTTGAGTGATTCGCGAAAAAAGAGGACAAGGTGCTTGACGAGTCCAGAAAGGGCCCAGGATGCCAAAAACATGCAAAAACATGAAAAAATGATGCAAAACAACCCTCGATTGGGCAAAAATGAGATTGGGGGTCCAAAACCCCAATTGGATTGCTAAACAGGGTCAAAAACCCTAACTTTCAAGCTTAAATAGGCCTCGAGGGGCCACTTCCAATTCACTTGCACACCTAGCCTTTAGAGATTCTTTCCTTTTGAGCTCTGAGCTCTAAGCACTAATCGAGATGGAACAACACATGCTTCCACGACACATTTCAAAGTGAGTGCAAGTGTACCAACAGCTACCAGGCACAGGACCAGCGGTATGTGACCTTTACCTGACTTGTTTTTTCGTCATTCGTGCACATTTATTAGGGTCCAAAGGTCAAACAAGTCAAGCAACGCAGTTTGGCACTGCTAAAAGTGCTAAATCGGCGCCGCGCGACCTTAAAGTGCATCACTACTATGTCTAGCGTCGTGATGGTTTAGTTTAGAAATTAGGGTTAGGGATCAAAGTTCGCCACACATCCAAATTATGCTGCGACGGTGCAATTTGAAATTTAGGTTTAGGGGCCAAATTGATGCATGGTCAAACTGCGCGATGACGACGGAGTTTGGAGTTTAGAGGGTTCCAATGGTGCAGTTTGGAACTTTCAAACAACAACACATATGCAAACAACGACGCATTTGTTGTTTCGGTTGCACAAACTCCAAACAAGATCTCATTTTTTTATGAAACTTGACGCGGTGACTTTACTGATGCAGGACATGGAGTCAGTCCATTCACGAGAGCACAGATCCTCAATTCTGAGCAGATTGACTCAAAATCTTGGTTTACATGAGTTGTTGTAGGAGCACCTATGAGTGATTAGGCTCTGGCATGTTACGTATACCCCGACCATCCAGACACACTTAGGGATGACGACAACACTAGCAGAGAGACGACATAGTGAGACATCGTTGTTTCACTTCCCTACAGGCGAGGCTATAGTGACCTTGGAGGATGTGTGGCACATTCTTTATTTGTCGATCCATGGAGAGTGGTTCATCTATGATGTGGACACCGAGACAAAGGTTTACTATGATGTCATGGGCCTGGATGAGATCATTTTTTTCTGAGGGACAGATCAAGTTAGAACGATACAGGACCACAATACCGACATTCAGATTGATTGTAGCCATGCTTATCTCAGGACTTGTGGCACCAGATCGACACAAGCGGTATTTTAGTTTGAGATGGGGTCTTGCCTAGGAGCGGATGCTTCGACGAAGATAGTGCTTTGCATGGGGGCCAATGATGCTGGCCTCCCTCTACCACGACTTACATGAGTCGCATATTGCAATAGCAGGGCTATCAGAGCAGGGGTCACATTACTGCACATTTGGGCCTAGGAGCATATTGTAGTTCTCTGCCCATGAGTCACACCAGTCGACATGGAGTCAGATGACCCAGTCATCTAGAGATACAGGGGTGGAATGACTTTTACACGTACAGGGACAGCTAACATCCGTCATTGGCGGAGGGTCATTGATGAGATGACCATTTTTACTTGGAGGCCTTGTCTCGACATGCCTGCTTAGTACGATGATGTACAATAGTTGTTCTTTGCCAAGTAGGATCGTCTGATGTAGGGTAGAGAGCATACGATGATAGAGCTTTACCTATCGAACCAGGTTGCCAGACAGTTTGGAGATGCATAGGACCAACCCAATGACCAGTACGTGGCGATCTTTGCACGTACTACAAGGGAGACCACATGGGGTTGCACGATCCCTCTGGATGAGGCAATTGACTCCTTCAGATAGTTGATGGCCAGGCCATGGCCATACGATCAGGTACTAGCGGACCCAAGGACGACACAGGCCTACCGAGATTGGTTTCGTCCTCCTATGAGATTGATAGTACTTGATGCATTGATACCGCGGAGGAGACCCAGAGGTTGATCAGCAAGGCAGCGGTGGGCGGGGGTGAGGAGGCAGAGGAGACGGGGATAGAGACAAAGATGGCGGTGGAGGCAGAGGAGGAGGTGGCCCCCCTCTAGATCAGAGGGGACAGAGAGACCAAGTAAATGACCAAAGGGATGGGGATGGAGATGGGCAGAGAGATGGGGATAGGCAATAGAGAGATGCCTCGAGGGATCACCAGCAGCAACCACCACCATCGCCACCTCCACCCTAGCCAGACCAGAGAGATGCTTTGATCCAACAGCTACAGGCACAGGTTGCCACCCTGATAGTTGAGAGGGATCAGGCAAGGGTAAAGCAGGATCAGGTTGTTTAGCAAAGATGGACCACTGAGCTCCAGTTGGCACAGGAGACCGATAGACGTCAGCAGCTAAAGGCCACACAGGGCAAGACCATTCCTATGAGGATGTACCATGAGGCGGTACAGGAGGCATGGTAATACAGGCTCCACTACCATCAAGCAGTGCCCCAAGCGACACGGTTGACAAACTTCTCATAGCAGATAAGGCAAAGACAAGACCAGCCCGAGAGACAGTCGGGTGAGGGGAGTAGCCATCAGGGCTAGCCTCACATTTTTTTATCAAAGAAAACATTCTTTTTGAGATCCACGAGCTTCATTTTTTATAGCCTCATGGGTGATTGTACTATATTGATTGATACACACATTTGATCTTGATTCATGTACCATGATAGTTGTATTATTATTTTGATGATATATGAGATGATATGGTTTGATCTGATGTATGATGTGTTCTATCTTATTTATGCATGATGGGTGGATGTATCGTATTTTCTATATGCGATGATATGACTCTATCTTATGTGATGCATGTATGCTTTTTTATTCTATGTGATGTAATGCGATGTATGTTTCTATATGGTGTTATGATGTGATGCAGTGATTATGTAGATGTTTATGGATGGATACATTTCTTTTTTAGTATATTTTCTATGCACTTTTTATGATGATGTATGGATGGTGCAAATGTTAATGTTTTGCAAATGATTTAAAATGCTTAGACTAACATATCTATATTATGCACTTAATGGATGATGATGATAAAATGTATGAGATGCAATGACATATTATTTTTCAATATCTTTCTCATGTATGATATGGTGATGCATTTATGGATGACATGATGATGCACATGATATGATGTGATGATGCTTTTTTAATAATGTTGCCTATGTGATGATGCATTCAATGATGATGCCTATGTGATGATGCATTTGACATGATATGATGCACATGGTATGAAAATGTTTATATGATGATGCAAATGGATGATATGATGTATATGTGATGTTTATATGATTATGTAATGGATGTAAATGTATGGTTTGTGAGATGCTTAGAATAACCAATCTATATTATGCAATGGTGAAATACAATGCATGTGAGGTGATCAATGTTTCCTATATGTCATGATATGCATGCATTATGCTAATGGTTTGTGGATGCAGGATGGATGCCTTGGCAATGATTTTGATTAACTATCATGGTACCATGTTAGCACGGAGAGAAGGAAGAAGAAATAAGATAATCCAACAAGTCAACTTCAGAGATGATGATGATGATTTTTCTTACCAAGAATTGGGACTTTAAAAGGGCCTTTTACCTTATGTTTGATAATACACATAGGCATGATGCATCAAGGTATAAAGAACCAGGATGGCGTTGCACCTAGTGTGATGGACTTTGACTTGACAATCAGATAGGAGTACTCATGTTCACACTTGGCATACGAAACCTTATTAAAATGCAGTTTAGATATTCCAAACATCTCAGACCAAAACATAGAAAGGAAATCTTTCCTATGTGGTCAACAAGACACCTAAAACACCCTCCCTATACCCAAACAAAGCACGCATGACCAAGGTTATATTACAAGAATATCTAACGAGCACAACAAATAAAAGATAATGATCGTTTCCCTATTCCTTTCTCTCTAAATCCTTTCGTTTGGGACATCATCAAGAGGTCATCAAAATGAGCACAATAAGATAAGCCAAAAGACAAAGATAAAGTAAACAAACAAGCCAATGTTCTTTAATACCACTAGCCAAGACTAAACTATGGTGATGCCTGATGTTGATGTCCATTGTAGGAAGGATACATCCTAGGACATGATGTTATCAGATGATGATGAGATTGACTGGATGATGGGCTATTAATACCAAGAGTTGACCAACTTGTTTACTTATTGGCCTAGACTTGAGACTTTGACGCTTGAGCTTTCACTTTTAACCTACTAGACTTGTTTCTGACTGTTTCACCAAAGGTTGAGGGCGATGATGATTTATTATGAGTGGATTTTTATTGTGGGTGAAAGTGAGATGGGACGGAAGGATTTTTTCAAATATTTGAATGTTTTTGAGTTTTTGAAATGTTTTGAGGCTTTTTTTGGTATTTTTGAGATTTTACAAATGTTTTGATTTTCCAATTTTCCAAATGTTTTGGGGTTTTTCGAGATTTTGACCAAGAGACTAACCTAAAGACCTATCTTGGGGGTCTCAAGGGCTGATCAACAGATTATCCTTTCCTACGTTATACACGCAGAGACCACGTAGTTCGACTGACACAAACTCGATTATTGATGAGATATGAACAAATGGATTGCTAGCTTATTATGATGGACTCCTAAAGGACTGACCTAAGTGTCTTGGGGGAAGATCAAAGATCAACCTTGCCTACGTTCAGAGCTTAGAGACCCGTAGTTCGACAAGACGACTTTGTTTTTGAATTTTTGACTTTTTGACCTATTTTTGGATTTTGATATGTTTTGAATGTTTTTTTGATTTTTTGATTTTATGAATGTTTTTGGATTTTTTTATTTTCTGATGTTTTTGGATTTTCTATTTTTTGATGTTTTTGGATTTTTTGATTTTAGGGAAGACTTCAAGAATATACACAAATCTGATCCGATGAGAACATGCCCCCAACGTGATGCAATAGACTACTCTGATATAGGTAGGACAAACTGACCTTAAGAATGGGCCAAGTAGTACTAGGAGGGATCATGACACGAACACAGGACCAAACTATGATGTAGATGCATATGGATGATGGATGGAGATATGGAATGCGATGGATGATAGAAGCGTAATGGATGGATGATGTCGACCGAGTTCTGGAGATCCTAGTGGATGGAAAGTGATTATTTACACAAGGCGCCTGTTTGTCAGGTTTTCACTAAGGTACTTGCCCAAAGCACTGCCAAAGTGGTTTTCACTATAGGATGATTTTTCTCTTTACTATTTTTAATCCTTTTTAAAAAAAATAAATTTTCTTTTTTGATTTTTTTGTTGTCACCAAGACGCCTATTTGCTAGGTTTTCATCAGGGTGACCATTTTTTTAGGACATTTTATCATTTTTTGGTTTTACACCCTGCAAGATTAGGCACAAAACTTTTTGAGATGAGATTTGTTCATGGGTTGTTGTAGAGGTTCCCCTTCAGGTGTTGACAACTGATATGCCCCTGACTTGCAACTTGTTGCGATGACGAAGGGTCCCAACCAATTGGGTTCAAACTTGCCCTTGCTATCTAGATTTGGAACATTTTCTAATTTTCCTTGAGCACAAGTTCCCCAACTTGGAAGGTCCAACTTCTGATCTTCTTGTTATAACTCCACTTGAGTTAGTTTTGATACACCTGCAAATGGTTTAAGGCATCCATACGTCGCTCATCCAGTAGTTCCAGCTCATTCAGTCGTGATACCCGATATTCTTCATCTGTGATGAGATTCTGCAATGATATTCTCAGTGACGAGAGCTCGATCTCGATATGGTGTATGACTTCTATTCTGTAGAGCAGGGAGAATGGGGTGGCACCTGTTGGTGTGCAGATACTTGTTTGATAGGCCCATAGGGCGGGATTTAGCTGCAAATGCCAGTCACGACCAACGTCATTGATCATCTTTTTGAGGATTTTTAGGATGGTCTTATTTGTAGCCTTAGCTTGGTTGTTTCCTTGGGGGTAGTATGGGGTGGAAAAGCGATGTTGGATATTAAACTTGCAGCATAGGTCGCAAACATCCTGATTTTTGAAAGGTGTCCCGTTATTTGAGATAATAGCTTGAGGGACACCATAACAACAAATTAAGTAGTTCAGGATGAACTTTGATATCTACTTTCCTGTGATATATGTCATGGGGATGGCTTCCACCCACTTCATGAAATACTCAGTGGTGGTGATGATGAACTAATGTCCATTGGATGAGGTGGGGGTAATTTTGCCAATGAGATCGAGCCCCCACTATGAAAAGGGTCAAGGTGTAACAATTGGGTGGAGCTCTTGGGCTAGTGCATGGATGAGATCCCCATGCTGCTAACATGTAGACACCTTCAGACGAGTCATGTGCTTCCCTTTCCATTGTAGGCCAATAGTACCCATCCTCAGCAGTTTCTTGGCCAAGGTCATATCGCTCGAATGTGATCCACAAATGTCGTTGTGTACCTCAGTTAAGGTAGTCAAAGCTTCCTCAACATTTAGGCAACGTAAAAGGGTCCCTTCAATGCTTCTACGGTATAGGGCATCTCCTAGGATGACAAAACGGGATGACTTCTTCACAAAGGCTCTTTTGAGGTTCAGTGTTATGTTGGCGAGGAGGACTCCTATTCTTAGGTAAGTGTATATATCACGGTACCAGGGATCACCGGGACCAACGATTTCACACACAAATTTGGACTCTAGTACCTCGAATGCTGGTACGAGAAGCTACTCTACGAGGAATTCTTGCTTTGGGATGTTGCATGGGATTTCTAGGAGTGATCCAATCATAGCCATTGCATCTGTTGCTCTGTCATTTTCTCTTGGTAGCTACTCAAATGTGATATCAATGAAGAACTCCTTAAGGCTTTCCACTAGTTTCTTATAGGGATTCAACTTGTCATCCTTTGTCTGATACTCATTGTTTACCTAGTTGATTATGAGTTGTGAGTATTCGTAGACCTTGAGTGCCATGATCTGCTGCTGCATTGCAATTCTCAACCCTATGACAAGAGCCTCATATTCCATAATGTTATTTGTGTAAGGGAATGACAACTTGTATGATTTTGGTATGTAATCCCCTTGTGGGGTGATGAAGAATATCCCTGCTCCTGACCCATGTTGCATGTAGGATCCATCAAAGTAAATTTTCTAGTGATCCGCCACACTAAGGTTGAAGATTGATTCGTTAGGGAACTCTGATACAAGTGGATTTTCTACATATATTGGTGCTTCTGCCAGCTAATTTGCAATTTCTTGTCCTTTGATGGCCTTGCATTCCAGTACTCAATGTCATGCTCTGTCAAAATCATAACCCACTTTGTCATTCGCCCTACGAGAGTTGCTTTGGAAAGCAAGTACTTAAGGGGTTCTATCTTTGCAATGAGCTTTATCTGATGGGCTAGCATGTAATGTTTGAATTTTTGTGCTGCAAATACAACTGTCAGACAGGCTTTCTCAATGGATGTATAGTTCATTTCATGGCCTGCCATAGTTCAGCTGATGTAATAGATAGCTCTCTCTTTTCCATTTTCATCATACTGTGCTAAGAGAGCGTTGAGAGCCGATGTTTTTGTTGATATGTATAGGATCAAATTTTTGTCTAGAATTGGCGGCATGAGGACAAGTGGCACAATTAAATACTCCTTGATTTTGTTGAAGGCTTGATCACACTTCTCATCCCACTTGTACGCTACACCCTTTTGGAGTAGGTGAGAATAAGGGACAACCTTGTCTACTAGTTGTGCTATGAATCGGCGGATGGACTGGAGTCTTCCTTGTAGGCCCCTTAGCTATTTCAATATCTTTGGTGCCTCCATTTTGAGAATTTCCTTGACCTTGGCAGGATCTATCTCAATCCCTCTCATTGACGCGATATACCTGAGGAGCTTCCCTGACTGTACTCTGAAGATACACTTCTTTGGGTTGAGTCTGACTTTATATTCCTCTAACCTATCAAAGATGGAGCCCAATGTTGCTATATAATCTCATATTTTCTTTGATTTGGCCAATATGTCATCCATGTAATCTTCCACACTTTTGTGAATCATATTGTGAAAGATTAATGTCATGGCCCTCTGATAGGTTGCTCCTGCATTCTTCAGCCCAAACGACATCATGTTCCAACAATATATCCCACATGGACAAGTGAAGGCAGTTTTATGTTGGTCATCCTTTGCTATCATGATTTGGTTGTAGCCTGAGAATCTGTCCATCAATGATAGGGTCTCATGTCCTGCCATCATATCCACGATCATGTCAATGTTTGGGAGTGGAAAGTCATCCTTGGGACATGATTTGTTTAGATCTCTAAAGTTTGTGCAGATGCAGATGCCCCTAGTGGGTTTTGAAACAGGTACAACGTTTGATACCCACTCTGGATAGTCGATCGGACATATAAACCCGACATCTAGGAGCTTTTGTAATTCCATTTTGACCAATAATGCTATCTGGGGATGCATCTTTATGAGCTTTTGTCTCACTGGCTTTGCTTCAGGATACACAGCTAGGTGATGAACCACAACCTTTGGATCAAGCCTAGGCATGTCGGCATAGGTCCATGCAAAGTTTTTCTTTATTTCTTTTAGGAACACAGCTAGAATTTTTTGTTCTTCTGTGAGAAGTGACTCTAGATAAAATGTTATGTGTGGCAATTCCTCTATTCCCAGGTTGACTGGGTTACACTTCTCTGCTAGGACCACTGACTTTTCCTGATGAATTGCACTAAGAAGAAGATTGAATCCTTCATCCTCTGGCACCTCAGAGAGGTTTTCACTATTGGATACATTCTTTATTTTTACTATTTTCGAATCAGAGATTGCCATAGTGTGGTTTTCACTCAAATACCTAGAGATTATTCTCAAATTTTCACTTTTGCAACTGAAGGATTCAATCATTTCCCTGTAATAGGCTTGTGTGTCCAGTATGATGTCGAACCCAGCCTTGTGATCTCTATATGGTATTGTACCCCACAATCCCATGAATTCTGAGAGCACCTCATTATTTTTGAAGGTGTCCAAAATTGGTGGTCCTTGTTGGTTGTAATCAATGAGTTGAGGATAGACTAGGTTTATTTCATGGGTTTGATGGTCTGACTCAAAATACAAGGTACTAATCATGGGTAGGGAGGAATCTTTGAAAATCATAGGCAAGTCAATTATAGGATCCTCATCACTACTACACACATCAGTTATGTCAAAGGTAAAGTTGTCTAAGACTCAACCTGTGGATACTGGTAATTGAAGGGCGGATGTTGAATGCTGAGGGGGAGTTTTGACCTCTCTAACCAAGGCACCTTTTCCAAGTATGGTTACCTTCGGAGGGGTATATTTGAGGCCAAGATTTCTCATACACTTCTCTGGAATGAGAGGTACTAGAAGCCCATTGTCATTATGTCCAAGCTTTTTGTTTTCATTATAGCCCATACCAAGCATCATTTGTAATCCCTTGTTGCTCTCATCCATTAGAAGATCAGGAACAAGCCTTTCATCTTGATATAGGAGATTGGATATGTCTCTTTCATCTACTATTTACCGACTTAGATCCCCCAACTTCTGAATCTAGAAGGGTCTGCTTTGAAGGTATGGGATGATGTTTCAGCTAGTTGGGGTTGCCCATGAGTCCTAGGAGATTGAGGTAACTCTCCTATGATGAAGGCACTTTTCTTCATTCTATAATCCCCACACCCATTGTCTTGGATAATGACATTGATTTTGTATATATCAGGAATGGCGAATGTCTTTATCTTAGAAGTGGAGGCTAATGTAGCTGGATCTACATATGGAGTTGTGGGGCCTTCATTGTTGTTCAAGACTTGGGGGATTTTATAGTATTTTGCTTCCAGGTTCTTGCAGTAGGCAAAGGGTTCAAGATCACCATGAATCATGACCTCTTGATTTTGATACGGGAACTTGACGAATTGATGGAAGGTTGATGTGACAACTTGCATCCCATGGATCCATGGACACCCCAGGAGAATGTTATAAGGCAAATCAAGGTCAAGGACCTGGCATGTGGTTTCCATAATGGCTGGCTCTAATTGAATAGGGAGCTGAATAGTGCCTTGAGACACTCTTTCCTGATCATCATATGCTCTAATTGTGATGCCCTTACCTTTTTCAATGGCATCCTCTGAGAATCCCAGATTCTTTATTAGTTTGAGGGAACAAATGTTTAGACCTACACCCCCATCCACCAAGACCCTTTTGACTTTGTTTTTATGAAGCAGGACTTCAAGGTGGAGTGTGTGATTATGATATGGTTGGGAGGGGAAGTCCTGATAAGAAAATGTTAGGAGACTTGGAGTGGTGATATTTCTGACCATAGCTTGAAACTGGTCAGCATCTAGATCCGTGAAGATGGTGGATGAAGCCAATGCTTCCTCTAGGATTTTTCTATGTGCTGGTGATATCTTCAGCAATTCCATGATGGAGATATGAGCAGGGGTTCTTTTTAGCTGGTCTAAGACATTGTAGCCATTAGGAATGGATTTCGGATTGGAAGTGGATTCCCTAGGTGGTTGTGATGGTCCAACAATGGTAACTTTTTCACCGCGTGTGGAGACTCCATAATCAGCTTTGGCTCCCTTGATGTTAACAACAATCACCATTTCATCTAGGGATGCGACAACATGGTCATACACATGGTTCACATTGGCATATTTGGTCTTTCCATGATTTTTCCCTTGGGTATGATCCGACATCCAATTCGTGTATATTTTTAGCTCTTGATTCCCAGCTGGTTGTTCAACGTTTATGACCTTGTCATCAATGAGGTCTTGGATTAAATTTTTCAACCTCATGCAGCTAGTTGTAGTGTGCCCCTTGATTTTGTGAAAATTACAAAGGTGATTCTCATTGTACCATGGTGGTTTCACTTGGGATTCCTGATAGTTCTAATAAGTGGGAATTTTGATGAGATTTTCATTTATCAGTTTCTTCATGACCGATTCAATTGGTTCCCCAAGGGCTGTGTACTTTCGCTTGGGGGATTTTTGTTTCACGGAGGTGGTCCCCCTTGATTATTCAGGTTGTTGACTTGATTATTGGGTGGTTGTTGTGATTCCACGTTGGCTTGTGTATTGTTATGATTGTTGTTTTGCGGTTGTTGGTATGTTTGGGTGTTTTGTTTTGGAGCACTAATTATGACCTTGGCATCCGCCACACCATCATTGGTGACTTTTTTGTTCCTCACCCATGTGTGAGGTTTCTCATTATAACTAGTGGATGGGCGATTGTCTCAATTTTCTTGATATGTGGTTGTTCCCCCTTGTGCAATAAGGGCTCGTTCGATGCCGAGCGCCTTGGGGATCAGTTGGTCGTAAGTGGTGATACATTGCACCTTAAGATGGAACGCTAAGGTTTTCTCAAGATTGGTAGTGATGGTGCAAACCTGGTGTTCTTCCAGCATGGCCCATTTTCTCCTGTTGGCCTTGGATCTCCATCATTGTAAGAATGAAGTGAATGATTCCCCCTTAGCTTGTTTAAGAGTTGATAGTTCCTCTAAAATGACATCCATACCAATATTGAATGCGTAGTTTTTTATGAATGTGTCTATAATCTCTTGGAACTTTTTGATGCCAGGAGGGAGGCTAAAAAACCACTCCATGGTGGGACCAGCCAAAATTCGAGGAAATAGCCGCATCAGATATGTATCGTCACATGCGACCTCCATGCAATGTACTTGGAATTCCCTGATGTGATCTTCAGGGTTTCTTGTCCCATGATATTTGTCAAATTTATGGATTTCAAACCCCTTTGGGAATGGTACCATTGCAAGGCTCCTGTCAAAAGGATAGGGGCACAAGTTGCTTGGTGTTTTTGTTGTTTTCCTTGATTGGAGATTGAGCACTTGCTACGAGAGTAACTTGATTTGTGTCATCATGTCGTCTTGTGGATTGGGAGGTGGAGTGAATGTGTTTTGAAGTGGTCGAGGTGTTTGAGTGATGGGTGGAGTGTTGGGTATGTTGGTGGGAGTTTGTTGCAAGATTTGTTGTGCGATTAAGGCTTACTGATATGCCTGCATTTGTTGTTGTGCCAACAACGCTTGTTGTTGGTCTTGTTGTTGTTGTGCCAACAAAGCTTGTTTTTGGGCTACTTGTAGCTATGCCTGGTATTGAGCTCGTGCTTGCACTTGTTGAGCTTGATATTAGGCCTGCACCTGTTGGGAAGCTTGTGCAGCCTGTGCAGCTTAAGCGACTTGAGTTGCTTGCATAGCTTGGGTGGCTTGTTGTTGTTGAAACAAGGCTTGAGCTTGAGTAGCCTACTATGCTTGTTGTACTTGTTGCACTTGTTGTGCGGCTTGAGCTGCTTGTGCTTGTTGAGTAGCTTGTTGTGCAACTTTCATGTTTTGTGCTTGTTGCGCTTGAAATTGTTGAAGTGTCTTTTGATAGGCCTGTTGTGCTGCTTGCAACGTGATGCTATATTGATTGGACACATTTGGTCTTGGTGGTGGTGCAGTGGTGGATTTGGAATGGTGTTTGTTGTTGTGATGAGAGGTACCGTTGTATTGATGATGGGGATTTGTGTGGTAGATGGTGCGATTGATATGCTTGGTCCTTGGGAGACCACATTTATGGATGGTGCAGTGACTTCTTGTGTTGTTTGGATGGTTGCCACCTATTGTTGCGATATCAGTGGCAAGATTAGAGGATTCAGTATGATATTTTGATTGATGATTGAGGGGTTGTTTTGATTGTGTTCATTGAGTAGTGGTAAAGGAGGTAGCCCTAAACTAAGGGGTGGTGTGGATGTTAATGGAAAGGGTGGATGTGGTGGAAAAGTGGGTGGTGTACTCCCTTGAGGAAAGGATGATGATGAGGAATCAAATATTCCCCTTAGTCCAAATAGCCCACCTCTTCCTTGCAAAGTCATTGGGAGAGATGTTTGTGTGTTGAGAGGATATGTCGGTGTTGCGTGAAAAGATGATGATGGCCATTGGGGTCTTGAAAGGTGAGTGAAACATATGGGTGTAGCGGATTCAACAGGACAGATTGACCCAAGATATTGTTCACATCCAAATATTGGTTGTTCACAAGGGGGTGTGTTTGTAGTGCATGAAGCAATGAGCTCCCCTTGTTTACAATTGGTTGAGTTGGAGCGATGGATGCTGTGATTTGGGGAATGGTTTGAGTTATGCTTTGAAATGGAGGTGTGGATGACATTGGGGGTGTGGATGATATTGGGGGCATAATCCCAAGAGGCTTCTCCACAAGAGTGCTCACGTCATAGTCAGAGGGGATTTTAGCCCCCTCTTTAGCCAATTCTAGTATGTATTGTGAGGGATTGAGCTTCATCATGGTATTGAAAATTCTGTGAGTTTCAGGATTTTGGACCATTTCAATAATTTCATCTTGTTTCATCCCTAAGACATTGTTAGTGATGTCTTCTACTTGACTTTCCTCTTGAGAATCTTGTGGAAGTGGAGGAAGACTGAGCGCGGGATTGCTAGATCCAATGGGATTAATTTTGGAAGTGGTTTGACTCAAGTCACTTGAAGTGGATGTTTCTTTGTTCGTTTCCATGTTCTTCTTATGTTGAGACCTAATTTGAACCATAAAATGAGGATCAATTTTTAGGAATGGGAGGTGAACCTTTAATTCCCTAGTTGATCTAAACTTTTGGTAAAAAAAGAAAATCCAAAATATTGAGGATCAAAGGGTGGTGATGAGATAGTGAAAGATGGATGATTGGTGGATGATTGGAACTCTTGGGAAACCTTGAAGAGGATACTAAGCTTTAGGACTTTGGTTTTGATGTTTGATTTGAATTTGGATTGATTTGATTTGATTTTGATTTTGATTGGTCTGGATAACGAACTCATAAACTCTAAGAGGTTGGATGTTGTTCTAGAGTAAAACTTGTCCACAAGATGATAATTTGACTAAGTGTGTAAAGAAGGATTCATCTATACACACCTAATCAAACAAGATGATTTTGATTTGATTCAAGGATTTTCCCAAAGTTTAGAATAAAGGATTTTTTCAAGATTTCCAAGAGTTTTTTGTGAGGTGATTTTTGATTTGATGTTTGAAGGATGGATGAGAGTGATTTTGATCCTAAGAGACTTAGAAAGACATTTTTTACTAGACCAAGGTGTTGAAGAACATGCTATTACTTCCTATGTGAGATATTCATACCTTTGAAAGAGACTTGGATTTTGACAATAGTAAAATGAATACAAATTTGGATTGTTCCTTGATGCACGTTTGTAAAAGTTGAAGGTCAATATTTCTCTAAATTCGTAAAGCATAGACAAACATTTCTTGCGAGATTTTTGACTAAGACCTTTGGACTTTGGTTTTCGGATTTTGATCTTTCGGTAAATCATTTGAAAAAGCACATGTGTGGGGTCCAATTGTTTCTTATCTTTGCTCAATGAGTCCTTTTTACCACAAACACTTTCTTGATTAGGTTTTCAAACTAGATGTCCAATGTCCCAATTTCATCTCATCTCACAAAGTCCATTATGTGGAAATCAAGGAAATTAAGGAAAAAGTTCTCTATTTGTTGACTTTAGTGAGAGGAAATCGAGATATAAATTCAAATGCTTAGAAGTCTCTAAGGATAGAATCCCTAGGGCAAGCAATAACACTTGAATTTTTTCAATGGTATTTTCTTCCTCTAAAGAGTTTAAAATTTTATGATCATGTTGAATGTTTGTTTTCTAATGTTTTAGATCTAAGCAAAGTGTTTTGATTCCAAGAACATGCACAACCCTATGGATAAGAGGCAATATTTGTTGAATCCCCATTTGGATAAATCCAACTGCGCTTATTCTTGGCAGATGATTAAAAGCTTGACCACACCGGCTCCCCTCCACGACACTCACTTCTATGGGTCAACCAAACTTTAGTACCCATGAAACTCCCATGGCATACTTCTCATCTCTACCAAGAACTGCAAAAATGTGGGGCGACTTCAGAGGTCCGACCTCTTGCACCAACAAATAGATAAGGATTTTAGGCCTCTAAACAAAAGGTTGTAGTATGGGAATTTCGTTCGTGGGGGATCGTCCATATGGCAAGAGACCATTGTTTCCCTTCTTGTCGGAACAATCCTCGTGATACTTGAACTTTCCTCAAGTACCCACACTTATATACCAGGTGGAAGTCGCTCGGCTTTAGCGTGTTCCCAGTTGGGTCGTTCCCTGGGGTGATTACTTTTTTCCACCAGGCAGGCCCTCTAAGGATAAACAAAAGCAAGCAAGCACATCTGTAATTCGATCAATCTTTGTTGAGAAACAAAGAGAGAACACACACGATATACTCCACTCACACTTGCAAGATTTTGTTCAATTTTAAGAATACAAATTGAAGTGTGGAGGCAATCACTTATACAACTTAATATCACAAAAAGCCTTTTGATTCTCAAGATCGTCGTGAGGCGCGAGAGAAGCGCATACGTCTTTTAGATGATATTACTTTGGATAAGGGATTACAAAACATAAAGGCACATGTTTATTTTAATCCTTCAAAGCAAGAATTGGATTCTTTTTAAGCACCAAAATGAAATGTGAGAGTTGCTTGTTCAATTGTTAAGCCTTAAACAAAATCTAGTAAGTTGCCTAAGGTTCTTTTTAATCCCTTTGTTTTATTCTTTTTAAAACCCAAATGAAATTAGTAAGTCCTAAAAAACATGAAGATGACAAAGTCCTTAGAAAAGGAACTACAATTCCTCCCCAAAGTGTTTAAAAACACTTGATACAATGAAATGATGATGCCATAAAGAAGCCTTCGTCTTTGTTTCCTCCCTTCACTTTTGATCAAGCCAACTTACAAAATCTGGTTAAAACTACAGAGACAAAAGCTAAAAACCAGTTAGCAGTCAAAAGTAACCAAAATGAAAAAGCACATGTTGAAAATAATTTGAAAAGTGCCTTTTACCCAACTCCAGCGGCACAATCTGTAGAGGCAGCGCAGTTTGAAGAGGTCAGCGATGTTGTATGGCGACACTAATACTGATAGCGACGCTATGTGACAGAACTAGTGAGCGTGATTGCGGCACTGTTTCGACCAGCGACAGAGTTTGGAGTTTAGGTAACTGGTTGATAGGGAAATGGTTGAGCGTCGCACTTTGGAATTCAAATAATTGGGCGAGAATGGCTCATCATCATAGTTTGGAGCTTGATAGCGATGCTAAATGGTGCCGCTGGACTGATAGTGGCGCAGTTTCTCTGTCAACAGTGATGTTTTCCTGTAGACACAAAAACAACAGAATTTTCACAAAAAAATGTGTTAGATTCTTTAAGTTCACCCTCCTTCTAGCGCCAAAATGTGAATGGTGATCCTAGACCTGCACAAACACAAGGAACAAACACACAACTAGTCCAATATGCAAGTTAGAAACATCATTCCCCATGGAATTCATTTGAAATGCACAAAACAAGAAATAGAATGAAGAACACAAATAAAAGCTTTCAAATCCTATTTAATGCAAACAAACTCTCAATCCCATGGGGGAATTGGTGCCATTTTGATGTGGAAAATGGCCCTTTCCCAATCCCTTGTAATCTTGAGTGATGTTTTGATGAAGATTTGATGCTTCCTTGGTAAAATTCCTGCATAACCTAGCTATGAAAATGTGAAAATGGATGAACAATGGATGAGAAAATTCAAAATCTCAAGATAATGTCTTTGCATCAAATTGTGGATCCCAAATCCAAATGAGAGCCTCTTATTTATAGATGAGAAAGATGAAGGATGAGGCAAAATGGATGAATGTGGGATAAAAGACCAACCAATAACATAAAGCCACTTGTCAACATGCGAGTGGACAAAGGTGGAGCACGTTTTGGTCATTGTGCAATTAAATGCAATTAGGCAGAATTTCAAAATGGATGAAATGACAAGTTGGAGGGAGAAGAAAATGAAGTTAATGCCACTTGGCTCAAGGCAAAGAACATGTAAGAGGTTTAAATGCCTTGTTGGATGTACAAACCCTTTTGGAGGGATTTTTCAAACTTGGAGAATATTCCCTTTTTGATGCCTTTTTGAAAGTAAATAGAGATTTAATAAATCAATTAAAATGATTTTCATGAGCAAGTTGCAAAAGCTAGAGGATTTGATGGATTAAGATTAGCATTAATCAAGATTTGATTAATTAAGAGGGAGATTAGCCGATTTGACCATTTTTTTTTATTCAAGGGGTAAACGCTTTTGACCGGAGCTATGAACCGGATACAACCATTCAACAATAACACCCCAACAGGGTTTGAACCTTGGTGGCAGGAACAACAATGCCACCTATAAACCATCACACCATGCCAATACCGGCACCGATTTGACCATTTTGACTTAGACTTTTGGATTAATTTAACTCAAAATGAGAAGAAAATGAATTTAGACTTAATTAAATAAAGTTTTTGATTTATTTAATTAAAGAGAATGGTGTTAGATTAAATCAAATAAAGATTAATTCATTCAATTTAATAGAACGACCTTAGAGATTTAATTAAATAAAGTGAATTATTTAATTAAAGAGGGACTATAGAAGCTAATTAAATAAAATGATTTTTAATTAACAGGAGATGATGACTTAATTAGATAAAGATTGGTTTATTTAATTAAGAGGTGAAATGTGATGAATTTAATCAAATGCAGACCATTTGATTAAATGGTTAGCAAAGGAGATGATTAAGGACGAAGCGGTGTTAGTAAAATCAAGATCAGGTGTATAGTATCAATCGATACATTTTTCGTGTCTACAAGAAGACATGGAAATTTGATTTCTTCACTAGTGTCCTCCCATGGGCAACAACTTTCTTTGTTTAAGGATATCTCACAGGAAGCTATTTAGTTTTATTCTTCTTTATTCAAGGAGGATTCCCTTATTACCGAAGTGGAAGAAAATCTCATTTTGGAATGCATTCCCTCAATTGTTTCTCCTGAAGAAAATGAGATGCTTCTTAGGCTAATCATTATGGGGGAGCTAGAAGAGATAGTTTTTAAGATGAAAAAATGAAAGGTCCCTGAACTTAATGGTTTCTCGTCTGAATTTTTTTAGGAGTTTTTGGAGACTATCAAATTTGATCTGTTGGATGTTGTGCAGAAATCATAGAGTAGTAAACATATATCGAGGGTGATGAATTCTACATTCCTTGCTCTTATCCTTAAGCAAGAGGGAGCTAGTTCTCTTGATCAGTTCCAACCAATTGCCCCGTGTAATATGGTTTACAAGACTATCTCTAATTTAATGGAAGAAAGACTTAAGTTATGGCTTAGGAAGATAATTTATGAAGAACAAGGAGGTTTTATTTTAGGTAGGAAAATCCTAGATGGGGTGTTTATTGCACCTGAAGCTATTCACTCTATGGAGGTTTCCAAGAAGGGCATGTTAATCAAGTTGGATATGGCCAAAGCTTATGACTAGGTTAAATGGGCTTTCCTTAATAAGGTGCTCACTGCTTTTGGTTTTAGGGAAGGTTGGATTGACTGGGTGATGAGTTATGTTATGTATACTTCTTATTATGTGTTGATTAATGGGGAACCTTCTTCTTTATTTGGAGCTTCTCGGGGTCTTTGAAAAGGTGACCCCTTGTCTCCTTATATTTTTATTATTATGGTTGAAGGCCTAGGGAGAATCTTGAAAGCCCATGTGGGGCATGAACTTAATCAAGGTTGGAATTGGGGTGATGGGATACCTCCTCAATCGCACTTACAGTTTGTGGATAGTTTGTGGATGATACAACTTTGATGGGTGTTACCAGTATTAGAGAAGCAACTAACTTTAGGAGTGCTCTGGATATCTATCTTATTGTTTCAGTTTAGAAAATCAATGATGATAAGCCCTCTATTTTTTTCTTTAATACCCCACTTCATGTTTAGTCAATAATAACCCATATTTTGAGATTTTATATTGGTGCTCTCACTTTTGTGTAATTGGGTATCCCTCTTTCTGCTAGCCCCTTGCTAAGAGGGACTTGGAAGAATATGCTAGATAAATTTCAAGAGCAAGTTAATCATTGGACCTATAGATGGTTGTCCTTTGCAAGGAGAGTTTTTTTATTAAAATTTGTGGTTCAAGCTCTCCCTCTTTACAAGTGCATGGTTCAAATTGCTCCATATAGTTTCATTAAGGAATTGGATGCTTTGTCTAGATAATTCTTATGGGTTGGAAATCTTGCCTCCTTGAAGTAGAGTTTAGTTAAATGGGAGGATATTTATAGACCAAAACAATTTGGTGGGTTAGGTTTGGGGTAGGCCACCCTTACTAGTTAGGCTTTGACAGCTAAGGTTTATTGGAGATGGTGCAATATTCAAGATCTTGCTTGGGCCAGGATTCTTTCCTCACAATATCTGAGGGGGTTTGACAGGAAGGATGTACCTAGAATCTCTTTGGAAGGTAAAGGATCTATGATTTGGAACACTCTCAAAAGGGGAGCTAGTTTAATCAAGCAAGGATTATTTTGGATTTGTAATAATGGATGTGAAAATCTATTTTGGTTTGAGTCCTGGGATGGTCATCCCCCAATCATGACCACATATCCACATTTTTAAAATCCTTATCTTGCCTTTTTTGAGGTTGATTGGTCTCGAGTGGAAGATTTAAAAGTTGTAAATATTTTGGGACAAATTGAGGTGTTCAAGTGGAAGAATGTATGGGATTGGCCACCAGGGGGTTCTGAGGATGACCGTGATGAATTAGCTCTTATTTTGGCTGGTAGAACTTGCAGTTCCTTGCAAAGGAATGCTATTTTGGCTTGGGGTTTGGATCCTAAGGGAGTTTACTTGGTGGCTACTAGGTATCAAGAACTTGATAGGTAGAAATATGGAGGGGAGGATGTTCCTTGGTAGAAGTATGTGTGGAATAAGTTTGCATGGCCCAAATGCAACTTTTTCCTCTGGTTAGTGGCTCATAACAGATGCCTCACTTGGGAAAATCTTTAGAAGAGGGGCTTCCAGGGGCCTTCCATTGTGGTCTTTGTGGGAGTAGCGAGGAATATTCTTCACATTTGTTATTCAAATGTGGTTATTGTAGGATTATCTGGCACCATTGGTGAGAGGTTTAGAGGTAGAATTGTGTGCATGCTTCTTCTCTGGTTGAGTTTTAGAGGACTTTAGGGAGGCCTCTTGCCAAGGTTTTTTGCCTTCAGGTGGCATGGGGCATTGGACCTTCTTGCATTCTTTGGTAGATCAAGTTGGAAAGGAATCATAGGGTCTTTAAGGGAGAGGGTTTGGCTTCTCACCAGGTTTGGTAGCAGACTCTTGGCATGATTCATGAAACTATTCAGGCTAGGTGTGAGGTGGATTCTCCTTTAGAGCTTGGTGAGTTGGGGGTGATACGAGGTTTGGGTTTGGTTGGTGGAGGTTTAAGGAAGTCTTGATCTAGTGGCATGTGGCCTTCTAGTAAGAAGATTCAATGTGATGGTAGTTGGTCACCACCTCCTATGGGTGTCTTGAAGATTAATACTGATGGCTCTTCTAGAGGTAATCCTAGCCATATTGGTGTTGGTAGGGATAATTTGGGATCTGCAATCTTCTTCTTTCCCATTTATCAAGGGCACCAAAGTAATAATTTTATGGAGGCTTTAGCTATCCTCATTTCTCTAGAAAAGGGATATGCTTTGGGATGGTGTAAGGTCATCTGTGAGTCTAATTTGCAAATTTTGGTGGCCATGTTGAATAAGAGTTCTTTGGAAGGGGCAAATTGGTTGTTGGATTCTGTGGTTCAATAGATTCACTAGATTGGCACATCTTTGGATTCAGTTTCCTTTGTCCATGTCCCTCAAGAATGTAACAAGGTGATAGATTGCTTGGAAAAATGGGTTTCCCAGTATATGGGTAATTGGCATATTGATGGTGAAACATAAGAAAAAGGTGTGGAAAGATAGGATGGATCCCAAAATGAGATCAAGATGGTTAACCTCCCCTTTTCACTAGTTATTTCATTCAATTATGCATAGAAGAACATCAAAAAACAAACCTAATTGATATAATAGTAAAAAGGTAGGTTTTAAGATGGTAAAATGATGTGTACCTATTGCATAAATTGCTTTTTTGGGCCTCACTGAGGACTCATTTACCGAGTGGCAAATGGGTCCCTACTAGGGTTCTAGAAAATTAATTTTTGGGTTTTGTTCTTCAATGTCTGCACTTCCAGATCCCAGGTGTTCAACTCCTGAAAGTCAGAAATAAATTTTGTAGAAGACTTTTCGTGATCTTGCAAGAAAGATGACAACTTTGACAACTTTGATAACTTTTGCAACTTTTTCTCTCTAATTGATCTTCAACCTAAAACCTACAATCACACATCAAAGGAGAAGAATTTTTTTGTTGTGTTAGGGAATACGAGTTTGCCTTGGTCAAACCCCATTTTGGTAATTAAACCTTGAATTGAAACAATGCATAAAGGGAAAGATGAATGAACAATGTAATGCTAAAACTCACCAATCCTCAATTGAACCTTGAAGTACAAATCAACAATCTTGGATGAAGTGGCCTCAATGTATGTAGATCTTCATCATGAACTTTGATATGAAATAATGCTTGAATAAGATCTCCAATGCTACATCAATGCATTAGCTCAACAACATGCATGATGCATTATGTCTTTGATATGATGGAATGGATCTTTGATTGCTGCAATAAACTTTAATAAATTTTCCCTTGAGTGACTTCTTGATTGCTCTTGTGAACTCTTGATCTCATTAGTTTGCTATTAGGACTTGAATACTTGAAAGCTTAGATGAAACTATGTGAAATAACCTTATATTTGTACATAACTTAAGATTAAATCCTGAAATTCAAATAACACAAGCCGACATCAGATCTAGGATTTGAAATCATTAAAATTCCACCAAAAACATATCCCAAGGGGGTGTCCTAAGTTAAGTGAGGACCCATTCGCCATAGGGTGAATGGGTCCTAGCATACTTATCTAGGACACACTTTAGGGGATGTGAAATGATATGCAAAAGGGGGGTCCTAGGACCCAATGAGGATCCATTCGCCAGGTGGCAAATGGGTCCTAGGTCACTATCCTAGGACACATTCCTTGTACAATTAAGTGTTGTGTAATATTATTCAAGAGTGTTAGTTTTTATCCCTCAGAAAATGCAATAAATTAGGCTTGGATTTGAATTTAAGGGGCCAATTAAGCTCAATTAATTAATAAAGCCCTAGATTAACGTGAAAGTGTAAAGAAACACTTTACAACACCCTAAATAAGGTACCGTTAATTCCATTTTATTATTAATTATTCATTCCCAAATTAAGTGTGAAAAAGGGTTACTTTTTTCTATGCTACAGATGGTTGGGAGAATCCCTCAGAATGTTCCCTAAGGTTGAAGTTGTTGCTCCAAGAGGATATTTATGGTTCTTGAGTTGAGTTTGGTGGGTGTGAGGCTTTAGCTCTTTATGTTCTTGGTTTTTCCCTGCTAGTTGCTCCTGGTGGTCCCTATTGTTGGGGCCTTTTCTAGTTTGTAATGTCTTTTTGCTTGATTGAATAAATTTTTACCCCTTTTTATTTAAAAAAACTCATACAAGATAAGGCATTGGTCCCCAATGGCTACATCTGATCCAACACCTCGAATTTATAAATAATGAGCATCTATAAGAAGGCATAATTTATTTGAATATGCTTGTCTTCAGGTAGCTTAAGGATACAAAGGATATGCCTTAATTATTGTCCATTTATCACCTACTTGCTAGTTTGGGATGAAGATAATTTAGCTTATATAATTTATGCATTCATAATGTTGGTAAAGATATAAAGGGTCATGCATGCACCTACTAAATATGAAATCATTTTCATATACATCTTTGAATGTTTTAATTATCCACACATCTAGGTTTTTAAGTAAAAACTAATATAAAATTAACATAATATGAGTTAGTGATATTAAATTGGGCTTATGCATTGTGCCTATTGGACCTATCTTTATCTCTGTAACAATGTTTATCAAATATATTTATCATTATTTAATACTCTCATTAGGATTACCTCTTGAGTCTTGTGGAGCTCGAATTGTAGAAGACAAGGCCTATTCTTGTCTCATTAACTTTCACTTATCCTTGATTCAATCATGAGGTTATCATTTCACTTAGATCAACTTGATCCCCAAGTCTAGATGATGTGTCATCCCTTAGAGATTAGGGTAGTAAGAAAAAACCATAATAATTTGAATGATAACAAATATGGTAATTAGGATTCATTCCTACATGCAAATATTTAAAAACCCTTTTTACATAATTTTAATGATCTCTACTAGGGCTAGATTTACCTTCTAATAACTTCCATTGCTTGAACAATATTTGATCTAGTACATACCATTACATACACCAATAAACCTATAGTAATCGAATAAATAACGTTATAAATATATTCAAAATCATCATCTAACTTATGAAACTAGTCCAAATATAACTTACTATCGATATGGAAAGGAATACTCATTGGTTTAGAATCCTACACAACAAACAATTGCAAATTTTTCTTTTCCTTTCAATTATTTTTCCTTTAAAGGAATACCAATTTAGACCATATAAAACTAATTCAACCTAAAAAAGTATATATTTTTTACCATAAAACTATCAAATTATTTCTCAAGATCTCTATGCAAGAAATTAGTTTTGACATCCATTGATTTGACTTTAAAATAAAGTAATAAAAAATGTAAAGTAGGAATCTAATAAAATTAATTTTATCAACAAGAGAGAAAATTTTACTAAAATCAACCCCTTAGCTTAGAAGTAACCTTTAATCACTAGTCTAGTCTTGTACCTTTCCAACATGATATCCAATTTGTGTTTCTTTTTAAACACTCACTTGTGTGTAATGGGATTCATTCTCTCAAGTAAGTCCACTAGATCCCAATTCTCACACTTATCTAGGGATAAAATTTCCTCTTACATGGCCTCAAGCCAAGACTCACACTCTTTTGAAGAAATATATTCCTTAAAAAATATAGGTTCATTATCAATATAAAATAAATCAAATACAAAATAAAAATTTTGTGGGCTATACAATCAGTTGGTTTCTATTTCGTTGTGCACCTTCGCAAGGGTTTACTAAGAGGATCATTTTCTTCTTTCTCTAAAATATTTCAATATGAACACTATTCTTCCACTACATCATCCTACCCAACCTATTATTCTTCTAATTTCAAAATGTACAATCTTCTCTTTTTTTTTTGGTTGTCCATTATTGGAATTACCTTTAACTTCCCTAAGAACTACATCTCTATAATATATCATTCTCAAGGTTAAAGTATTATAAAGCTTATAACCCTTAACATTCTCACTCTATCCAATGGAAATACATTTTTCAACATTAACATCTGACTTAGACTATCTTTCTTCAGGCATGTGAATAAAAGTATTGCAACTAATAACTCTAATGTGTGGAATAGAGGTTTTCTTATTCATCCACACTTTATATGGTGTCTTATCAACCAAATAAACAAGGAGATCTATTAAACAAAATATAAGTAGCACGCATAGTCTCATCCCAAAAACACTAATCCAACTAAGCACTACTCAACATACTTATGATTTTTTTCCATTAATGTCTTGTCCATTCTATATGTGGTGCCATTTTGTTGTGAGATATATTAAGTTGTTTTTTTTCTTCATAATACTTGCATGTCTATAGAAATGATCAAATTATCTATAGAAATATTCACCTCCACTGTCTAACCTTAATACTTTTAATTTTTAATCCATCTTTTTTTTACAAGAACATCAAATTTCTTAAAATTTTAGAAAACCTCAAACTTATGATTCAAAAATAAATCCAAAGTTATAATGAGAGTATTAATCAGTAAAGGAAACATAATAATGATATTTTCCAATAAAATCCACATTTATAAAACCAGAAACATCACTATGAATTACTTACAATGTCACATTTTCCCCAGTGCTTTTGATTAAGGTAAAAAATGATATTTTTGAAGGGCTTAAACTATTTTACAAAGAAACTAGTAACATGCCAAAGAAACCAATTATGTGAGAATTACAACAAAAAAATAAAAATCAATAGACACAAGAACAAGGTGAAAGTATAGAAAAAACACAACACAAGAACATAAAACACACAAAGAAGGCCCCAACTAATTAAAATTGGAAAGATATTGAAGACCCGTGGTGCTTGCTATTCTTTATTTAGGAAGTTGATCTAATTAACAAAAGATAGGGGGTATTCCTTATATCAATGCTTCCCATACCATAAACATTAGCCTTGTCACATGTTCTTTTAGTAAGGTCCTCAATCTTAGCACCCCTTTTCATTTTTTGCAATTCATTTTGTAACACATAAATATTGGTTGCAAAGTTTATGGTATTTTTTTCTAAAAATAACCACTTGTGCAAGATTTATTTTAGCTCTTCTTGATTCTTATATACCACGAGTATTTATTTATAGTGTTTCATATTTATATAAGGTAATAACAAAGTTATTAAAATCCTTCCAGATATCGTCATTAAAGTGATTACTGGGTTCCTACTATTCTTGAATAATTTTTCTTTAATTTGTTGAATTATCCTTCTTGAATCTTGGTGCTACCAAAGGAACCATTTCCTGATGTTGTTTTAGAGTTGAAGTTAATCTACATCAACATAATTTAGTTTTTTTAGTTTTACAAAATTGTTATAGTCCTATTTTTGCATATTCCCCTACAAGAAAGAGGGGTTAGTAGATAATTTTTTCCCTAAACCAATACCACAAGGCCTACTATGATTGGAAATTTTCTCATTTTTCCTAATTAGGGGATTAACATTGGCATTGACCTTGTCCCTTGGGGGTAAGAATAAGAAGTCAAGGGGTTGGTCGAGGGGTCATCAACAAGAGTTTTCTTACCCTTATTCATAGGTAGTGGATTGTCATGGTCACAAGTCAAATTATGAGCCTTAGCCAGGTGGGTTCTTTCTCCTATGGGGGATTCAAAGGATGGAAAAAATATTAATCTTGGTTGAAATAGGTTGGGTATTTTTTCAATCACAATTTTATTATAATGTATGGGGTGGGAAGACACATCAACACCACTCCTAGAGGGAGTAGTAGTGTGAACCTCATCACTCAACTTAGGAGGGACAACAATAGGATTCACAACCCTAGGAAATAAGGTTGGGGTTTTTTCCACCTCAAACCTATAAATATAATAAATATGACCTTGGTGCAATGATAGGTTCACCTTCCCATGAAGAACATTAAGCACAAATAATTCGAGGGGGCATACTGGAAATAAAGGAAAACTCAACTTTTTCTTGTGGAAAAGATGTTTTATCATTGAAAAATGATAAGAGTAAATCCTTTTGCACCTACCTTCAAGAGTAAACTATCTCATAAGAACTTCAACCACCTTAGGCCATGACTTAGGAAGGTCTTCGCACTTGAAACCATTATGAAATCTTGAGATTACCCCTGTGAAAGAGGATAAATGGAAGGACCAATCAAGAGGGTAATCGACACAAGGGTTAGATCAAATCATAAACCAATACCCAATTGAATGAATCAAACCCATTACTAGTGAAGTGACAAGCTAGAATCAAATGAAATAATCAAGAAAATGAGAGAATTAAACAATTAAACCTTACTTTTACCTCTCTCAAGAATGTAAGTCCTTACTCCATTATTGAATTATACTTTGATATGTTAGATTTCTCATGCTTGCATAAAATCAATTATGCAAAAGCTCAAAAGATTGATGACAATGGAGGATTGATGATTTCCAAACCGAGCTGGAGAGAATTTCCAATTTGCTCAAAACTTTGAGGAGAGATCCATTAATGAAGGATTAAGGATTATTTTATAGATTTCAATATTTTTGATCGACGATTGAGATTGAAAGATGAGATCAATGGCTGAGAGTGAATTAAGGGGTGAGGAGCCATGCACGAAGAGGAGAGGTTCAATTAACTAAAGCTCTTCCCTAAATTTTAGGAAGATATTTTGATGTATTTTAGAGGGAAGATTTTTTCAAATTTGAATTTGAATTTTGGAATATTCCTTTTGGAGGGAATGTGCATCTAAATGAATTAAATAATTCATTTAATTGTGGAGGAAAATTAGTTAATTAAATAATTAAGAAATTATTTAATTATGTGGGATAAGAAGAATAATTATTTTAAATTAAATAATTAAAAAATATTTAATCAAGTGGATGAGAGGAAAAATATAATTTAATTAAATAATCATTAAAACATGATACATGAAATTTAAAAATTAATTAAATAATAATAAAATATTTAATTAAGGTGAAATTGAGGAAAACTGATGAATTAATCAAATACTTAAAAATATTCAATTAATAGAGGAAAATAGTTAATTTAATCAAATAATTAGAAATTATTTAATTGAAAATGATGAAATAGGGAATAAGTGAAATGATGAAAAATGGTAAATTACAAGAATGTGTGATGCATTAGACATTTTTAGGTGTCTACACCCCCATTTTTCAACAATGCAATATATGTGGTGATGATTTCTAGATTAAATTATTTTGTGGATCTCGTGACCATCTATGGATAGACTCATAACTCTAGCAATTAAATATTCAATTTTTTTGAAGGATATACATCTTACATAAAAATTGTACTTTGCTATGACTTGGAAATTTTACTCAAGAGCACGTGATCATATCCATTTATAGATTTGAGAAAAGGGGCAAGACCACCCTTTCAAACTATATTTTAAATATTTGTTGTGTTCCTTATTTTTTGCAAGGCGCACACTCAATTCTATTAATTTCTCTACCCATATTTTCACTACTAAAGAGAATTATATACTATTGAATGTTCTTTCATGAAACAAAGCCAATAATTATAATGAGAGAATCCTTGAGAATTATGAAGAGAGATTTCTTGTTATTGTTGTCAAAAAATCTACAATTCTTATGAATCTCCCTCTTTTTGAAGGTATTTAATTTGTCAACAAATAGTATCACATGTGTGATATAATCTAGGGGATAGTATTATAGATGTGATCTATTTTGAGATAGGCAAGTTAATGAAGATTGGGTTAAGCAAGTTTTAAACAAAAGAGATGTGATATAATTGAATGTTATATTAGGTTTTAGGTCAACGAGTGGACACAAATAACTAAATCATGTACTAAAATCATTTGTCCAAAACATCAACCCAAAATAATATAAAATGAGTAAAGGATAAAAATATGTATTTTTGATCTCTATAATTTGTAATCTCAACATATAAATGAACAATCCCTTTTCAACTTAACTTTAAGTTCTCTATGTCTATAAAGATAATCCATTAATACACTCTTCTAAAAAATCATAAAATTGTAGATCACTATGTTAAAAAATGGAAAAAGATAAATATTAATTTAGTGAGTTTCAAATTATTAATTATAATACAATTATTAAGAAAACTAGAATCACGACTCAAAATAAATTTGTATAATTATATTACCGTGAGGGTTTGATTTTTCACATTTGCGTGCAAAAATAGAAAAAAAGAAAAGCGGAAATCTCCCAAAATTTTGTCTCAGCCGGTAAAGTAAAAAAAATTGACTATTTTCTGTTTCTATTTCTAATTTTTTTAATTAATGTTTTTGAGAATCTAGTGTATTTTAAAAGATTTTTATAGTTAGTATCAATGCCTACTTGATTTAAAAGAAAAATTGACTACACCATTTGTGGCAGACAATTTTTTGAATGTGCAAAAAAACTTACATTTTTCCAATGTTTTGCAGGCAAATTTAGAACGATTGACTTGTTGCAGGTAGTTTTATTTGCATGTTCAATAAACCCCTCTTTCATTCTTGACTATTTAGAAGTGGGCGCCTCTATATTACACTTTTGTTTTTCAGTGTTGTTTGATTGTCCAGGCGCCACAAGTAAGTGGTGTGGTTTATGTTATTTTAAAGCAATATGCGGTTGCGATAGGGCTAGCTCCACATTTCTGCCCTATTCTTATTTTGTTTTGTGCCGTTCTTAAAATTTAAGAGGGTGATATATACCTTCAACGTCTCTGAAACAGCTTTTTCGTTAGTTTATAAAATTGTTGCCGGTGATCTCCCTGGTGCAGACGAAGACTAATCTTCAGGATGTCTTGGTGCACTATCGAGTCGGATCCCGGTAAGTTTTCTATGCTCCATCCATTCATATTCATCTTACATCAATTTATACTACATCGAATGCCTCGGTATTGAATATAATAGTTTTGCTTCATACTTTTTTATAATAACAATGTCTGGCTTTCTGGTTTCCATTGATGCTTCAACTCGGTAGTGCACCTGCTCATGGTCGCCAAAACTATTTTGAAGTCCATGTCACAAAATGACTGGTTAGTTAGTCTTATCATTTAACAAAATGACAGATGTATTACACCTCTTCATTCATATATATAAACCTATATATTTGTGTGTATATGTATATATACACACTAAAATATATAAAACTATAAATTTGTTTTTATATATATAAACCTATATGTAGACACTTATACATACACACAAATTTATAGGTTTTTATGTGTAGGTTTATAGTGTGTATATATATAAACCTATACGTAGACACTTATACATACACACAAATTTATAGGTTTTTATGTGTAGGTTTATAGATACACACACAAACGTATATCTATGCTCTCCAAGTTTGTAGGACAAATACAATAGGGGGATAGGGGGCCACATTTTTGGGATAGTTTTTTGGGAGGCCGTTTTATTTGGGGATGGCAAAGGATAACCATTAAATTTTTTTTTTTTTTTTTTTTTAAATATAAGAAAATTTCAAATATTCATATGATAACATTAATAATGCACTAATCATAGACATTATAGAATCTCAACACATAACATTGGATTTGAATTGAGATTTCACATTAGAGTTGACAAACAAATTAACAAAATTTAATTGCTTTTATTGTCAATGTGCATATATTATATAAGAGTTACAACAAAATGCTTGAAGGCCACAATTTCAACTACAAAATGACAAAAACATAGAAAACATGCAGCTACCCCTAATCAGCATTTGGTAATACTACTTCAAAATTGGAATCAGAGTTAGAGTCATTGCCACCATGAAGGACTGCCTCATCTAATGGACATCCAACCAATCCCTTTTGTGCCACCTCCTCATCAACGTGCATGGCATCTTAGGGATCAACATTCCAATGTGTGTTGGACTCTGATGATACTCAAGAGTTTGTTGATTCTATAGCTGCAAGGCACTGTGTATGACCACCAACTTCTCTTATCATGTAGAAGTAAGGTTGTTTCTTTTGACATATTGAATGAAGTTTTCTGAGGAATTGACAACTTGTGAAAGAAAGTGAGTGGCAAGTATCTTTAACTTTGGTGCATCTTTGTTGTGCCACATCCACCATCCAAGAGGGTTGGTTTGAGCTGATGTAGCTCTATCAATTCTCACCTTTGGTTTGTTGAATGTTGGACTAGTAGACTCTTCATTAGTATACATTTTTTGAAGGGCCTTCATGAGCCCTTTTTCTGTCTCTTCATTATGAGATGGAGAGACTATTTCAAGGCTAGCTACATACAATTGGGGATTTAGAGCATAAGCTTCCATATGAAGTGGGGTGTTCATAGTGTTCCACCACTGCGTCACAATGAGCCTAATATGCTCCTCATAAAATCCCAAAGTAGAATCCTTAATATGAATGGCTTACTTCATTTGCCCAAATATTCTATCAAATGTCTCATTAATCTCTTCAAGGCTAGGAGTGTTTGTATCAACATATCTAATGATTCACATAATAGGTGAGATGAAGGAGCAAACATATTTGCAAGTGCAAGCAAGTTACAAAAATGAAAATATAAAAAAAGATCAAGACTCAAATGATAAAGAGTGAGTGTTATTATAAAAAATAAAAAATTTATGAGTGAGAAACATTAATTAATTTAAAAAAAATTAAAATAAAATCAACAACTTTTTACCACATTGTGGATCACCAATCATTGTCAAAGATATTTTTTCACTTTTTTTCCTTCGATCATGCTTGCCTTTTGTCATTTACCCTATGTTGAATTAACCACAATTAATTGTAAAGGCTCTTGCACCATAAGCATCCTTTCTAACAAAATGAAGTGGCTGGTCTATTTAATATCCATGGGCCTGAGGGATTCCTTTTCGAAAAAATCTTGAACAAAGTAAGTGAGGTGCGATGGTTGCAAATGAATATTGTTATGTCTCTAGCTTTTGTCACCATTTCCTTCACCTAAACTATCTTCCCAGTAACTTTGAATGTGTTGTTCAATGCATGAACACAACATGGGGTCCAAAAAATGTGTTTGTAAGTACCCACCACCATCAAGTTAGCTAACTTACATACATGAGCTGAATCAATCACCACTTGTACAATACTAAAGGCCCAGATCTCTTCTATGGAATCCTTCAAAATCTGAAATTGAAAGTTTTCATTCTCTCTTCTTCGAACAATCAATAGCTCTAAGAAAATAAAAGCCAACTAAACATGTGACAATGATATTGATAAGTGGCCAATGTTTAACATTAGTCCACCCATCTACGATGATAGAGTAGCCATCCCTTATCCAAGTTTTTCTCATTTCCTCTATCAACACATTCACCTTAGAATATTCTTCATCAAGGAGGGTGATGCATAGCTTATGTTTTCTAAGGGGCAAATGAGGGACCAACTACAATTATATCTTTGAAATTGGTTTGAAATAGGGAGAAAGTACCACATAAAATGGTATGGCATGGATGTAGAAAATTTTGGCAATGGAATACTTAGCCACCTTTCGTGATTGTACATTAAATAACCCTACAATATTAGTAGCTCTTTTCTTTCACTTGGTAGAAGTAGAACCCTCTCCCCTTTGACTCCCAACATTTGTGGTTTGTGCAGGCAATGACACACTAGGCTACATAGTTTCTATTCGAATTTTCTTATTTCATGTCTCCCCCTCCATGTGCAACCTATTCACTTTGGGTTTCTTAGCTAGGGTTATTTTCTCACAACTTTTTACCCCTAGTCCATGTATGCATAAAATATGAGAATAAACTCTTGCATAGCTGCCCCTTTACAAAAACAATATAGCTATACTCTACTCCTCCTTGATTCTTTTTGCAAACTGTGAAAGAGTTTTTTTCGGATTAACTGGGCCTTTTGCATAGTTTTTGAGGAGTTCAAAAAGGCATTCAAGTGGGTTACTTGAACTCTTAGTCCTTGCAACACTCCCATTCCCAAAAGAACCCCCAATAGTATATCCTATGGCTGTCTGTAACATGCTCGATGTTCTACACTTTGATTTTACCTATGTTTTGACCCATATGTGAGTAGCTCAACATAAAGCAATAATTTTTTTTTTTTTTCTAATTAAATAATAAGATGCACATTCGAAATAATACCATTTTAAACTGCCATTGCATTTATAAGAAAACATTAAATAATCCCAAGTAACGATTTCACATTACATAATCCCATGTAAAAATAACAATTTTCCAAATTACAATTCCATAAAGATAGAGTTACAATGAATACATACATAGCTTCCAAGAGCTTTAAAGAAATAGAGATACAAATGGTCCAGATGTCCTTGCTGGCATACATCGTTAAATTTCAGCTGCCAATTGTATGAGGGAGAGTATCACTCAAGTGCTTTTCCGCCAACCATGGACTTATTGCGGTCCCCCACACATCTACCTTATTGGTAAGATGGCCCTACCCTTTGACGAAGAGTTTGGACTGACAACCTCATAATACTAGCCTTCCTGAGCATGGTGTTGTGTCCTACATAACTAAAAGTACCATACATTGGCTATAACCTACATGCATGAGATTCCTAGCTTAATTATGCAAACTTGGCTCACAATGAACCGACAAGTGTAATCAGTGGCTACTTACACTACTTTGGCCAAAGATTCAGTATATAAACACAATCGCTCAGTACTTTGAACGTAGCCGTATGTTCACCCACCCCGTAGCTCGATTTTGTATATGGCCACTCATAAGCTTCTCATACATAACATAATTTCAACCTAAAAGGTGATGACTTAACTAGTGACCACTAGGTAGGTTACTCCCATCCATGGATTATCCTAACCCTGGGATCAACCAAACTAACCATACAATATAATATTGCAAACTAACATTTTCAACACAATACTTTGAGATAATATCATTATCATATTTCATAATTTATGCAAGCATACATACGTTCTATGACAACCTAGGTATTATACTAATACGCTATGATTATCTCGTATAACAAATACATCCACACAATTTCAAACATAAGGAGTAAATATAAATAAAAGTATCAACCATCATGGCTTTACCAAAATAAGAATTAACCAAAGATCATACAAGCTCACCAAATAAGAAATAATCAAAGTTCAAGCAATCATAAAATATAATTCATCTTTTCCTCAAACACTCGCATTCATAAACAAATATGATTTCAACGTAAAACAATAGAGAAGTAAAATCAGCATGCTTGGAATTATAGCTTCCAACAAAGATACTGCTTCCTAAGCTTAATTCTCACAACCACGCTTGCTGCTCCTTCTATGATCAGCTTATCTCCAATCCTAGCGTTTTTCCAAAGACTCTCAACAAACTACAAACTCACAAAGCAATCTCTCTTTTCTCTCTAATGCACTCAGCAACTAGTTTGCACAAAATGAAAATGTAAACAAATCTTCTGACAAAAATGAGAGACTAAGGGTTCTATATGAATTCTAAGTTTCCAGAATTCTACCAAAATCCTAAGACAGAGTTTTCAACTTCCAGATTTATTAATACTCAATGTGCTGAATGTAGAACATTATCTGATTTCTATATCTGCATATCAAGGAAGGATCCGCCATAAATATGTGAGGAAACCCTGCCTCTAAGAGACACGTCTCATGAGAGGACATGTCTCCACAAGTGGAGACACGTCCACTCATGGGACGTGTTCTTTAGAGCGCGGGTTAAGATAAACACACAGTTAATGATTCGTTAGTATAACTCATATATACTAGATGGCGGATGAGAATATAAATTCCGATTACAGAATATAACATCATATATAATTCGGATTTTATATGAATACTCATAAATTCATTTAATATGATTTCTAGAAATATTTCAAATAAAGATAAACTCGAATCAAGTATGAATGACGATGATGCTTGCAGCAATCGTCCTTCATATCTGACCGAAGCTATCATTCATTAACACTCCCTCTTAGCTAGGGAAGATATTTCAAATCAAATAACTAGAGATATCACCTTAACACGTGATATCTAAGACATGGTATGATTTCTCAATATTGTCAAGTCACATGACATTCTTCATATCATATCTTTATTATGGTATGTGCACTGACATCAAGTCACATGATGTCTACCATAATTCATGGCATATCCACGGATATAAATATCCACCATGATTATCTCTTAAGGATCATAATGATCTACAAATGATATCAAGTCCCATGATATCAATAAGAGATACTATCATGACATGTCCATTAATATCAAGTCACATGATATCTATCATGATAGTTTAATCATTGTAGAGTCGTCACTTTACAATGTCAATTACAAGTGTTCATTATTAGAAAGATCGTCACCTTTCAATAATGCACACAGGGGGAGTAGGCCCATAAAGTCATGGAGTCACACACATGACAAAAGAGTTTACACATTAAACATCTTTATATATATTAGTACAATTTATAAACAATTTGTATTTCAAACATAAATAACAAATTACATTTCAACCATACCAAGTTTCTTCCTGAAGTGCTCCACCTTGATTCGGGAGAGAGGCTTGGTGAGAATGTCTGCAGTTTGATCATTTGTACTAATATACTCCAACTGAATTACTTTCTTTTCCACCATATCTCTTACATAATGATAGGGGATCTCAATGTGCTTAGATCTATCATGAAAGACAGGATTTACAGAGAGTTTGATGCAACTCTGATTATCACAATGAATAATTGTAGGATTCAAGGGCTCACCAAAGAGTCCCACAAGCAATTCTGAAGCCAAAGCTTCTCTTGCTCCCATTGAGGCTGCAATGTATTCACTTCTGTTGAGCTCTGTGCAACTGAAGATTGTTTTCTGCAAATCCAGGAGATCATAGCTGATCCTAAACTGAAGCAACATCCTGATGTGCTTTTTCGATCGATTACACTTCCAGCCCAATCTGAATCAGAGTACCCATGTAAATCTAGTTGATCATTCTTGTAAAGAAGACCATATCCAATAGTGCCTTGAAGATATCTCAAAATATGTTTCACAGCCATTAAGTGAATTTCCTTTGGCTCACACATGAACTGGCTGAGAACATTCACTGCATAGCAGATATCAGGTCTGGTGTTGACCAGATACATCAAGGATCCAATCATCTGTCTGTAAAGGGTTGGATCTGCACACTTGGAATCTGCTGCTGCTTCTTTTAATTTGTGAAGGTTGGTTTCCATAGGTGTAGACATTGGTCTACAGTCCAACATTCCAAACCTCTTCAGAATATCAATAGTATACTTCCCTTGGTTTAGAATGATGCCCTCTGATTTCTGCCATACTTCTAAACCTAGGAAGTAGTGTAGAATGCCCAAGTCTTTCATGTCAAATTCAGAAATTAGATCCTGCTTCCCTTGAGCAATGAGGTGATCTTCTCCTGTTATTAGCAGATCATCAACATATAAAATAATTATAAGCATATCACCTTTGATTACCTTGAAGTAGAGATTGGAGTCAGCATCATTTTTGGAAAATCCTAATCCCAAGAGATAGCTGTCAATTCTTTCATACCAGACCCTGGGAGCCTGTTTAAGTCCATAGAGGGCTTTCTTCAGTCTGCATACATGTGAGTCAGGTTTATGTATCACAAAACCTTCAGGCTGTTCCAAGTAGACTTCTTCTTCAATGGTTCCATTCAGGAAGGCAGTTTTCACATCCATTTGATGGATCTTCCAACCTTTAGCTGCTGCAATGGCTAACACTGCTCTTACTGATGTGTAACGGGCAACAGGTGCAAATGTTTCTTCGTAATCAATGCCTTCCTTTTGAGAAAAACCTCTTGCCACAAAACGTGCTTTATGTTTTTCTATACTGCCATCAGCAACATGCTTGATTTTGAAGAGCCATTTGGAAGAAACAACAGATTTCTCTTTTGGTCTAGGCACTACATCCCATACATCATTCTTTAGAATGGATTGATATTCCTCCGTCATTGCATCTTTCCATGCTTGATGTCTGAAGGCTTCTGAAACATTGACAGGTTCTGAATTTATGATGTTGTTCATTAGAGCAACATAGTTAGAGAACCGTTTGGGTCTTTTACTTTCCCTAAACGTTCCTTTGGGTGTTGCATGAATCTCAGCTTCTTTGATCATCTTTCTAGCCCAAAGTGGCCTCTTTCTACCGTTGTCACCTGTATTCTCATCAAAAGTAGATAGAAGTTCATTTGGCACTTCCTCAGGATGCTCCCTCTGAATCTCAGGAGCAGGTTCCATTTCAGGTACTCTAAGGGAATAGGTTTCTGTCTCACTAGAACTTCTTGCCCTCTTGAATGCAATGTCTTCTTCAAAGATAACATCCCTGCTCAATTCAATTTGTTTCTGCCTGGGTATGAATATCCTGTAGGCTTTGGAGGTTTCACTATATCCCATAAATATCCCTTTCTTTCCGGAAGGTTCAAGTTTGAATCTTTTCTCCTTGGGCACATGAATATAGACGGGACAACCAAAAATTCTAAAGTGACTAATGTCAGGTTTTATGCCAGTGAAGGCTTCTTCAGGAGTTTTGTTGTCAAGATGAGAATGAGGACATCTATTTTGGATGTAGACAGCAGTCCTAGAGGCTTCTGCCCAGAAAGAGGTTTCAATGTTTTGGTCAAGCAACATTGCTTTGGCAGCTTCTACAATGGTTCTATTTTTCCTTTCAGCAACCCCATTTTGTTGAGGGTTGTAAGCCACTGTGAACTCCCTCTTAATTCCAGCACTCATGCAAAATTCCTTAAAAATTTCAGAGGTGTATTCTTTCCCATTGTTTGTCCTTAACGTTTTTATTTTCTTTCCGGAGAAGTTTTCAGAGAGGGCTTTAAACTCTTTTAACCTTTTGAGGATTTCTATTGACTCTTTACACTTAAGGAAATAGATCCAGGTTTTCCTAGAGAAGTCATCTACAAATATGACATAGTATAGAAATCCTGCTTTAGAGGGTACAGACATGGGTCCACATAAGTCTGAGTGAACCAATTCTAACACATTTAGGGTTTTGCTCAAACTATTTGGAAAGGACCCCTTTGTATTCTTTCCTAAGGCACAACCTTTGCAAGTTCCTTCATGAGATGGTTTTAACTTCGGTAAGCCTGTTACAAGTTTTTCTACAGAAGGTAGGGCATGGAAATGAAGGTGTCCTAATCTTCTATGCCAAATCTCATTTGAATCAAAGGTGTCAAGGGTAAGGGCTTGTTTGACTTCAGTGCAAAGTTTGTAAAGGTACCCTTGTCTCACACCTATGATTTGGGCTTTCTTGATTGTTGAGTTCTTGGGCCATGCTAGAACTTTCCCATCCATAAAGGTAACTCTATAACCATTGTCTTCAAGGGCAGAGATGGATATAAGATTCCTTTTTATTCCAGGTACAAATAAGACCCCAGTGAGTTGAAGGGAGAGACCAGATTTCAATGTGATGGAGCAAGTTCCAACCCCTTTTACTTGATGTGTAGAGTCATCCCCAATTGTGACATCTTCATCAGATTCTTTAGTCATAGTGTCTAAGTGTTCTCTAAACCCTGTGATGTGCCTTGAAGAACCACTATCAATCACCCAGTTGTTGATATTGTTAGATACTTGACTAGATAAGGCTGAATAGAACACAAAGTTTTCAGATTTATGATCTGAATTTGACTTTCCTACTTTGGCAAACGATGCTTGTTGCTTAGATCTGTCAGGGCACTTCATTGCATAGTGGCCATATTGATCACATCTAAAGCATTGTACTTGAGATATGTCTTTCTTTTTAGAGGATCCCTTTCCATTGGAATTTCTCTTTCTTTTAAAAGATCCTTTCTTGTAGGAGTTTTTCTTATTCCTTTTATTAGACGATGTGTTGAGTACATGGATGTCTTCATCTATGTTTTTTTGTTTGTTTTCTTTTGAGGAGAGTCTTGTTTCTTCTTGAAGGCAGTCATTTCTTAGCCTGTCAAACTTAGGGAGTTTAGATCTTGCACTTATTCCTTGAACAAATGACTCCCATGAGTTTGGTAGACCTCCTAGTGCAATTAGAGTTAATTCTTTGCTATCAATCTGATATCCAATTGTGGATAATTGATCTCTCAGTTCAATAATCCTCATGAAGTATGCATTAATGGACTCTCCTTTGTTTATTTGAGCATTGTTGATTTGCCTTTTTAAAGCAAGAGTCCTGCAGGTGTTGTTGATCTCATAAGTTTTCTCAAGAGATTTGAACATATGGTATGCAGTTTCATGTTTTGCTAGGATGGGCACTATATGATCCCTAACTGCATCTACAAGGATTTTCATGGCCTTTTCATTGTTTTCCACCCATTGAGTTTTCTCAGGTTCAGACTTAGGTTCCTCCAAATTTTCTCTCACAAGTGAGTCTAGCTTATACTCTTTAAGGATCATCATGATTCTAAATTTCCATGATGTGAAATTGTCTGCTCTTGCAAGGCGATCTTCAAATCTGATCACACTTGACATTATGAAGAATGTGAGTAAATTCGATTTTTTAGAAAATACGAATTTTTCTAGAGCAAACTGATATTAGATTGTTTTGGATTCACACAATCTGGCTCTGATACCATGAAAATTTAAACAAATCTTCTGACAAAAATTAGAGACTGAGGGTTCTATATGAATTCTAAGTTTCCAGAATTCTACCAAAATCCTAAGACAGAGTTTTCGACTTCCAAATTTATTAATACTCAATGTGCTGAATGCAGAACATTATCCGATTTCTATATCTGCATATCAAGGAAGGATCCGCCATAAATATGTGAGGAAACCTTGCCTCTAAGAGACACGTCTCATGAGAGGACGTGTCTCCACAAGTGGAGACACGTCCACTCATGGGACGTGTTCTTTAGAGCGCGGGTTAAGATAAACACACAGTTAATGATTCGTTAGTATAACTCATATATACTAGATGGCGGATGAGAATATAAATTCCGATTACAGAATATAACATCATATATAATTCGGATTTTATATGAATAATCATAAATTCGTTTAATATGATTTCCAGAAATATTTCAAATAAAGATAAACTCGAATCAAGTATGAATGACGATGATGCTTGCAGCAATCGTCCTTCATATCTGACCGAAGCTATCATTCATTAACACAAAAGACTACAGCAATGAACTTCAAAAGAATGATAATGAATGAATGACCAAAAGGCTAAGAAGCTGCCTCTACTTATACTAAAATCTGAGAAACTTAATGCTACAAACTAGCTCTGCAATCCGCCACCTTTTCTCTTCCAACTGCCACCACTTAACATCAAAAACTAACTTAACCTCTAAATGAGTCGACTAAGCTAATAGAAGTGAAATGTGGCTGCTCAAACAGTTAAGATGCAAACACATAACAGTCCCTGCATTTCCAATCTCTCTAATATGGTTGAGTCGCCTTCTTTTAACTACCAACAATTGATATTTTATTGAGTCAAAGCACAAAAATGTTTACCTACAAGTCTCATATTTGCAAACTAAGTCGACTTCTTCCAAGTTTAAGCCAACTCATGGCTTTTTGACAAAGTCTCATGCTTTATCAAGGCTGTGCGCAACAAATGGACTTCTATTCGATTCAAACTTCATATTATGGCGCCACCATTTACATAATACGCGCCCTTTTTGTTGTATGCTGGTTTTAATATATGCAACAACATTTAAAATGCATCGCTTCACCTTGCATAGCACAGATTAAGTGCTTTATAAACTGCGTTGAATACCATTCACTTTATAAACAATACAATGTTTACTATGCGCCAAACTTATGCGCTTTAATTTGCATTTAGACATTCTCACATATGTGCAACATATGATTTAAATGTTACTTGGCTTTATACAGCCATTTGCTATTAATATGGTCCGCATCATATATGCACCAAAGTTTACTTTGTAACATTTCAAACATATATATATATATATACACACACACACATTTAAAATCATTGATTGATATTTAAATATATGACAATTATATATATATGATTTTAATATGCGTGTGTATATATATATATATATATATATATATATATATATATATATTAGTATGTATGTATATACGTATACATTAACGTACTCATATACATATATATTAGTATATATATTATATACATATATCATTATTTTATTATCATATTAAACACATATACTTATATATTCATCGATCGGTATATATATATAAAATGTATACATACATATATATGTCATATATGTCCAATCGATATTCTCATGTATATGATATATCCGCACATGAGTACACGTAAGTACTTCTACCCACGTATACGCACGTACGTATGTACTTGTATGTATGAGTTATCGCAATCACATACATATATACATATATACATTCTATGTATATGCTCATTGATTAATACATAAATATAAGATACACGAAGAAGAACTTATACTTAATATAGAGATTTAGTCACATAATCCAAACTAAGAAACAATCATGAAATCAAAGACCAAAACCAAAACCAAAACAAATCATCTCCAAACTATGACCGAAGGTTTACTTACCAATTCCTGAACTAACTCGACTCAACTTGACCAAACTAGGATGTGAGTGTGTGATAGCTCAAATAGGCATATTAAGGGTTACCAAACCAAGCTCTTCTTTTGAGTGATACTCCCCCTCTCTTCTGGAGGCTCAATTCTTTTCCTGGATCCATCTTAATACGTCACAACAATAGTTAGCTGATAACATTTCATTCATATGCATCAAATATTTTCATCTTCAAATCATTTAAAGTATCATATTGCATAGCAGATTCATTCATCACATTTTCCATCAAAATATACAAAACATAATCATGTATTAGAGCATTTTAACTCATAAGTAATAGTAAATAGGTAATAACACAATGGGGTGTAACACGTCCCCTAAATTATCTAGCCATTTCTTGTAAAAACTTGCAATATTTGAAATGTTTCTAAAATTCTTAAATTTGGGGATGGGGTGGGATGTTTTCTACCTATCCCCACATCCCCGAAATTTCCTCCATATGGGATAGGGTCAAATTAGGTAGGGGATGTGTCCTTGAGGAGCATGTAAATTCATAGATTTATGTATAGGAAAAATAAAAAAAATCTCACAAATATATTTAAGAGATAAATCCATACAATTCAAGGCTAAGGTAGATTAGGGCTTACCTTGACATTGATGTAATTTGAGATATAAGTAAATTGAATTGGCTAAGGTAGATTAGGGCTTACCTTGACATTGATGTAACATGGATTTTGTTTGTCATGATGTGAGTGAGACTGAAATTTGGAATTGGATAAATGATCACAATCATGTGATGATCAAGTTGTGAGAATTTGAGGACTTGGGATAGGACTATGTTTACGATCCAATCCAATTGATGTGGTTCTATCTTGATGGCACAACTTCATTCTATGCAAGAACAAATCTTTAATACTTAAGGAAGATGCTTCCTTGATGTATATCCGTGCAAGGAAAACTTGGGTGGTGTTAGGAAGCATTGTTGTTAATTGCCATGATAGAGGGAAAAACATTCAACTTTCTTGCTAGCAATCAGGGCCTTGGATTGATTCAATGATCCCAAGAAATAGAAATAAATTGAAGTGTTGGATTTTAATATAGATAGAGTAGATTCCAATAGTTGAATTTGCAATTTATATGATAGTGACTAATAAGCATTAATGTAGATGTATTGTCCTAATTGTTAATTTCCTATTATCATGATCAAAATGAACTACGATGATGCCTGTAAATACAATCCATAACACACAATTTGAAACCTTTGGCATGTTGGCTAATGGGTAATGGGTATATTTTGGAAGAGTTGGTGCGAGAATCGGTTGAGTCTAGGGATGAGGCCACAACTGTGGTTGTGGTTGTGATTTTTTCGAGGGAATTAGAAATGTTATAAATGAGCTAGGAATGTTCAGAAATAAATGATATGTTATAATAGAGAATTGGATTCTAGTTTAGGGTCAATGAGCACACCAAAAGAGACCAATTAAGTGCTAGGATCACACTTAAAGGACATCCAATAAAGTTGTGTAAAATGTGTGGGGAATAGTGTAATGGTATGCACTTTTTTCTACATTTTACCCCCACTTTGGTGTGTGTGCAAATCTAAACAAGCAAGAATGCTAGAATAGAAGCGAATAAAATAGTAGTGATAAAAAGGGTATAAAGCTTATGGAATTTAAATCTCTAGAACAAGTGCTCCCAACATATAAAAATTGCACATGAATTGAGAATAGAATTAGTAATGATTTGCCACCTTTGAATTGTGTGTACTATAATAGAGAATATGAAGGAACAATGAGTTTCCACATGCTTGGTTCTTTCATGGAAGACTGGATTTTTGGCAAGTTTGAGAACTCCCTGATTATCATAGAACAAGGGAGTCGGACCTGCTTGAGGTATTTGCATATCCACAAGCATTCGGTGAAGCCAAACTGCCTTAACTATTCCTCGATACTTTGCTCCTGTCGAGGAAAGAGCCACTGCCTGTTGCTTTTTACTAGTCCAAGTGACTGCCCCAGATCCCAAACTGAAAACAAACCCAGATGTTGATTTTCTATCATCAACCGAACCTGCCCAATTTGAGTTTGTGTAACCAATGAGGCTAGGGTCGTGACTCCTAGTGCAAAGAAGTCCATAATTAGAAGTGCCCTTCACATAATGCAGCACACGCTTCGCTGCTACCCAATGATCAGTCTGGGGGTTGTCATGAAGCGTGAAATGTAGCTCACTGCAAAACTGAGGTCAGGTTTAGTGGCAGTGAGATAGATGAGGCTGCCCACTAGTTGCCTGAACAAAGATTCATCCACTATAGGTGAATCTGATTTAGCTAACAACTTTAGCCCTTTTTCCATTGGTGTGGAGGTAGGTTTGCAATCCTGCATTCAAAACTTATCCAGTAGACTTCGAGCATATTTGGATTGAGAGATGAAGATACTGCTCTCTGTCTACCAAACCTCAACACCTAAACAATAATGCAGGAGTCCTAAATCTGTCATGTCAAATGAGCTGCACAAATCCTGTTTGATCTCATTGATCAAATGTGCCAAGCTGCCAGTAATGATCAGGTCATCAACATAGAGAACAAGAATAAGAATATCACTACCAGTGTGTTTGACATACAAATTAGAATCAGATGGACTCCTCTGAAAGCCATGATTTGTGAGGTACTTGTTGATCTTGATGTACCAAGCCCGAGGAGCTTGTTTCAGACCATAGAGTGCTTTCACCAGTCTGCACACCTGGTGTTCTTTACCGACAACCTTGAACCCTGGAGGTTGCGTCATGTAGACTTCTTCCTTCAACTCACCGTTGAGGAATGCACTCTTGACGTCCATCTGATGAACTTTCCAACCAAACTAGGTTGCTAAGGAAAGGATGAACTGAATGGTAGTCATCTTGGCTGTAGGAGCAAAAGTCTCCTCGTAGTCAATGCCTTCCTTCTGTGAGAACCCCCTAGCAACGAGACGAGCTTTGTACTTGTCAGGGGTTTTGCCAACTTTGTACTTAACCTTATACACCCATTTGCAGCTAATGGGCTTCTTCCCTGGAGAAAGATCAGAAATGACACAAGTGTTATTCTTCTGAAGACTATGGTATTCAGCCTCCATAGCCTGTTCCCACTGAGGAATTCCTTTAGCCTTTGAATATGTTTGAGACTCATAAACACTGTGAATGTTGGCCATGAGAGAAAAATTAACTGTATGCTACTGTTTGCTCTTGTTTTTGGATGATCTACCCTCAATGAGCTCATCATCATGAAGATCACCAATGGTCTTAGCCCACCATTTAGGCTGCAGAGTAGAAGTGCCAACGTCGGATGCATGAGGAGGAGTTGGAACTGGTACTGGATCTGGAACAGGTTCAACAGGTGGAAGATCAACATCATCCGGAGGAAAATCGGGTTGAGCATCATCAAAAACAAAATTTGCATCATCCCTCCCATTAGGTGGACCTAATGGAAGACAGACACCCAAATCATAAGCCTTCAAAGGATGATCCTCAGAATGCTGCACAGACGAGGAAAGGTGAAAGGGTCCTCATTCTTCATCAAAGACAACATCATGACTGAAGATGAGATGATTAGTGTCTACATCAATCAACCTGTAAGCCTTATGGTTGTCACTGTACCTTGTGAACATAAGCTTTTGACTTTTGGAATCCAACTTGGAGTGCTTGGCATTTGGAATCCATACATATGCTAAAGAGCCAAAGATTTTCAGATGATTGATCCAAGGTTTGAGACTAGTCCAAGCTTCCTTAGGAGTCTTCCCCTTAATAGCCTGTGTAGGAGACCGATTAAGAAGATAGACGGTAGTGTAGACTGCTTCTGCCCAATATTTCTTAGGAACACTCTTGTGTTGTAACATGGAGCGGGCCATCTCAGTGATTGTGCGGTTGTGCTGCTCTACAACACCGTTTTGTTGAGGGGTGTAGGGTGTGGTTAACTGGTGTTTGATGTTGTGTATATCATAGAAGTTGGAGAAATCAGTAGAACAAAATTCTCCCCCTTTATTTGACCTAAGAGTGACTATAGAATAGCCAGACTCTTTCTCTACTAAGGCCTTAAACTTCTGAAATACAGTAAACACATTTGATTTCTGTCTAAGAAAGTACACCCACATTTTATGAATGAAATCATCAACAAAAAGCAAGAAATACCTGCAACTAGTAACAAAAGGTGTATTCATTGGCCCACATACATCAACGTGAACCAATTGTAGTACCTTGGAGGCTTGCCAAGAGTCACCATCTGGGAACGGTGTCCTGTGCTGCTTCCCAGCCTGACAAGCTCCACAAACTCCATGATGCTCAGTTTGGATCTCAGGTAAACCAGCTACAAGTCCCTCCTGAGATAGCTGAGAGAGATAGTGCATATTTAAGTGCCTGTATCGCTGATGCCAAAGACTACTAATAGAAGAATTTCTGGTTGCCATGGCTAACTCTGGAGAATCACCTGTATCCACAAGTCTGTATAGACCATGATCCTCAATGCCAACAGTAGTGCGGGTCTCTCGATCAACTATTGAACACTTATGTGCACTGAATACCACATCCAACTGGGGAGAGTGCCGCATAATCTGACTGACAGAGAGAAGGTTCAGTTCCATGCTAGGAACGTAGTATACATTAAGGAATATGAGATTCCTCCCAGCAGACTGAATATGAACGTTGCCCTTGGACAACATTATATTCTTCACCTCCTCCAAAAATAACTAAATCATTGAAAAGAGAGAAGTCGGTGAACCAATCATGCCGATGGGTGAAGTGTCGCGAAGCACCTGAATCAATGTACCAGGTAGGGATTTCACATGATCTGCAGGCCTTTTAGCCATAAAGGCGTAAAAGGTAGATTCCTTATGCTTAGTATGCTCGACAATGTTTGCTTTCGGCTGAGACCCTCCCCGCTTCTTTTGTTCAGAAGTCAAACGATGACGACAATCCTTCTTCATATGACCATATTTGTGGCAGTAATTACACTGAATGTTCTTCTTGGGGCTGTTCTGAGGTTGACCTGAGCCTTTCTGCTGTGGGGGCTGACTTTTCTCTTTATTCTTAGCTTGAGACTTGGCTGCAAAAGCTTACTCTGTGGAGGATGAAGAAACACTACTACCAAACTATTGTCTCCAACGATCCTGTTGTAAAAGTTTGGTACAAAGCTTCAGAAACTTCAAATCAACATTAGTCGATGTAATGTTGAGAGTTTCAACAAAATGCTCATAAGACTTCGGTAGACTTTTCAAAGTGATGACTACCATGTCTTCTTCCTCCATCTTTCGACCAATCGCCTCCAGCTGATAACGAATGTCCTGAATCTTTGTCAGATGCTCCTGTAAGGACATTCTCTCATTCATCATGATGGAGAACAACTAGTTCTTGAGAAAGAACACACGGCTCTTGTTGGAGGTCTCATGCAAGGTTTTCAAATGCTCCCAAATCTCAGCAGCTGATTTGCCGGATGGAACCTGTGGAAGCTGATCATCGGTGACAAACAGCTTAATGAGCATCACCGCTTCACGATTTTGCTCATCAAACTTTTCTTGGTCTTTATCACCTGATGTTGGTCTCGTCTTTTTACCCAGAATGATTTGATCAAGGCAGCGATATTTGAAGATAATCATCATTCGTTGCTTCTAGGTATTATAGTTTCTGCTATTGAATCGCTGACTGCCTTCCAACATTATGTTGGTCAAACTCGCCATCTTGCACGCTTTTCGAGGCGCAAAAAACAAGGCAAACTAAAGAGGCGATAAAATGGATTGCACTGATCTCGAAAAACTAAAGTAGTTGCAGACACAAATTTCAAGGCAAACTCGCTTGCACAAATCCCAATGCACGGATTGCAAGGCACCCAAATTTTTTTTATGACAACCCAGAAATCTTTACGAAAAACCCAAAAAGAATTTGTTATAAAAAAAATCGGGTTGAAAATAGAGGGTTTATTTGAAACCCTAGCTCGAATCTCAAAGAGTTGACAAAAAAAAGTGCAGAATCAAAACGGGTTGAAACTCGCGCTAGAAAACCAGAGAAGATTCGAGCAAAAATGCGTCCAGAAAGTTGCACCCAAACAAAGAGACTGAAGTTGCACACAGAAAAAAATGAAATCACGGGATTTTTTCAAAAAACGTGCCTAGAAATAGGACCAGAAGTCGCGACGCCCAGAAACCCTTAAACAAACGCGATTAGACGTCCTCGCATGCGGCCAAAGAAGTGGAGAGAGTAGTCATGTGCAGATACAAGGAAAAAAATCGTGCAAGGATTTGAAGAAAATGGCCACGAAAAACTCAAAATCACGTGCAACAAGAATGAAGAAAACCCACGAATCAAAATGACGGGAGGTCGTGCGATTTTTAGTAGTAAAAAAATCCCTAGACCTTATCAGAATCCCACGTGATAAATCACGAATTATAGATTATGAATAAAAACGACCCCTAAGAAATTCAATTTTTTTTTTTTTCGACTTTGATACCATATAACAAAGAATATGGTAAAAATATTCGATGTATTTACAAATAAGAGTCGAAGACTATATAATTTACAAGAGTGAGATTTAGAAAGAAAACTGAAAGTTTCTAAATCTACGTTGAAGAAGAACGAAGAAATAAATCTACACTAATATATTACATAATTGAGCAGTAATAACTAATTAAATATTATTTTAATATGTACTGCATAGAAGTGCCGAAAAATGGAGAGAGAAAAATGGAATATGAAAAATTGAGGATTATATGAAATTGATTCTAAAATGTGTATCTTTTGCATACCTACCTATGTGTGCCATCAATGTGAATGAAAGATATGGATGAAAAGTGTATCCCTTAGATTTGGAATCAATAGGAAACTAATGCAACTCTAAGATCCTTATTCCAAATCTAAGAATATTTTTGATAGAGCTAACAAGGAATGCAAATACAAAGTAAAATGAACAAACTATTACCAAATGGAAACCTTGGATGTGTTGGATATGCTCTTGGATGCTTGATGTAGAAATGTTGGTTGCTTTTCAAATTAGTAGCATGTGCCTGTGGATTGATCATTCATTCATGATTTGATGAAGGATTGAGGGTTTGATTTATAGACTTTGATTAAGGATGTGAATGGTGAGGATTTGATCTTGAATGAATGGTTGAGATGAGTGGAGAATCTTCATTGACTAAGAATAGTCAAGAAGAGTTATGAGGGTTCCTTAGAGGGCTCTAAAATGGGTGAGGATAATTAGTTTATTTATTTATTTATTTTGTCTAATTAGCTATGTATGGGTTAAAAATAGAAGAGAATATGTAGGAGTTATGATGGAAAATTAGTGGATAATTATAATTTTTATTATTTGTGGAGAATAAGTGAAAATGAATTTATTTATTTATTTTGGAATAAATGGATAAATAATAGCCTAATTAACTAAACAATATGAATGATTTAATTAACTAGTGGTGGTAAATGAAAAGGGAAATTATCTTGAAATGAAGAAAAGGTATTAGAATATGACATGGTAGTAAGATATAGCATTAGGTGCGATGTTAGAAGGTGGTGAGAAACAAGTGTTCACATTTTGCCCCTCTTTGAAATGACGTTGTGAAGTAATGGTGTTTTAAATAAAGTATATATAGGCACTTGGTGGGAAAAAGTAACATGCCCCAAGCATTGAGATTTTGATTTTAGAATTGATTGATGATTTAATAAGAAGCGATAGCTGCGATTCTTTTTGTGGTGGGGGAATGACAAAGGGAGGTGGATTGGGAACGATATAGTCCTTTGAAAGTTGTAATGACTTGCCCAAATCCTCAAAGATGTTGATTTGGAGAAAATAATACAAGCGATCTTTGTTGAGATGGTTGAATGTTCCCTTAAATTGTTTTCTATGCATGGACATGCAATTTATTGCTACATGGTTTTGAGGACTTAGATATGTTTTAATAAGGTAGTGTTTATTTAGGTTGCATGTGAAGTCTCAAGTAAGAAAAATGCCACAAGTCTTAAATGTATCAAAGCACCAAGTTGTTTCCTAATAGAGATTCGGGTATCAAGATGTTCTTCCCAAAGCATGCGTCAATGTTCCTGCTAAGTCTTTTTCAAGGTCATAGCGGGAAGGCTATTGAGAGGATGGATATAGCAATGGGGGATGGGTAGAGAACTGCAAGGGTTGAGTAGGTAACTGGTAAACTGGCAGAGGTAGATGGAATGGCTTGCTCCCAAGTAAGTGTAAGGTGCTTGCAAACAACTGATAATAGGGTTACACATGATGCCTTTGAATGGGTTTTCATCATGGTACTTGTCCAAGGCGCCATAAGAATGATTTTCAACATTGGACAAAATTTTCTCTTTATTCTTGATTTTTTGATTTTTTGATTTTTTTGCTTTTTCTAATTTTTGATTTTGTTTTGCTTTTTCTAGTTTTAGATTTTTTGCCTTTTGCTTTTGCTATTTTTTGTTTTTTCTATTTTTGTTTTTTAATTTTCTTTTTTTTGAGCTTTTGTTGCATTAAGTGTAAAAACACTTGAGATGCACAATGTCCATTGGCTCTTCTAGCTCGTGACCATTTAGTGTAGCCAAATTATCTGCTCTTGATCCATATTTAGTAGTGATGATATAAGGGCCTAACCAATTGGGCTTGAATTCATCTTTCTTCTCACAATCTTGGTTGGTGTCTTTTTTATTCTCTTTCAAGACAAGATCATTGATTTCAAATTCTCTAAATCTAACGCATTTATTATAACTTATGCGTAGCCTATTCTAATGTGTTTGTAAGTGATTCAGAGTATAGATCCTTTTCTCATCAAGAAGTTCAAGCTCATGAAGATGTGCAATCTTGTATTCTTCATTATCAATTAGATATTGAAGGGAGACACATAAAAATGTAATTCAATCTCAATTGGTAAGACATTTTTGGTACCAAAGACAAGAGAATAAGGGGTTGCCCTCGTGGATGTGAGAATACTGATTCGATAAGCCCATAAGGCAGGATAGACTTGAAGATGCCTATCTTTGCTTGCATTGTTAACAATTTTTTTAAGGATTTTAATTAGAGTTTTGTTGGATGCTTTGGCTTGGCCATTACCTCGGGGGTAATAGAGTGGACAATTTGTGTTGAATGTGAAATTTATCATAGAGGGCTTCGACTTCTTGATTTTTGAAGGACATACCATTATTAGTAATGATAGTAGAAGGGATGCCACAACGACAAATGAGGTGATTTAGGATGAACTTGGAGATTTAGGTACTTGTTACATAAATGAAAGGAATGGCTTCAACCCACTTAGTGAAATATTCAGGGGCAGTCAGGATGTGTTCATGGCCATTGAAGGAAGAAGGGTTAATCTTACTAATGAGATCGAATCTCCACATTGAAAAGGGCCATGGAACTGTAGTGGGTTGCAATTCTTGAGAAGGAGCATGAATGAGATTCCCATGTTTATCACAAGATACACATTTGCAAACATACTAATAGGCACATTTTTCATGTTAAGCCAATAATATCCCATTCTAAGAGGTTTCTTTGCCAAGACCATGCCATTGGTGTGTGCCCCACAAATACCATCATGGAATTCTTTGATAGCCAAGGTGGCCTCATCTGACTTTAAACAAACTAATAGTCTTGTCATAGCCTCTATAATATAAGGTGCTTCCAAGGAGAGTGAAACATGAGGTTTTTTGGATAAAAGTTTTACACTAGTTAAGTGATAAGTTAGATGGTAAGTTTTGCTCATAAGGTAGGTGTAAATATCATGATACTAGGGGGAGTTGGGGTCAACAATTTCACACACCATATCAACTTTTAGTATATTTTATGTTGGGATTGAAAATTGCTCAACCAAGAATTAATAATGTTAGTGCCTGTATGCATTGTTAGAACATAACCAATAGTGGCCATAACATCTATAGATTTGTTATTGATACAAGGAACTTGCTCAAATTAATTATAGGTGAAATATTGCTTTAAACTGTCAACCATTTGCTTTTAGGGGATGAGTTTTTCATCTTTCGTATGATATTCATCATTAACTTGTTTTATTATTAATTAAGAATCACCATAGACTAGCAAATGTTGAATGTTTCATTGCAATGCCAATTTCAAACTGGAGATGAGTGCTTCATATTTTGCTATATTGCTCATACACAATTCTAAAGACTTTTGGTATGAGATCACCTTGTGGTGTGAGAATATTATTCCAACCCTTGAGCCATATGAGGTGAAGGAGCCATCAAAATATAATTTCCATTCTGGCAATTCTTCAAGAGAGAGAATGAGCTCATATGGAAAATCTATGAGTAAAGGTTGGTGATCTGATAAAGGTGCTGTTGCCAACTGATTTGCAAGAGCTTGTTCCTTGATTGCTTTTTGGTTTATACGCTCATGGCAAATTCACTTAGCTACATGACCCAATTCACCATTCTTCCTGTAAGAATTATTTTGGATAGGAGGTATTTGAGAGAATAATTTTTAGGAACGTTATATTTTGTTGTTGAGCATGTAGTGTCACAATTTTTGGGATGCAAAAATGATAGCTAAGCATGCTTTTTCTATGAGGGTGTAATTGAGTTCATCAACGACCAAAGTCCTGTTTAGATAATGAACAACTCTTTCTTTGACTTGATCATCTTGTTGAGCTAGGAGAGTTCCTATGGCAACTTAAGTGGCTGAAATGTATAACAACAAAGGTCTTCCATGAACAACTAAGACATCTATTGGGGGATTTGCATGATATTGTTTGGGGCAATCAAATGAACTTTCACTTTGCTCATCCTAAGGGCACGTTGTGTTCTTTTTTAACAAGTGTGAGAATGGTTGGCATCTATCAGCAAGCTATGAGATAAATTTGTGAATAGCTGGGAGTTTACCTTGTAGAATGTGAAGTTGTTTAATATTTCTAGGAGGAGGCTTCTTTGTGATGGCTTTGACATTAGCTGGCTCTACTTCAATTCTTCTTATGGTAATGAGACCTGTAAGTTTTCTAGAAATGACACCGAAGACACTTTTTGGGATTTAAATGTACTTTGTATTCTCTTCATCTATCAAATATCTGTTGGAGGATAGCAGGATATTTAGCTTTGGTCTTTGACCTATCCAATATGTCATCTACATAATAGTCAACAATGTCATGGAGCATATCATGGAATATTACTGTTATGGCTCTTTGATAGGTTGCATTGGAATTCTTCAAGTCAAAAAGCATGACTTGCTAGCAAAAGGTCACCCAAGGGGTGATGAAGGCTGTTTTGTGTTGATCTTCATGTGCAATGTAGATTTGATCATATTCGAAAAAACCATCCATGAGAGAGAACCTTTCATACCTTGCTGTCAAATCCATAATGATGCAATATTGGGTAAGGGGAAGTCATCTTTAGGGCACTCCTTATCGATGGCCCAAAAATCTGTACACACTCTGATGCTTGAGGGTTTCTTGCCAACATGGGCAATGTTTGAGATCCACTTAGAATAGTTGATGGGATGAATGAGTCTTGCTTCCAAAAGCCTTTGTAATTCTTCCTTAACAATAAGGGCTAGTTTGGGATGCATTTTTCTGAACTTTTGTTTTACTAGCTTTGTATTAGGATGTACAATTAGATGGTGCATGACAAGAGACAGGTCCAAACCAGTCATATTGGCATAAAACCAAGCGAAAACATTTGATTTCCTTTTCCTCAAAACTAAGTTCGATTGGAAATTTGGTAAGTTTAGGATTCTCATCAGTTCTTAGATTAATATTCTTAGCTTCCTCTACAAGTAACATAGTGTTGATGTTATAGCAGCTTCAGTCGTGTTACTTCCAGCCATCTCCTTACATTATTTGATAAATTAAATAATAGCAAAGAGGCTATTTAATTTATAAGCTTCAAGAGGTATGATTTTATTAAATGAAGAGTTGCATTTCATGAGGCCGACCTCACACTCCAATATTTGCGATTCTTCATCTAGGCGCGATCTTCTATGGAGAGACTTCATTTACTATTGGTGGCCGACTTCGTAATTATTTGTTATATTACTTATTAAGGCTGACTTGAAGATACTTGAAAAGGCACGTCTCATCTCCACTCATGTATATATACTCGATGAGTTTCATTCATTCAATTATCCAATTCAGTTCATTCATATTCAGTCTGAGTTCTTCAAGTGCGAATTTGTATCTAGAGCAGATTGATAGTTGTGAGATCTTTATTAGCAGATTACTTGTATCAGTTCTGTAATTACATTTGATTGTTGGCCTCTTATTGGCTTTTTGTAAGGAGACATTCTTATTGTGATTCAATAATATAAGAGATATTATTGGCTGGGTTTTTCTCCCTCAAGAGGAGGGTTTTCCTAGGGTATCTGCTGTGTATTGTGTTGTTATTTGAATTAATTTCTGTGCATTCAAATCTGTTCATTAAATTTAACATGGTATCAGAGCGGGTTTGAGAAGATCGTGATCAGATTTGATACTACAGCGATACTCTATTCTCTTCGTCTTAATTCTTTGCCTATCTCTACCTCAATCAAGATGGTGAACGGATTGAAGATCGAGGATAGACTCGAGGGAGCATCCAACTATACATCATGGAGGTTTAGGATAATGCTCACCTTAGAAGAGAATGATTTGGCTGAGTTTGTGGAGACCAAAGTTCTCGAACCTGAAGAGGAAGAAGAGAAGTTGCAATGGAGGAAGAAAGACATCAAGGCAAAGAAGTTGTTGGTTGATTCTGTCAAAGACCATATTGTTCCGATTGTCTCCAAGTTGAAGACTGCAAGGGAGATGTTCAAAACATTGGAGGAGATGTACGAAATCAACAACACTAGCCGGGCACTCGCATTGAAGCAACAACTACACCATGTGAAGATGGCGAAAGGAGAAACAGTGATTGCCTAGTTCATGAGGATTTCGGAATTGAGAGATCAGCTCTCTACAATTGGTCATGTGGTTGATGATAAAGACTTGACGATGCTTGCTCTCAACGGTTTGCCATTATCATGGGAGTCCTATATTCAAGGAATTAGTGCAAGATCCAAACTTCCGAAGTTTGATTGCTTGAGGGCCGATTGCATTCAAGAGGAATCAAGATTGGTGGCTAGAGGCGTTGGTCAAAGTTCATCTAATGAAGATATTCATGTTCTCGCCTCCCAAACTTCAAAGAAGAAAGGAAAAGATGGAAAGAAAGGATTCTTCAAGAGGAATTGAGATAAGGGAAATGATGGTGCTCCCCCTTCCAAGAAAAAGAGAGACTTGTCCAAAATCCAATGCTTTAGGTGTGATAAGTTTGGCCACTTTGCTAAGCATTGTCCAATTAGACCTAAGTAACAAGCCACCGTTGCAGATGTTGATGATGCTTCTCAGCAGAAGGGTACATGTGAATATTTATTCTACTCGGCATTGTCAAGCAATGTACCTACAGACACTAACACTTGGCTGATCGACAATGGTGCCTCTCAACACATCACGGGTTTTAAGGAGCACTTATCGAGTTTGGTGGAGAAAGAGTCTTCCGAACAAGTCATTATTGGAGATGATGCAAGCTACTCCGTGAAAGGGATTGGGACTTCTACTCTTCATTTGGATTCCGGCATCACACTTCAGTTGAGCAATGTTCTTTATGTTCCAGGAATCAAGCGCAATCTCATTTCAATTTCAGCCCTAGAAGATAAAGGATATCAGGTTGCCTTCTCAAAAGGCAAAGTACTTGTGTGGATGGAAAATTCCAGCTTCAAGGATGCTCGAGTAATTGGAGTTAGACATGAAAGTCTCTACAGACTTTGTACGCGTCCACTGCAGGCTTTAGTTCATGATTCTTCAAGCTTATGTGATCTTTGGCATCGAAGATTGGCTCACCTTCACTTCCGAGCCTTACCTATCATGGAGAAGATGGTGACGGGTCTTCCTAAGTTCAATCAGGAGCATGAAGGAACTTGCAAAGGTTGTGCATTAGGTAAGAATATAAAAGCTCCTTTCCATTGTAGAGAAAATAGATCGAAGTGCATTTTAGACCTTATTCATTCTGATTTATGTGGACCTATGTCTGTTCCGTCTTCGAGTGGATTCTTGTATTATGTTTTGTTTATTGATGACCACTCTAGAAAGACTTGGATTTATTTTTTGAAAACTAAAGAGTCTGAGGAAGTGTTAGGAAGGTTTAAGGAGTTCAAAGCCTTGGTAGAGAATCTTTCTGGTAAAAGAATCAAGGTCCTCAGATCTGATAATGGTGGAGAATACACCTATGGCAGCTTTAGGGATTTTTGTGTTGATGCAGGGATTAAGAGGGAGTTCTGTGTCCCCTATAATCCTCAACAAAATGGTATTGCAGAAAGAAAGAACAGGATGATCGTGGAAGCAACAAAAGCCATGATCCATGACCAAGATCTGCAAACCTTCTTATGGGCAAAAGCTTCTAGGACTGCAGTATATGTTCAGAATAGAAGTCCTCACAAGATCTTGGAGAATACGACTTTGGAAGAAGCCTTTACAGGAAAGAAGCCTAAGGTTAGTCATTTAAGGATCTTTGGATGCCCTGTCTACATTCATGTTCCAAAGGAAAAGAGAACAAAGTTGGAGCCTTCTGGCAAGAAGGGAATTTTTGTGGGCTACAGCGAGACATCAAAAGCCTACAGAATATACATTCCTGGACAAAAGTTGTTCGAGATCAGTAGGGATGTCACATTCGAGGAAGATGTTGCATTCAGAAGATCCAGGGGCACTCATATGGAGATTGATAATGAAGTCACCTTAGGATATGGAAGTTGACCATACTCCTGAGATTCAAAGGGAGACTTCATAACCGAAAGAAGATATTGATCCTGATGAACCCTTGGAACCTACTAATGGGCCTACCGACATTGTAATTGGGAGAAAAAGACCTCTATGGGCCAGGCGTACTATGCAAGAGGTTGAAAGTTTTGCAGCTCCTAGAGGCACATTCAGAGAAAGTAAAAGGCCACATAAGTTCTCCAGTTATGTTGCCTTAATGAGTCAGATTATTGAATCCGATCCTACCTATGTTGAGGAAGCATCTAGTCAACAGGTTTGGAGAGATGCTATGGTAGAGGAGTAACAATCAATTCTCAAGAATGATGTCTGGGACATTGTTCCTAGACCCGAGGGCAAATCTGTGGTATCTTCGAAATGGCTCTTCAAAATCAAGCATGCTGCAGATGCGAGCATTGAGAAGTACAAGGCAAGATTCGTGGCTCGTGGGTTTTCACAGAAAGACGGAGTTGATTATGAAGAAACATTTGCTCCTGTTGCTCGCTATACTTCTGTCAGAACCATCATTGCTATTGTTGCATCTAGAGGATGGAAGATTCACCAGATGGATGTGAAGACAACGTTTCTGAATGGTGTGATTGAGGAAGAAGTTTATATCGAGCAACCTGATGGATTTGAGGTTCATGGGAAGGAGTCTCATGTTTGCAAGCTGAAGAAGGCCTTGTATGGTCTTAAGCAGGCTCCTCGTGCATGGTACGAAAGGATTGATCGTTACTTGTCAAGTTTGGGTTTCTTAAAGAATGATGCTGATTCAAACCTATACTTCAAGGTAATTAATGGTGAAGCATTAATTTTGGTCTTATATGTTGATGATTTGATTCTTACTGGAGAAGATCACCTGATTCTCGAATGTAAGGAGTTGGCTTCTGAATTTGAGATGAAGGACCTTGGGCTCATGCATTACTTCCTTGGTTTAGAAGTCTGGCAGAAACCAGATGAGATGATTCTAAGTCAAGGGAAGTACACCATTGATATACTTAAGAGGTTTGGTATGATGGATTGTAAACCCATGTCTACACCCATGGAGACCAACCTACACAAATTGAAGGAGGCTGCAGCTAGTTCAGACTTGGTGGATCCTACTATGTACAGACCGTTGATTGGGTCCTTGATGTATCTAGTTAACACTAGACCAAATATCTGTTATGCTGTGAGTGCACTTAGTCAGTTCATGTGTGAATCGAGATAGATACATCTCGTTGCAGCTAAACATATCCTGAGATACTTGCATGGCACAGTTGGATATGGATTGAGATACTCTTCAGATGCAGACTTGGAGTTGCATGGCTATACTGATTCTGATTGGGCAGGGTGTGTCATTGATCGGAAGAGCACCTCTGGACGTTGCTTCAGTTTGGGTTCTGCTATGATATCTTGGTGCAGCAGGAAGCAGTCATCTGTAGCATTGAGTACAATAGAGGCAGAGTATATTGCAGCTTGTATGGCAGCTCGAAGCAGTATGGCCTCGTAAGCTCCTTGCAGGATTGTTTAGACAATCAATGGAGCCTACTATCATTCATTGTGATAATCAGAGTTGCGTGAAGCTTTCTGTCAATCCTGTGTTTCATGACAGAACCAAGCATGTTGAGATCAAGTACCACTATATTAGAGATATGGTATTGCGGAAGGCTATACAGTTGAGGTATATCAGCACTGATGAGGAGACGACAGACATTCTCACCAAGCCTCTCTCTAGGATAAAGTTTGTGTACTTTCGAGATAAGCTTGGTATGGTGGAGAATCCAACCTTAACTGAGAAAGAGAGACTCAGTATCAGTGAGCCTTTAATGAGTTCTTCTCTGTGAGAGAAGTTCGAGGTGAAATCCCTTGTTAATGCATTTCTCTTTGAGATTTGAGGTGAAAGCCCTTGTTTCCACCCTCTGAGAGAGTCATGGTGGATGTCACGTGTGTGACTCCATGACAACATATTGTACTTGTGTTTCACCCTCTGGGAGAGCCATGGTGAAAGTCATGTTGAGGTGACAACATCACGCAAGTGATGAACACTTGTACACACCATAGCATGGTTGTAGCCATTATGGTTGATATCATGTTGAGGCGATATTTGATATCACGATGAGGTGATATTCTTCTTTTCCACATTTGGTTTTAGCCAATGTGGTAGACATCACGATGAGGTGATATGTCTTGTGCAGCTGGAAGTACTCTCCCTAGCTGAGAGGGAGTGTTGATGTTATAGCAGCTTTAGTCGTGTTACTTCCAACCATCTCCTTACATTATTTGATAAATTAAATAATAGCAAAGAGGCTATTTAATTTATAAGCTTCAAGAGGTACGATTTTATTAAATGAAGAGTTGCATTTCATGAGGCCGACCTCACACTCCAATATTTGCGATTCTTCATCTAGGCGCGATCTTCTATGGAGAGACTTCATTTACTATTGGTGGCCGACTTCTTAATTATTTGTTATATTACTTATTAAGGCCGACATGAAGATACTTGAAAAGGCACGTCTCATCTCCACTCATGTATATATACTCGATGAGTTTCATTCATTCAATTATCCAATTCAGTTCATTCATATTCAGTCTGAGTTCTTCAAGTGCGAATTTGTATCTAGAGTAGATTGATAGTTGTGAGATCTTTATTAGCAGATTACTTCTATCAGTTCTGTAATTACATTAGATTGTTGGCCTTCTTATTGGCTTTTTGTAAGGAGACATTCTTATTGTGATTCAATAATATAAGAGATATTATTGGCTGGGTTTTTCTCCCTCAAGAGGAGGGTTTTCCCAGGGTATCTGCTGTGTATTGTGTTGTTATTTGAATTAATTTCTGTGCATTCAAATCTGTTCATTAAATTTAACACATAGAGCTATCTTGTAATTGTGTTGGTGCTTTGGGAAGGTTGAATTCCTCATCGAATAATGCATTATAAAGGTTTTCATTATTAGACATGTCTTTATCTTTACTTTTATGGTCCAAAAGTGCCTTGGAGAGGTTTTCACTAGAGGACTTAACTTTTTTATTTTTCTTGTTTCTTTTTGTTTCTAAATCTTTATGACTAAGGAATTCTTCTTGATCCCTAAAGTATGCCATTGCATCAAGATTGATATCAAAACCCTTTTTATGATCCCCTAATGGAATGTGGTCTCTCAGTCCCATGAATTCTGTAATTGCTTCATCATTTTGAAATCGGTTGAATCATAGGTGATCTTGTTGGCCCCAATCGATAAGTTAGCGTGGCAAGATCATCATATAGGCTATAAAGAGACACTGTTTTGCCACTTGTGTTAGATGAAGTTGCTTTGGAAATTGTAAAAATGTTGTGAGTGTATTTGATTTGCTTATTAGGGGACATGTATCCTAGCCCCCAAGTTTGTCTATTCTCATGCACATGTATGGGCTCCAAGATTCCTTGCTCATGGAGACCTAGGCCTTTCCCTTGATATTTCATGATTTTATTCATCATCTTAATGACAACAAGATATTGATTAATAGTATACCAAAGTGCTAATCTATCTTCATAAAACCATGAACCATTAGAGCTCTCAATAGTTTCTTTTGCAAGGAAGGTTGAGCTAATAAATATCATCGAGCCAAACTGATATGAACTTGATACCTTCTTCTTATTTATGATGGGCCTACCATGCAGTTTTGGTGAAAGTTTTGCCATTTGAAAAGCATCTTGAATTTCAAACTCATCACATCCCTTGTTGAGGATCTTAAAGAAACTCTTGAATGATGAGATTTTAGATGTGGATGGAAGGTCATCAAGATCTATGTGGGAAGATGAATTTTTTTGGCTTAGATTTAATGGATATTTTTGTGCTTGGACAATGGTTGGCTTCACAATATCTACCTTTCATCATTTTCTAATATTGGAATGGTGTGGATCTTTGGGGACTGTAACCTCCATGCTTGGATGGGTGAATTTAAGGCATTGATGAATTGTGGAAGGGACAACTTGCATGATATAGAGCCAAGGACGACCATGAATGATGTTATATGGAAGGTCAAGTTCAATAACATGTAACAAGGTTTGCTCCATGACAAGCCCAATCATGATGGGAAGATGGATAATTTCTATTGATTCCCTCACGACATTGTCATATGCCTTGATAGTTATAGTTTGGGGATCCAATGTTTCCTTTGAGTAAGGTGCTTTATCAATTTTAAGGTATAGATATTTAGACCTAATTTGTTGTCTACAAGGACCCTCTTCACTTTGTGCTTAGCAGTGAAAACTTCAATGTGTAAAGGAAGACTGTGGGATGGTCCTATTGGAGGCATATCATGTTGGCTAAAAGTAAGGCGATGGGTTGAGGCTAAGTGCCCAATGAGAGCTTGGAAATCATTTGGGTCTACATTGTTGGGGACTTTGGATCTAAATTATTTTCTTGACCTCACACAATTTGCAATGAATTTATATATCTGCAGTCAATATTCAATCGCCCAAGTTCACTAGCTAAGAGTCTTGCATCCTCAACGCCACCTCCAAACTTGCCTAGAAGTTGGTTTGAGACCGTGCCAACAATAACAATGAAATTTCAGACTTCCCATGCCCTCACACGATTGCAAATAACTCCAAAACAAACCCACGACGCCTTCAAGAAAGATGGCAATCAGCACACAACCACAAACACCTTAGTCACAACTCCATACAACTCATGGTATTGAAGGTGAAGGGCCTAGGAATGGAGGCTCTATGATTCCTCTAAAATCAACTCTTACGCCCAACCATAACAATAGTTATGCTCAAGAATAATAACCTTCATTGAATGTGTCACACTCAAATAGTCTCCTCTCTTTGTATTCATTTTTCCATTCATGGCACTTGTAATCTTCTTGTAAACCTTTTGAAAATAAAATATAAATTGTCTTTCGACAACCCTTTGCAAACTCATCAATTTTGTCTTTCTTGCAAGACTTCACAAAATTGCAAATCTTCAATCATACCTGCAACTTGTCTTCCAAAATCATTTATCAAAAGATTTTGCAAATAAAACCCTTCCGATCAAATTTGAAAACCACAACAATGAAGCACCAGCATAGACTGAGGGTGAATCTATCAACAATCAACCAGGGAAAATCTTTCGCCACTGTGGATGACATTCTTCAAGAGGTTTTTTTCGTCCTTAGGAAGTATGGAGATGAATTGAGTTCAATCCCCAAATCACAAGGGTTTCACCAGAGAAAATGTAATAATCTAGATAATGCAATGAGCTCACAAAACTCTTTTTATAACATTTTCGGAAGCTTTTCAAAAAATGTAATATAAAATCACTTTATAAATTAAATAAGCCTTATTACTCCAAAAAGTGATTTATTTTAATATTTAAGCATTGCTGGCCCTTAAAGTCACTTTTCCAACGTCCAACATTTAAAACTTTCAATTCTCATTCCAACGAGCTATTATACTAAGGTGCCCATTAAGTTATTTTAATAAAATGAGCGAAGCTTAATAAAAATAATTAAATTAAAGCCACAAATACACCCGAGTTGCGGGAGTTGTCGAAAAGCATCAGAATCAAAATTTGATTGCACTGGAGTGATACAAATGATGAATAATGAAAATTGGGCTTGACTAGGTGACTTACTATAAATAGACACTCTTTCCAAGAATCTTGGAGAACACACTAGAAGCCAGAATTCCCTTTGGAAAGTGGTATAAGTGTCCTCAAGACTAACTGAGCTCATTGACAACATCAAATAATCCCTTTGACAAGGCTGACACTCATCAAGAACATCAGAGTGAACTGTAATGCTAGAGAAACCGAAAATGGGACATTACACAACCATACAAAGACACATTACAAATATAATGCAAAACATGTTTTGAGATGTTAACCATAGCGCAAACCATTGCAAAGTTGTTTTTAATCCTATTCCATATCAATCCTTACAACAACACCAATCTTCTCAACAATTAGTTTGATCAATCCATGATTTCTTGTTGTCATAGGGAGCCTATACAAACAAATACATAGAGGAACCCTAGAAATAGATTCAATCTCTAGGTCAAAAAAGGGTTTCTAGGGGCATATTAGTGTTGGACTAATTGCCAATGTCTCCCTTCGGATTCAAGACATGGACTAACTGCCTCTTGTGGATCTGCTTATCTCTGGTGTTTGTATTGAGCGTTAATAAGTCGATGTTTTGGCGCAACGACAAATGTGTTCCAATAAATGGTATCAAAGTTGGGTTGCGGGTTCGAATCCCCTCAGGTGATGCTGAGGGGGGGATTGTTGGACTAATTGCCAATGTCTCCCTTCAGATTCAGGACATGGACTAACTGCCTCCTGTGGATCCGCTTATCTCTGGTGTTTGTATTGAGCGTTAATAGGTCGATCTTTTGGCGCAACGACAAATGTGTTCCAATAAATGGTATCAAAGTTGGGTTGCGGGTTCGAATCCCCTCAGGTGACGCTGAGGGGGGGATTGTTGGACTAATCGCCAATGTCTCCCTTCAGATTCAGGACATGGACTAACCGCCTCCTGTGGATACGCTTATCTCTGGCATTTGTATCAGGCATTAATAGGTTGATCTTTTGGTGCAACGACAAACGTGTTCCAACAATTAACACACCAACCTGCCCACAAAACCATGGACCATTATTCTAGATGGAGTCACAATCTTGAACATTTTGAAATAAAACATGGAAGAAAACCCTAGACATCAAAGATAGTGAAGGGCACTCCATGTTGCTCCAATGGCTCCCATCGATCTAATAATTTCCAGTGACTTTGGTCTTCTGCCCATATACCTTCAAATGGGATCTACTTCCTAGATCTAAAGAAACTTGATCAACACAGGCATCAAAGAGGATTAAATGTAGAATCTCTTCTACAAGGTTAATCGAAATAATCCTTGAGGAAAAGGGAACCGATTCCCCTATCTTTTCTCACTAGATTGAACCAAACTCCTCTTTCTCAACTCTTCAAAACTCTTCTCCTTCAAAATCCCTCCCACATCAATAACCTACTTTGCCACACTAGAGCTGATACTAGAGTGATTTATTTGGCAAACTACAAAAGGCAACACCCCCACTAGAGCAAACAAAAGAATGTTGTTATCCTTAGAGATCTAAAGCTTACTTAAGTCACTACATCAATGAAAAAGGTAGAGCGAGTTCTTTCATTCACAATAAATTTGCCTGATAGCAAATCTCTCATCCAACAACAATTGCTTATCTCTAATAGAGGCCAAAGCCTTAGGCTTGGAGGAGATGAGGAAGCCTTGTTGAAAAGAGGGCTTTGTTGTCTTTGATCTATGTTAGGTCATGCAGGTCTACATTCCTCCAACTCATTTCCCATCATCTATAACTGATCTGACATGTCTAATCTGGGTGGTCTTTTGCCAAACTTCTTAGCACAATTGGGTAGAGCATTAAAAAATAGTCATAGTTGCTTTTGAAAGTTTTGTGAAGTTCACTAAGGAGAAAAAGTTATGCCTTTGTGGGTTTTCTCCTTCCAATTGGATGGAGTCAATTTCCTCGCAATGCCTTGTTTAGTAAGGTTTTCCCGCAAAGGTTGTAAATTGAAAAAGTGGCTAAGTGTTGTTGTAAAAATCCGATGTCTTACTAAACCTCCCCTTTCATGCATAATTGTCCAATTTAGTTGCTTTTCCTTGGCTTTGGTCCAGTTCCAGTAGTTTTTTTCGCTTTGCGGAAAAGTTGTGCTCATCTAGTTTTGTGGACTTTTCCATGTGAACCGTCTCGATGCAGCTGTTGATGAATTTTCTGCATTTCCACTTGTTGATGGTTTTCCCATAGATGCAGTTAATTTCAATAATCGACTAAGTAATGTTTTACAGGCGGATGGAGTCCAAGTTCTCATGATCTTCCTTTGTAGACTTCTTCCATTCATTTGAACTTCCATTACAAGGTTCTTTCATTCGATTTAGATTGGTTGGTTTGCATGGTGTAGTTGGAGGATGACTTTCTGTAAAAGGTAATAAACCATTTTTAAGGACTAGAAGTGTAGTTCAATAGCAAGTTTCAGATCTGCATGAACCTGTTGAAGGCCGATAAAGTTGAAGGAAGGGTTTGTAGGTAAATCCATGTGAACTAGATGTTTATCCAAAAGGTGAAGTTCACTTACTAATAGAGTTTCCGCAAGAACTTAATGGGTGCCAACTTCTTGCTAGTGCTCAATAGAGGTTGATATTTGCATGTAATGTCTCCTTCTCAACAGTGATTAGTTTTGATGATCATTAGCCTATCTCGGAGGCCTGTAGGCTATTCAGAAGCGGAAATTAGGGTTTCCTATTTTCTAGGAGGTTGTCACTTGGAGTTTTGGAGTTTGGATTGCGGATTCTTTTTGGGTTTTCAGAGAGCTTCGCAATGGTACTGCATGCATGGTGATCTGAGCAACTTTCTAAATTTACTATTTTTAGTAAATTCTATTTTTGGCAGTGGTCTTGTTGGCATCAACACAGTGAGCTTTCCTCTTCAGGCAGTGTAGTGGGTAATGTTGATTCTGGCTATGTGGTGATAATTTTGGAGAAATAAGTATTTCATGCTATAAATGTTATATTTTTACTTTGTACCCCTTAGCCTAGTGATATAACTTTAAGTTGTTTTGAAAAAGGGGTCTTGGAGGGTGGATGCCTCATCAGGAGGCCATTTAAAATATTTCTAAGGTTGAAAATGATGCTTTGGGGAAAGGGACGCCAACTTTGATGAAGAGTTTTATTTTATTAAAAAGAATTATTTCTCCCTTGACTTGGACGACTATCTTGGAGGAGGGAAAAGTAATTTCAAATTTTTAAATGTCTCCTTGTGGATTGGGCGCACTTTCTAGAAGCTTCTGGAGACCTTTCTCAGAGTCTATAAAAGAAGGCTCTTGCTCTTCAATTGGATCATCTCATGTCTACTATACTATTATGCTGCCGAAATGGTGAGTGAGTTGCTTCGAGGAAATGCATACCTCCTAGCTTGGGCTTAGTTTCTTGCTTGAAAGATAGCAACTAGCTAAGATAAAGGCTGTTTTTAACTCTTGAGAGCAGATTGCGCATATTGTGATGGAGTTATTTGTAGTTTTGATCAATTTTGAGTTTGCTGGTCTTGCATAGTTGGAAGTTGATTTTACTCATAAGTCATAGAATAAATTTTATATTGTTCTGGGTAGTTTGCATATGTGTTTCTCAGCTTGAGGCGACCCTTCTTGTTGGGTTGCAGATTTTATTTTGGAGTCTTTGATTTTATCTTGTCAAAATCGCCCCTCTTGAGGTCGTACCATTATGGCTGTCTTGGGAGTTGTGCAACAAATTTTTTTTATGAGTTTAATGTTATTTTGTGTCTTGGGATTGGGCGCCATCTTCCTTGTGCTCATTAGCTTCAATTTTCAGGTCATTTGGTGAAGTCTAGAGTGATTTATGAGCATTTCTGTAGGTGGTATAGTTGTTGGTCTGTCATATTAGATTGTAGAAGTTGGCATTTTGAGTTGGGTTCTTGTTGAGAGTGAGTTATTTGATGATTGGAGAGACACACTACACATTTGCAGCATTTGGACATCTCTAGTATAGTGTATTTGCAGGAATACTACCTCATTGTAAGGCTGTTACAGTAGTACTGTTCAACTGTCCTTCATTTCTTGCTAATTTACATTGTACTTCCCACTCATAGTGGAAGAGGCTAGCTACGCTGCCTATTTTACTTATTTGCATAATCATATTCCCACGATTGTGGAAGAGACAGGCCTCGTTGTCTTCATTGTATTGCATTTTTCATACTGCTGATTGGTTGAGCCGTCACCAATGCATGAGACCCCCAACGCCATATGTTAGCACCTCACCACCTTGGGTTTGAGTGCACATTCTTGGGTTGGGTTACTTTCAGCATTGCATTCTCTTTCAGTTACTACTGACGATTCTCGGCCCCATATGACAATACCTATTCCATCTTGGGATTGAGTGTGCATTCTTGGCGTAGAGTTACTTTCCAGCAGTTGGTTTTGGATTGAGCTAACCTTAACGGGTGCTTGTTGTATTGGATTGTTCATCTAAAAAATTGAAAAAAATTGGTTGGCTCATTACACCGCATAAATGATTTTGCAGGGATATCTATAGCATTCAAATATATCCGCCAGGGCTTTGAATCCCCACAACATCCACTTCACCCCAAAATCCCCACAATGTCCAAGTGACCCCAAAATCCCCGCAATGTCCAAGTGACCCCAAATTTCCATAATGATGTGAAAGGGTCATGGATCTCCACAATTCTTTAGAGGATGTGTTTTTTCCGCCAATAAGCGCCAACAATGCTCCAAAATTGCAATTTGAGGCATGCAACACATGATTTCATGCCATAATTGAGAAATTGTGCTTGCATGAGAGGAATAATAGCAGATATCTCCAAGATTCTCTTTAGATTTGAATTGTAGTATGTTGTGATGACAGGGAATGCCCAATTTGCATACCTAGCATTGTTTGTTAGGTCTAAAGATGACTTCTCACAACAACACAAGTTTTCATCTTCTTATCTTTAAAAGGGGATTCAACGACATTTTTTAGGGGTTCTAAAAAAAAGGTTCTAAGGCATTTTGAGAAGATTTTGATTAGAGATTTGATTGTTTTGTGTTTTGTATTTGGGCAATATAGTCCATGACTATAATTTTCAATAATAACACTGTATACTTTGATCTTGTTGGTGTTTAAATTAGCACCTCTGGAGTGCTGATTGTAAACGTTCAGCTATTACAAATGTTTTGCAACACTTCTTCGTTATGTAAAGAGGAGAAGTCCCTCTCTGCTGAATGCAATGCGTAAGGAAGGGAAAAGTAAACTAAGGTTCCTATCTTTTTGTACTCAGCGGTAGGACACAAGGGTGCACAAACACAATGTGCTGCAGCTAAGCTTTTTCCCTGGTTTCTACAAATCTTAACTATGACTGTTCTAGCTTTTAATCTATCCAATATCCTCAAGGTAAATAGAGCATGAGTGTATAGGAGCGGGAATGTATTGGTTGGATCACTTGAATCCGCCGTCTCCTTAGAATATGGCCGAGGCTCTGAACTCTCGGATACATACCGGGATAAGGTTAGATACAAGCAAACACTCTTTATGGTAAGCTGGATCTGAGACTTGCCAAGGAGGAACCCCTATCCAAGGTATGGGCTAGGAAACGACTTACAAGAAACAACAAACTTATGATGTCTTGGCCGACAAACTTGCTAAGGAGGAGGAACCCCTATCCGAGGTATAGGTTGAAGGACAATCCATTAAACAACAACAAACGACAACCGTTAATAATAGATATCCAAGGAGGAGGAACCCCTATCCGAGGAGGGAAATGAAACAACAAGCTATTAGATACAAGACGTAGAAAGAACTCAAATAGGTAGATCAAAATGCAAGCGCCTTCTGACTTTCTTCTTCAAGCTTCATCAACGAATTACAAAGGTTGGGACAACAAAGGCACAAAATCATGCACAATTACGATCAACCAACGAACTCTCATCCAAGAGCGAACAAATATTCACTTTCAAAGCTGTTGGCAACAATGGTGCAACAATTTTGCATAGCAAGTAAAGGTTAAACCATAGTTTACATACTCGGATTCAGAGAGTACTCGGCAAGCCCAAAATTTTTGACTCGGCAAATACTAGGAAAATACTTGGCAAATACTCGGTAATACTCGACAACTTAAAAGGTATTAAAATATAATATATAACTTAATATATGTATTAAACTAACTATATTTGTATTCTTATATATATTAATATATTCATATTTCATAATGATAATCTATACTTATAGTATATACTATATATTAAAATATTTTATAATATTTAAAATTTTAATAATATATAAAATATTTATAATATTTTAAAGTTCTATAATGTATAAAATATAATATATAATAATAAATATAATCTATGATTGTATAGTATATATATTAAAATATTTTATAATATAATATTATAAAATATTTATAATATTTAAAATTTTATAATATTTTAAGATTTTATAATATATAAATTTAAAATAGAATACATAATAATAAATATATCTATAATATATTTAAACTATACAAATTTTATATAGTATTAGAAATTTTATAATTTATAGACTTTATAAAAATTTTAAACTTATATCCTCTAACTCATGCGATGTCGTGAGCTGTTCCTGCAATTTGTGATGCCGATTGCAGTCACAATCGCGTAAGAAAACAGTGGAAATTCGTGGGTGTCTGCAAATTCGAGAGTGTCATCTGCAAATTTGAGGGTTTAATGAAGAGACTCTTCCAAAAAGCGAGAAAAATAGGCGCGTTGCTGCAAATCACGATGCCCATAGCAACCAGTGCGCGGAAATAGAAGCTTCAAATCACGCCAAAAACGAAGGTAAAATCGAGGGTTAAAGTAGAAGAAACGCAGAAAAAAACGCATGAAACAAAAGCACTGTAGCATTTGGTGAGTAAAGGCAGAAAATAATCGTTTTGCTTGAAATCTGGAGATTAATCGCCCACTCGAAGATTAATCGGCGATTATGTAAACTATGGGTTAAACAAACAATGAGCCCAAGGCTCTTATTTGTAGAACTCAAAGGAGTGGGAAACCCCAAAATCTCCTTGAGTTAACAATGAGTTCTTGCCAATCAATTAGCAAGATTTATTCCTAAAAGGGGGGAACAAACAGTTAACTAGAAATCTACTTCAGTTAACTGAAACTAAACAAAGAGTCAACTAGAAACTACTTCAGTTGACTGAAAGTAAACTAAAAGTGAACTTTAATACAAAGTATCCCTCCAAAATAGACATCCATGTTTAGTGGAGATCTGAGATCCACAAATTATGGAAGTCAATTAGACATCCTTAATCAGTGGGATCTGACAACTCATGATTTGTGGGATGTGGAGTTAACTTGGAAAGGGGCATCAAGTTAACTCCAACTACATTTAATGCCTTATTGAGTTGACTTGGAAAGAAGCATCAAGTCAACTCAAGTGTCATAAATGTCACTTGGAGGGTGTAGGACGTTCTTCTTTGGTGCCTAACACCTCATCATCTCCTATCAATAGCTCCTTGATCCATGTATTGACTTCTTCTGTCTTCGGATAGTCAATGCTTTGATGACGTGGCATTTCCTCTTCTTGCGCAAGCTGTTGCTCTTGGTAACTTTGGCGGTTCTGTGCTTGGAATGACCTCTTTGCTGTTGGTAAGCCAGGATACTTACTACCACGCAGGAGGTGGTAATACTGGCCTCTCGGCTGCAAGATCAACCTTTCTTTCTTCTTTGTCCAGAGTAATTGCTATGGCTCTCCACTGAGCGGGTAATGTATTCTTTTCAAAGATAAAAATCCGCACATTGCTAATGATATCCGTTTGCTCTCCAGTAATATGTGTAAGATCTGGCTGGAGAGTCGCTTGTGCAAGGTTTGGTTGTTCAATTGGAGCCCAAGGACGCCAAATTGTCTTTCTGTGAAGAAAAACTCGCCTGTTGACTGCAAACATGGATATGTTCAGATAACTTTTGAAAACCCCTAAAAATAGTGCCCTGTCGAGAAGTATTTTTCCGGAAATTTTTTTTTGGCACATGGGTCTTTATGAATGTAACCAAATCTAATCAGATTATATTCTATGTGGAGAATAAGCAAATCTAAAATTCTATGTATGTATTCTAAGTCAGAATTCTAATGTTTTGTTTCTGATCTTCTTATTGCAGAATATTAATGTATTTCGATATGCTACAATAGAAGATCGAATTATGTCTTTATATCTTGAAGGGGAGACACGCCTCAAGGAGAGATGCGTCTCATGAGAGGACGTATCTCCACAAAGTGGAGAGATGTCCGCTCATGGGACGTGTTCGTTGAGTATGCGGACTCCTCTTAGCCAACCGATAATTATCGGTGGCTAATCTCCAAACACCCGCATGTATTTAGCAAACAGCGTTAAGTTCGATCAGTATTTGATTTCGAATTTACTCATGATCAGAATTTCAAATAACTTACTTGTAGATATTATAGTAGATTTTGATTATATATAAATGATGATAATGCATAAATGCAATCATCATTTATATCTGACCGAAGCTACCTTAAATCAACACTCCCTCTTAGCGAGGGAAGATAACTCAAAACAAGTAAGTAGAGATATCACCTTACACGTGATATTGAAGATATCATATGTTTCCAAAAATTGTCGAGTCACATGACATTCTTCATAACACATCTTCATTATGGTATGTGCACTGACATCAAGTCTCATGATGTCTACCATAATAATTCATGGCATATCCACGGATATATATATTTATCCACCATGATTATCTCATAAGGATCATAATGATCTTCAATTGACATCAAGTCTCATGATATCTATCAAAATGTCCACGAGATATTATCATGACATGTCCACAGATATCAAGTCACATGATATCTATCATGATAGTTCAACTCATCATTGTAGAGTCGTCACTTTACAATGTCAAATACAAGTGTTCATTATCAGAAAGATCGTCACCTTTCAATAATGTACACAGGGGGAGAGAGGGCCCATAAAGTCATGGAGTCACACACATGACAAAAGAGTTTACACATTAAACATCTTTTAAATATATTAGTACAACTAAACAATTTGAATTTCAATCATAATATCAAATTACATTTCAACCATACCAAGTTTCTTCCTGAAGTGTTCAACTTTAATTCTGGAGAGAGGCTTGGTGAGAATGTCTGCTGTTTGATCATTTGTACTGATATACTCCAACTGAATCACATTCCTTTCTATCATGTCTCTTACATAATGGTAAGGGATCTCAATATGCTTAGATCTATCATGGAATACTGGATTTACTGAAAGTTTAATGCAACTCTGATTATCACAATGGATAAGAGTAGGATTCAAAGGCTCACCAAAGAGTCCCACAAGCAATTTCCGGAGCCATACTGCTTCTCTTTCCCCCATAGAGGCTGCAATATATTCAGCTTCTGTTGGGCTTTGTGCCACTGAAGACTGTTTTCTGCTAATCCTAAACTGAAGCAACATCCTGATGTGCTTTTCCGATCAGTTACACTTCCAGCCCAATCTGAATCAGAGTATCCATGTAAATCTAGTTGGTCATTTCTGTAATGAAGACCATATCCATAGTGCCTTGAAGATATCTCAATATGTGCTTCACAGCAACAAGGTGAATTTCCTTTGGCTCACACATGAACTGGCTTAGAGCATTCACTGCATAGCAAATATCAGGTCTGGTGTTAACTAGGTACATCAATGATCCAATTATCCGTCTATATAGAGTGGGATCTGCAAACTTGGATTTTGTTGCTGCTTCTTTTAATTTGTGTAAGTTGGTTTCCATAGGTGTAGACATGGGTCTACAATACAACATCCCAAATCGCTTCAGAATATCAATAGTATACTTTCCTTGATTTAGTATGATGCCATCTGATTTCTGCTAGACTTCTAAGCCCAGGAAGTAATGTAAAATGCTCAAGTCTTTCATGTCAAATTCTGAAATTAGATCCTTTTTACCTTGAGCAATGAGGTGATCTTCTCCTATTATTAGCAGGTCATCAACATATAAAATAATTATTAGCATATCACCTTTAATTACCTTAAAATAAAGATTTGGATCTGCATCATTCTTGGAAAATCCTAGTCCTAAGAGATAGCTATCAATTCTTTCATACCGGGCCCTGGGAGCTTGTTTAAGTCCATATAGAGCTTTCTTTAATCTGCATACATGTGAGTCAGGTTTATATATCACAAAACCTTCAGGCTGCTCTAGATAGACTTCTTCTTCAATGGTCCCATTCAGGAAGGCAGTTTTCACATCCATTTGATGGATCTTCCACCCTTTAGCTGCTGCAATAGCTATCACTGCTCTCACAAATGTGTACCGGGCAACAGGTGCAAATGTCTCTTCATAATCAATACCTTCCTTTTGTGAGAAACCTCTGGCCACAAAACGTGCCTTGTGTTTTTCTATACTGCCATCAGCAGCATGTTTGATTTTGAAAAGCCATTTGGAAGAGACAACAGATTTCTCTTTTGGTCTAGGCACTATATCCCACACATCATTTTTCAAAATGGACTGATACTCTTCCGTCATTGCATCCTTCCATACTTGATGTTTGAAAGCTTCTGTAACACTGGTGGGTTCTGAACTGATGATCTCATTCATTAAGGCAACATAGCTTGAGAATTCTTTTGGGTTTCTTACTTTCCCTAAAGGTTCCCTTGGGTGTTGCATGATTCTTAGCTTCTTTAATCATCTTCCTAGCCCAAAGTGGTCTCTTCTTGCTGTTGTCATTTGGATTCTCTTCTGAAGCAGATTGAAATTCGCTTATGATTTCTTCAGGATACTCCCTCTGAATCTCAGGAGTAGGTTCCTCTTCTAAGACTCTAGGGGAATTTTGAATTTCTATCTCATTTGAACTCCTTGCCCTTTTGAATGCAATGTCTTCCTCAAATATGACATCTCTATTTAGTTCAATCTGTTTCTGCCCGGGTATGAATATTCTGTAGGCTTTAGAGGTTTCACTATATCCCACAAATACCCCTTTCTTTCCAGAAGGTTCTAGTTTGAATCTCTTTTCTTTAGGTACATGAATGTAGACAGGGCAACCAAAGATCCTTAAGTGACTAATGTCAGGTTTTATGCCAGTAAAAGCTTCTTCAGGAGTCTTGTTATCTAGATGAGAATGTGGACATCTATTTTGGATGTATACAATAGTTCTAGAGGCTTCTGCCCAGAATGAGGTTTCTATGTTCTGGTCAAACAACATTGCTTTAGCAGCTTCTACAATGGTTCTATTTTTCCTTTCAGGAACACCATTTTGTTGAGGGTTGTAGGATACTGTAAACTCCCTCTTAATCCCAACATTCATGCAAAATTCCTTAAAGATTTCAGAGGTGTATTCATTCCCATTGTCTGTGCTTAAAATTTTGATTTTCTTCCCGGAGAAGTTTTCAGTAAGAGCTTTGAACTCCTTAAACCTTTTAAGGATTTCTATTGACTCTTTACACTTAAGAAAATAAATCCAGGTCTTCCTAAAGAAGTCATCTATAAATATTACATAATATAGGAAGCCTGCCATGGAGGGTATAGACATGGGTCCACATAAGTCAAAGTGGACCAGTTCTAACACATTTTTGGTTTTACTCAAACTATTTTGGAAGGATCCCTTTGTATTCTTTCCTAGGGCACACCCTTTACAAGCTCCTTCATGAATTTGTTTTAATTTAGGCAATCCTTTTACTAGTTTTTCCACAGAGGGTAGGGCACAGAAATGAATATGTCCTAATCTTCGATGCCAAATTTCATTTCAATCTGAAGTCTCAAGGGTAAGGGCTTGTTTAATGTCAGTGCACAGTCTATAAAGATAACCTTGTCTTATACCTATAGTTTGTGCTTTCTTTGTAATGGAGTTTTTTGGCCATGCCAAAACTTTTCCATCCATAAAGGTAACCCTATATCCATTGTCTTCAAGAGCAGAGATGGATATTAGATTCCTCTTTATTCCTGGTACAAATAAGACTCCATTGAGTTGTAGGGAGAGACCAAAATTCAATTTGATGGTGCAAGTTCCAACCCCTTTTACGGGATGTGCAGAATCATCCCCAATAGTTACTTCTTCAACAGTTTCTTCAGTCATAGTATCTAGGTGTTCTTTGAACCCTGTGATATGCCTTGATGCACCACTATCAATTACCCAGTTGTTGATATTGTTAGATACTTGACTTGATAAGGCTGAATATAGGACAAATTTCTCAAAGTCATAGTCTGTATTTGTTTTTTCCACTTTAGCAAAGGATGCTTGTTGTTTTGTTCTATCAGGGCACTTCATTGCATAGTGTCCATATTGATCACATCTGAAACATTGTATTTGGGAGATGTCTTTCCTTTTCTTGGATGATCCCTTCCCATAAGAATTCTTCTTTATCTTGAAGTTTTTCTTCTTACCTTTCTTATGAGAATTTGTGTTTAACACATGAATATCCTCATCTATGGGTTTTTGCTTGTTTTCTTTTGTCAAGAGTCTCGTTTCTTCTTGTAAGCAGTCTGTTCTTAGCCTATCAAATTTAGGGAGTTTAGATCTCGCACTTATTCCTTGAACAAATGACTCCCATGAGTTTGGTAGGCCTCCTAGAGCTATTAGTGTTAACTCCTTGCTATCAATTTGATATCCAATTGTTGATAGTTGATCTCTTAGTTCAGTGATTCTCATGAAGTATGCATTGATAGATTCTCCTTTGTTTATTTGAACATTGTTAAGTTGCCTTTTTAATGCAAGGGTCCTACTGGTGTTGTTTATTTCAAAGGGGCTCTCAAGGGATTTAAACATTAGATATGCAGTCTCATGTTTTGACAAAATAGGTACTATATGGTCCCTAATTGCATCTACTAAAATTTTCATGGTTTTCTCATTGTTCTCAATCCATTGAGTTTTCTTTGGATCATCCTCTGGTTCTCTCTTGTTTTCTTTCACAAATGAGTCTTAACTTATTTTCTTTTAGAATCATCATGATTATGAATTTCCATGATGTGAAGTTGTTTGCACCTTCAAGACGGTCTTCAAATCTGATCACACTTGACATTATGAAGAATGTGATGTGTATTTGATTTCTTAAAAATATGATTTTTCTAAATAATCTGATATCTAGATTTGGTTCAGATTTTCTCAACGTGGCTCTGATACCATGTGAATGTAACCAAATCTAATCAGATTATATTCTATGTGGAGAATAAGCAAATCTAAAATTATGTGTATGTATTCTAAGTCAGAATTCTAATGTTTTGTTTCTGATCTTCTTATTGCAGAATATTAATGTATTTCGATATGCTACAATAGAAGATCGAATTATGTCTTTATATCTTGAAGGGGAGACACGCCTCAAGGAGAGACGCGTCTCATGAGAGGACGTGTCCTTTGAGTACGCGGACTCCTCTTAGCCAACCGATAATTATCGGTGGCTAATCTCCAAACACCCGCATGTATTTAGCAAACAGTGTTAAGTTCGATTAGTATTTGATTTCGAATTTACTCATGATCAGAATTTCGAATAACTTATTTGCAGATATTATAGTAGATTTCGATTATATATAAATGATGATAATGCATAAATGCAATTATCATTTATATCTGACCGAAGCTACCTTAAATCAACAGTCTTGTTCGTGCTTCAATGCTGAACAAACCCAGTTCCTCAGAATTTTGATTCTGAAACTTTTTCGGAAAAACCCCCAAAAATAGGGGCAGCAAGTTTGGTGATTCTGGAAAATTTGACAAGATGGGTTTCACTGGAAAATTATTCCGAATCTGCCCAGTTGATTAGATCTGTGGTAGCCTGCTACTTTGTGTGACATGCAAGAAAACCTAAGACAAGAAGAGAGGAAGTAGACAAAAGATGGATTGGAAGTTTTTTAATCAGACTCCCTGGGAAAATCTGTCTCTGAATCCAGCCTTTGATTAGAAGTCTTCTTTTGCTTCCGATCTTCAAGAAATATTGAAGAACGGTCAAAAACCTTGGCCAGATCTGAAAATGGTGTCTTTGAGAGCTTATTGCTGTTCTTGATCATCAACTTGCAAAAAAATAATGAAGAGGGACGCCTAGATCTCTTAGTATAGACTCAAGCCTCAGATCCATAAGTTTGGGAACTTAACTCAGGATCAAAAGTTGATTTGGCTTGATCTGAAGTTCAAAAAGGTGATTTCCACTGATTGTGGAGTGAGTTAGCCAAGTTTGTCTCAAAATATCTTAACTTTAAGTCAACAAACTTGCCTTTGACTTCTTTAGGTGTCCCTTTTGAGCTTTGATTCCTTGTTTATCATTTTGCATGCTGAATGACCTCTGCTTGATCCTTGCTCCTGATTGTTCGGCTGATCCTGAGCAGCTGCTGTTGGATTCATCGTTGAGCTGGAACTGAGCTGAAGAGAAGTGCCAGGGAGGCACTAAGCTAGAAAGCTGAGTTTGTGATCTTGAAAAGAAGGGCGCCTTTCTCCAGAAAGGGCGCTTTTCTCCTTGCCTTAGTCATTTTGATATCTGTTCTTCAGCCTTTTATTCCTGACCTCTCGTGCTTTGATCCGGAATTCCTGTTGATCGGAGAATTGGATGATCTCGTTTGATATCTTATCAGGTAACCAACTTCGTTTCGCAAAAGATGACTGGAGTTTGAATTCCTAGAAATCAGTTAATGGTCATTTAATGCAAGGGCGCCCCTTAATGGAAAGGGCGCTTTTGCCTTTTGCACAGTGATTTTTCACCCTTAAAGATGCTTCAGTTTGACCTTGATTATTTGGTGATCAACTTGTCAGTAGCTTGTGCTCGCAGCTACGTTGTCGTGATCGACCTAGACTAAGGAAATTGTCTTGGGAGGCCCTCTGACATTTAGCAGCATCTGAAGGCTCATAAAGAAGGGAGCCTTTCCTTGGAAAGGGTGCCTTTTCCACCTTGATCCTCACTTTCGACAACCGTTTCTGATGTCTTCATCAACTGCCTCTTTTCGCTCAGCTGACAACTGCCGGTGATCAACTTATCAGATGATCTTACCGATTGCTTCGTTGTCGAGCCAACAGGAGAACACCGAGGAGGACTGCCTTGGATGATTCATCAGGCTGTATCTGACCCTTGAGAATCAAGGGTGCCCCTCAATGAAAAAGGCTCTTTTTGCCTCGTGAACTGATTTCCCCTTCGTAGCGTTTCCAGAGTTAGCCAAATTTTGGCCTTTTTCGGTTTTGAGAATCTCCTTCGTTGAACAACATCTTTTTAGACCTTTTTTGCCATGGTTGCATCGTTGAAGGTTAGCTTTTAGCATCTGGTACTGGCCAATCTGCCATTAATGGTTGCGAAGCTCCTAACTTTGTTCCTGAAAAATAGAAATAGACCCACCAAAGTAAAACGTGTCTTTTGATGATTCTGACTTGATCAGTGTGATCATGAAGTCGAATAATCCTATCAAAATCATTTTCATCTGTTTCAAGGAAGGTCCTATTTTCGGGGAATTTCCCTAAAAATAGGGATTTTCAGAATTTCAACCATATGTTCCTTGTCAGAGACCCACCAAAACCCTATGTTTGGTTTGACCTAAAACAGACTTTTGATGACATTTTTACATGATTTAGCTCAATTTAAGCAGAATGTCAAAAAATTATTTTGGGTACAACAGATCTGAAGCGTATATGAATACATGTTTTTACTGTGTCGTCTCTAGTTTGTGATACAATAATTTTTTGGACAAAATAATCGAGGATTGTAAAGGCCATCAATGCACATTTGTTGCATTTGTATTGTTTTCATTGTTAGTCTTTGCTCAAGGAGCACTGCAATTTCTTTCATTGAAAATAATAAAATTGTTGCTATCACAAATGGATTTTAAAGTAGGATCACATTGTTAGCCATTTGCAGGTTGAGTTATTACAAGATAATTATTCTTGAGTGACCATTGAAGTATATTGATGTGTTATGAAATGAATATGCATGTTGTAGTGACTCTGTAACCTTGAATAGGAATTGATCAATTTAGATTCTCCCATAGCCTCATAATTGATCTTAAAATGGTAAATCTTAAATCAACCATTTTATATTTCTGTATTTGTTTGAAATCCTCGTATTTGAAACAAATTGATCACAAGGAGCTTACATGCTTTAAGATCTAATTCACAAATCCTTGTCATAAGTATATGAGAGTTAATCTGCTAGGGGTTGAGTCATAGATTTGTAGCGTATTTACACTCAGTGTCATAAAGGGAAACCCATCTAGGTTCTGCAGAGCCTGAAGTGTAGAGGAAAACACAGTTGAAAGTGTTTTTTGTTTGTTGGCCTAAGTTCCAACAGCTTTGAGCATAAGATTAGGTAAATCTTTAGGAGTTACTAGAATACAAGTTGGGGAACCAACAACCTACAACCATCTTTTGCATCTTCTACCTTGTCCGCAAAAGATCTTCCCATCTTCCTTGCTGTCACCACATCTTCTGATTTTGAACATGTAACAATCCTTGTGAATTGCAAGCTATACTTGTCCAAGACAAAAGTGAAGGCCCAACATGTTTCCTACACCTATGTCCTCTATTCTCATTGTTTCATTGCCTTGGAAAAAATCATTTACAAGAACAACCCTAACAATCAAATATAAAAAAAAATACAATATAGACAAGAGAGAAAAACCAAAACATGATACTCACCTTTTATTTCACCATCCTTGGCCTAGGGACCATGTGTCTTTAAAATGAAAGGGTCACTTTATATTTTTCAGTTACTATTCATTCATAAAGTGAAAAAAGTTATAACTTAAGTGAATAGTGCTCACTTTTATGAATAGTGTTTTTCAATGTAAAATTATAAATATTAAGAGGAGAAGTTCGACCCTTTTCATGCTTTGATGATTTTTCTTTATTGACTTGGGAGTTTGGCTTTGGAGGAAGAGGGAGTCTAGGGTTTCTTGATTTCTTGCACTGGGTAAGCCTGGAGGGGGCTTGGTTTTTCGTTTTGAGCTGCTTGAGGGTGTGAAACACCACCTTAAGGTTGCTGGTCAGTTTTTGGATGCAAAGTTTGGTGACATTAGGAGCTGTTGGCTAAGTTTCTGAGCTGATTTCTGAGTAAGGTTGGCAGCCGTAGACTCCATTCTTGTTTGCACAGGAGCTGTTCGCTTTTTGAAGAGTTTTTGGGTTGAAAAGTGCACAGCTACAGCCAACCGTCCATTTTATGAGGGTTTTATCAGCAAAAAGAAAAGTAACACCCCTCTTAAGTGGCTGCAACTTCACAAAAAGGGGGCGCCCTTGACCTAGGAAGCTTCCCATTTTGGATTTTGGTGGGAGAAGTTTGGATTTCGAAAGTAGTGAGCATTCCATTGGGTTTGGTACTGTAGCAAGTTACTATTCACAAACTATATGGCTGTAAGTTAAAGTTTGGTATAAGACATATTTAGTTTAAAATCTGCTGTAAGTTATATGTTGTATGCATCTTATTATGTAATGAAGAAATCATATTTGGCCACTAAATTGAGCAATGTATTCAAGGTTGTTTCAGTAGTGTAGTTCATTTAAAGTTTACATTTTATGTATATGCTTATTGGTACCTATTTAGCGTTATTGGCAAACCAAACTCAAAACAAGAAGGAAGACATAAAAACAAAAACAAAAATCAGACCTACAAACTCAGTTAAAACAAATCAGCAGAGTGGTGGAACACTACAGGTGGGTGACGTTGATGATTATTTGAAGGCAATTCTTTATTGGCCAAAATGGTGCAAATGATTTAAAATTCCACTTTGGTCTCTTGAACCTGTTGAGTGTTTTCTTTTACATTTGGCAATGTCTGTTTCATTTGCATTGTTTTAATCAATCATCAAAATTGAATAGGAATGAATCTAGCAGTGGCATGTGTAAAAAATAAGATAGTATTTTTGTTCCTAGAACATTAAATATTTCTGAGGATTTCTTTTACCTTTTGGATGCATGGCACACTCAGGCGTGTTCACAGAACTGATTCAACATATGCAAGTCAAAGGAGTTCAGGTATTTATGGTTTTCCTATGATCAGAAATGACTACTTTTAAATGGAGTAAAACAATCATTTTTTAAATAGAAAGCTACGTTTTTTTGGACTCTAAATTTTCTATTGACATGAAACAAAAAAGGCACCAGCTGCCAGAATCCAACCAGAAAACACAAGAAGTGAAAACTCTGCTAAATCCAAAGATGATTAGGAGTAACAAACTAACTAGTAGGTAGGCCAATCAGACTCATACAGAAGAGGCTATTTGGTTGGATTAATCTAAGTTAGTTTTAGGTTCATCGGATGTATTTTCATGTTGATGATGCTAGCCTTGTTTACTTAAATGACCAAATGAAAGCAGCAGATGTATCTTCCATCACATATTGAAGAGTATTATGCAGTTCTCTATGATAAATCATGTAGGTCTGGGTTTGGATTATTTTTCTATCTCAACCCAAAACTAATATCAGCCTGACATAGAAGTTCTGGTTTTTTCCCTTTTTCTGACTGAACAAGGGAGCAATATGTGTGTAATTGTAGTATTGGTGCTAGATTCTCACACATGTGCTAAGATGACTGATTACTCATAAAAGCAGTTGTAACATGAGACCAACCTTTTCTATTGGTTGTTCTACTTTAACTTAAGATTATATGGTCACAGGTTTGTTTGGGTTGGCTTTTTAATGAATAACCAATATGAAATAGTTGGAATTATAATGCTGCCAACCAAGGCTATGAGACCCTCTTGCCTTCTTGAAGTTGTAAAGTGAAGCACTTTTTTTCTATATAAAAGCTTGAAATAACCCCCTTAGTTTTTTTTTGAATTCTCACATACAAATATGCACCCATTAAGGTTAGCCCAATAATCAAAACCAGCTGAAAGGGAACCCTTCACTTTTTGATCACCAAGATCCTGATGTGGGCAAGGTGAGAGTATACGGTGCGAGGGGATTATTAGCTATAAACTGGAAATGAAAGTACAATGCTGTAGGCGGCTAGCCGGCCATTCTGAAAAGTAAATGCTGAAAGTAAAGTAGGCGGATAACTGACCATGAAAGCTCGACCACTTATTCAGCGGGAGCGATAACTACAACTAAATACTGAAATGAAGAACAATTCAACCACTTATTCAGCGGGAGTGAGAAATACAGAAAATAAAGTACTAAAAGTAAAGGCTAATCAGTACTACTGAAATCAACGTTACAATATGCTCTTTTTACAATGATATTATAAAGAAATATGTCTCTAATCAACCCAAATGATTTGCAATATTCCTTGTTACAATTTATGAATGAAATCACTAAGGAAATAGGGCAAATAGCTGCAATAACCAGGTCTGATACAAACATACAACAAACTGAAATTCCAACCAGCAAGTCCATGAAATACCATATCTTCAACAATACTCTTCCGAACTTCACCAAATTGGAAGCTATCAACCACAAGAGACAGGCGACCAAGAAACAACATAAATAAAGCTTCAAATAGCTCCAAATGCCCAAGCACGAATTGCAATGAAGCATAGACAAGGGGCGGCCTCTAGAGGAGGTCGACCTAGTCTTAAAAATCAGCCTTTCAATATTAAAATCTGCAAGTTTGAGATATGAGGCGCCTAAGGCATAGAAACATAAGGAGCAAATACTCAGAATGAAATAAAAATCACACACGGAGCAATGACCAAAAATGTGCTACAACCAAGCACAAACCAACAACCTGAAAACAAAAAATATCATCAAAACTTTCAACTATGAAGCTCAATCTGCAACCTCTCGATGAAGAAGCAGTCTCAATCAGCTAGGTGTTATCTTTCAAACACGAAACTGATATCAGCTAGGAGGTATGCATTCCTCGAAGCAAGGGGTCTGAAATCATTTCAGCAACACTTCGTCGTAGTAAACAATGGACGCAAAAGAATGAGCAAAGCCTTGTATATATAGCACTTCCGGGATGACTTTTCAAATTCCACCTTTTCCCTCCAAAAGGGATGCCCAAACATATTTGAAACATTTTAATTTTGAAAAACACTTATTACTCCATCTCCCTAGGCGTCCCAAGCTTAGGCACAAAACATTACATTTTAAAAATATTAAAATATTTCCAAGGGCCGTCCAACATCAAGGCCCACATTTAAAAACAACATTAAGTCATTAATCTAGGCCATGGGGCCCAAAATGATAATAGAATATTAAAATGACTTAAATGATTTAATTTACCCAATGAGCCAAAAAGTCCCTAAGGCCAAAAATACCAATTCTGCTTTGCCCGAAATAGAAACTGCATTGAACTGCTGAATTGCTGCCAATCATAGCACTGCCAAAAATAGCACTTAGTAAAAATAGCATACTGCTAAAAATAGTAAGTGGTTCCAAACTCATTTTAACCACAATCCGAGCAACCATTGTAACTTACTAAAAATAGTGAGTCTGGAAAAGTTCTCAGATGCAGATGCATGTCACATCATTTTGAAGCTCTCTGAAAACTCAGAAAGACCCAGAAACCACTCTACGAAACAACTGCATGCAAACCCCTGAAAACACCAAAGAAACCTCCAAGCAGCTGGAAACCCTAATTTTACCTTCGATAGGCCTTTGGGCATCCGGAATAGGTTGACGGGCAACAAAATTGACTACTGCTGAGAAGGGGACATTACAAAGCTTGAGAACAATGACAATAGAATAGATTAAAAACATTATCGGTGCTTGGATCCAATCCAATTTAAGGATTTAATAATTTTTCATCTTGGTTTTTCCCTTGAATTTTAGAATCTATAGAAAATCCTCCATTAATGGATACTGTCTTAATTGAAAAGATGTCTACTTTGTTGGGTAATGTTATTTTATGCGTTTTTTGCTCAAGATACCAAGAGTTACCCTAGATGCAGAATGAATGTTGGTGAGATGCCACCACTCGAGGTATTTACTTCATCAACCTAAGTCAGAGGTTATAAGAACTCAATTCAATGAGGGGCAAAGATGTCATAAATTCTGAGATCACATGAAGGATGCTGAACATGAACAGCGGTTGAACTACTCATTTGGAGGAGACAGTCCCAAGAATCAATACACAGAGCAAAGCTCAATCAGCCAAACAAAAACAGTGCCGAAAAATTCTCTGCAGATCCCTTGGCAGCTCTCAGGATCTCTTTAGTAGTCCTCTTCGACTGCCAATGACTTCTCTCCTTAAAATAATAACAGCTTCTCATTGACATAGGAATAGCAGAGAAAGAAAGCAAAAACAAACACTCAACCCTTAATCAGATCTTTCAAATTTTCAATCCCTCAGGTGGTACATTATTACTTTCCTCATCTTTCCTTCTGTGATCTGAATTAAGTTTGTAATTCAAGGGACAATACACTGGCTGTAGAATGTAATTTATAATAAAAAAACAAAGCTGAACAATACTAGACTTGTCTAGCCAAATAGAATTTTATTTCTATTAAGGGTGTTTACAATGAAGGCAATCTCTGTAGAAGACATGCATGCTTTGAACTAAATTCTTGATTCAAGTTCAACTATTTTATAGCTTTTCAATACATAAACTAAAAAGTTACTGAAAATAGTAAATTAGGGTTCTTTGTGAGAATTGAAAAGTCACCCACTTGGTGGTGACTAGTGTCCTTCTTGGAGGTCAATTAGGACAAACTTTTTAGAAAAGTAGAAATACTATTTGGAGTTATTGATTTCTGGTACCACTACTTGTTGAGGTAATAACTTATGCACTGTAGCCTGGAATTTGAACTTTGGATATGGGTTGGAAAGCTTAGGTTGTGAACGTGTTTTAATGCACTAAAGAAATGCTTCTCAACTCATAAGGGCATTTGGACAAACTCCCACGGGAAAATTCCACTCTGAAGGGCTTCAAAGATGCAAAATAAGAAAATGCTGTCTTTTTTTTGTAAAATTTCAGAATTATGTCCAGAATTGTTGCTTGGGTGACTTGAGTTGTTCCTTGGAGCATTTGTTTATCCTTGAGAAGCAATAGGTCCCATTGCTCCTAATAGTACCAAATGAGGTAACTATCCTTGAGTTTGGTTCATGGTGAACCATTTTCCCTTACGCAAAAAATGTCCAGCCTTAACCACTGGATGGAGTGAAATCTGTTGATTCTTCATTTCTTTAACCACTATATCAATGATTTGATTAGTAGTCATTTTCGTGGCATAGTCATGGTTTGGCTTTGTGCTCTGTAGTTGCTAGCAACATCTGATATGTCCATGAGTGGTGGGAAATATGGACAAAGTAATTCTACATTGAGTACTGAATGCAACCGAGGTAGGGTGGCAGGTTGAGTATTAATGCATTATCACTTGTCTACTTGATGATGGCAAAGGTCTAAGTTTCCCATTTGGACCATTGAGGCACTCTTTTTGAAGATGCAACCAGAATTTTTCTCTCATCTGAAAATGACAAATGACATAAAGCTAATCATGATATTGCTTGTATTTTTCACTATTTTGCTGCAAAATCTTGTGAACCTGCTATCTTTGTCAAATTCATTCAACAGAGTTTGTTTCTTATCTAGTTCCCTTTTCACATGGGGTGAGGCCTCTTCCCACATGACATGTAGTGCTACATCAATCGATGCAATTGTTCAAGCAACAAATTTGAAATGAAATGTATCTTATGGAGCTGCCAAGGGCTTGGTTCTTTTCCATCATGGACAGCAGCATTGGTGTTCTTTCCTTTCCACTTTTTGAATGTTTTTCCCTTCTTCTCTTTGGGCTGCTTCTTATCCTATTGTTGTCCTTTTCTCATAAGACTCTCCTCCATCTTTCCTTTTTTCTTTATCAATATAATTTCCCAATGCACAATCATCATCTAAATCAGCTAGCTTGGCTGTGATGACCTTCCTTCCTACCTAGGAATTTAGTGATGATATCTCCTCCTTCCAAGTCCATGATCAGCATCATTGCCTGCCTTTGAAAGTCAGTGGTATAATCTTGTACACTTTGACTGCTTTCCTGCCTAAAGTGGAGCCATTTTATCTTTTGATCAGTCTCATACCCGATTGGATAGGAGTTCATCCTTAGAAGATCTTTAAAATCTCCCCAACTATAGGTTGCTGGTTTTCTTTTCTTTTGACATAAAACTAAGTAACTTTCCCACCATTTAAGAAAATGCCCACTCATTTTCAATGAGCAAATGAGATTTTTTGTATTTCACTCACATTTTGGACACTAAAATATACTTTCATGTGCTTGATCCAGGTATCTAATATTTCAGCATCTACTTGACCTTCCAAACTAAGTTACCGGTTCGGTTTTGGGTTCGAGGGTTTAGTTCACGGGTTCGGGCAAAATTTTTTTGGGGTTGGGTTTGTTAATACAAAAACATATAAAAATCAGAAATATATACATATTTGCAGTAGTAATTAAGTTCAAAATACACCACCATATTAATAGTCAAATAACATAGCAAAAATACACCACCACTTTCATAGTCAAATATTAAAATATAAGTGATACTCAAATGTCATGATATAAATTAAAGTTCAAGCATAAAAATGTCAAGTGTTTACAATCAGCCATTATTGATCATTGATCAATCATATGGGTCATAAAAAAAAGCATCATCAACATCCATATTAGATGCTACATTTTGTGTAGAACCACAAATAGCGCCAGTGGCACTCGCACAAGCACTACCACTAGCATTGACACTAGCACTCTCATGCTCAGTAGCTGCCTCAGACTCATAGTCATCATCAATATCAAGTGCAGCCAAGTGCAACTAAGTGACTTATGGAAGCATCCAAGTCAAGACGCTTTGGCTCAATATCCCACCTCCTTGAGTCTCCTTTGTAGGAACTTTGTGTGAAATGGGGCGCAAGTTTGAATGCACATACACCAAGTCCTCTGCTTTTTTTGAATGTAGCCTATTGCGCTTAATTGAGTGGATGAAGGAGTATGTGCTCCAACTTCTCTCAGAAGAAGATAAACTAGCAACCTATTAAGACCAAATTAAATAGTTAACATAAGAAATTAAAATTACAAAATATAAAACTGAAATTTAAAAGATAAAAGATTTTGACTATAAAACTTACTTGGGATAAAATTTTTATTGCAAGAGGTTGGAGGTGCGTGTATTCTTGGCCATGGAAGTACCACCAACTATGAGCATCCACCCTGTACTTGTCTCGAAGAGCATCAAGAACACAATCATTGGAGCATGCAAAACCCATGAAATCAATCCTCACTAGATCACGTTGGTCATGATAATTGAAGAGTCTACAAAGTGCCACTTTGTACCCTTGAGCCACTTCAGCATCTTTATATGGAGCAACTCTTGATGAAACAAAAAGTATTTCAGCACTATAGTATTTGGGATTCAATGCAAAAGCGAGAAGATGCAACAAAGTGGTCATTTTTTTCCATCTCTCTACAATGATTTGATGTAGCTCTTTGAAGAACTTTTCTTCAGGATTTTCCTCTTTTGCATTGATGATGGTTTTCATCTTCTCAATCATTGAGTCGCTGCCATCATATACTTCGCCCAAACAAGGTCTATCCATGTCAGTGTAACAGATCATGCTCAATATGTTGTCAGTGAAACTGAGTAGATACTCAACATGATCCCACCAACTGTCATCTAGGATCATTTGCTTAAACTTATTTGCCCTTTCAGTGCTAGATTGCCTCCCTACGGACCAATTAGGGCTGATGACCATATTAGAGAGTGCCTCACGAACCTTCATAAGTCATCTCAACACAATTGTGTTGGAGGCAAAATGGGTCTCAACAACTTGTTTGGAAATCAAAATAAAATATAATTTAAATTTACAAAATCAAAATTTAAAATTAAAAGAAAATTAAAAATATTGAGAATTAACTTACCTTAAACAACTCCAATTTTGAGAATTGTCTAAATATGCCTTGTGTCATATGGTGGTTGGTGGCAAACATTTGGATGTCTTCGGCCTCAGCATACACCTGTTTGATCCACTCAATTTTGGTTCCAATTTTTTGTGGCATTAGATTGAGGGAGTGGACAACACAAGGTGTCCAAAAAATGTGTGAATACTTCTCGATCAATAATCCAACAGCCCTACAATTTTTTGCGTTGTTAGTTACAAGTTACAACTTGCACAACATTTTGATGGCCCACTTCTTCAATAGCTTGACAAAGGATGTTAGCAATAAATGGACCATCCTTCACTTGTCCTTCACAATCCACTGACCTCAAAAACATTGACCCTTTAGGAGACATTGCAATAATAATGATCAATGTGCAATTTTTTGCATCTTTCCATCCATCAGAAATGATGGTCACCCTTGTTTCGATCCACGAATCCCCTATGGGCTTTAAAGAGTCCAATACATGTTTCACCTCTTTATCTAATAAGGTGCAAGACACCTTCTCAAAACCTAGGCCCTTATACCCCTTTGGAGCCTCATTAATAAATTTCACCTTTTTTTGCAAATATGGTGAACGGACAACGTTGAATGCCAATCCATTGGCATAGACACATCTTGCTATGTCTTGATCAGCAATCTCTCTTGCCTCATTCTGAAATGAAGTTTCCAACGGCCCCTTAGATCTTTTATTTGTAGAGGGCACGGTTTGCTCTTGAGGGATGGACATAAATGGATGGCTATCTGTAGGCGGAAACTGAGAAGGCAATGTAGGGGGCTTCATCACTCGAGATCCTTTCTTTAACAAAGGATGACTTGTTTTAAGATTGATTGCTTTTTGGTCTGCTTTTTCTTGGTTAGCAATATATCCCAATACTATATCATCTGGAATGCCTTGTTTATTTTCACCTGGACAAGCTTTGATGCCTAGTCCAGGGATCCTGCACAAGTGCCCTTTCACTTGACTGTATGAGCTCGAATATCTAACATGGCAATGACTACAAATCCAAACATATGCTTCACCACTTGGAAGTTGTTGAACCATTTCAACATATTTCCAAAGGGGAGAGTGTGGGTCTGTTGAACAATTACACGCTAGTATGCTTACCTTGTCTTGTGTTGTAGATTTCTGCTATGATTTTGTTGTCATCTTAAAGCAGTTTGAATTCTTCTTCAAAGGATTTCTTTAATTTCTCCTAAGTATTTCAGGAGGTTGGTTGAATTGTTGTATACTAGTCGATGGCTAGACCTCTTAGGGTGGTTGGAAAAGATCATAACTAATATGCTTTGTTGTCTTGTCCATTTGTTGCCCAAATAGTTTCATAAGTCTTCCAATGCCTTATTAGATCCTCTAATCCATTTCCTTTAAAATTAAGCAACTTTTTCCTTTCCACATTGGGGCTTGATGGTGGAGTTATCATAGTTTTACCTTGGTGCAAACTTAGTGTCTAGAAGTTATTCCTTAAGGAGTTTTGATTCAAATGTTGCAGTGCTCTTCTGGCACTTTGAGACACTCGAGAATCCTCTAGTCTTTTTGTAACTTAAGCATTCCGCCCATTTATTTCACCTTCAGGTTCTCTTTTGTCTTCTCCAACCCTTGGCCCTAGAGATTTTGGCTTGGTTTCTTCTTCCACTAATAGCTATTTGATTTTTCAAAGGTTGCTCTCATGTGTTTCCCTTTCCTAGTTGTGAAGGAGTCTGTCTCCCAACAAAGACATTCCTCGTTTAGAGAGGCTCTATGGATTCTTTGTACAAAACTTGGTTTGCAATATTGACCCATGCTTCCTTTGGTAATGGAATGTGTTTGGCTATTGCTGCCCACTCTTCCTTCATATTGTTATTTCTTGTGGGTTGAATGTTCTGATAGCTTTTCTCTCGATTACGACTTCGAATAACACTCAAACTCTTGAATTTTTCTTTTGGAAGGACTTCGGCTTCGGATTTGCATTGTTGGAGTCTCTTCAACTACTTCTTGTAGTCATTTTCTTCAATCTCTTTGTGCTATCAATCTTAAATATTGCTTGATCTCTTGGTCTTGACCATGTTGTGGTCTCTTCTCACCATTATTGAGGTCTAAGGGCACGAACTTCTTAAATCAGGCTCAACTTCTTTAGGGGAACGAGGTCAATGTTTACTCTTCTATTTGATAGAACAAGTACTTGAAATGTGTATAAGGATAACAATGCATACTAGATAAAGTAGTAAAGTATATTTTTATTCACATGAAGTTCTTACAAAAGTAGACCAAATATGATTAGGCAAAGATCAAACTCCTTTCCTTGACTATGCAATGTTTAAAGAGTTCAATGGTTCACAAGAAGAACACAATCATCTACTAATTGACTCCTATAACTACTTAAAATACGACATACAATTAATACATAATCAGATACAACCATATTAAAAGAACATAATAAATGCATTTTATGCTAACGGCAATTATTTGTTTAATGGTGAAGAACCATACCAAGGTCAAGAAAATGCATATACCCTTAGAAAAGCATTAATTGGAGTTGAAAAAAAATGTATGAGATTGAGACAATGAAAAATTGAGCCTTCTCTTGTCAAGCCATTTATCGCAAGCATCAATTAGTTGTCTTTTGGAGGACCAATAGATTGTAGAACAAATGTTGTAGACCGAAGTGATGGTAAGGATAGCAAATATGTTCCAAGGCATTTTGTACCATAGGGATGTTGTAACAAATTGATGTTAATGGTTGATACAACATTGTAGACGATTAATATCGTGGTACTTATGATGAAGTGCAAGAAGGCCACAATCTTAAGCATGGACATTTGTTGGTTGATCTTGTTGAATGCAATGCGATTGTGGAAAGATGTGTAAATTTATCAGTTGAGGAGATTTCAAAAAGTTGGGGTGACCAACTTCATGACTTTAATACTCCTTAGCTTGGACCAAACAACATTGACACAACTTGTGGGAGTATTGACAGCTCCATAGATGGTTACTTCCACATAAATTCTTGTTTTTGACTTTAATTGTATTGTTGAAAGATGTGTTTGGATGCTCTACTTGGTTGAGGATGGCTACATATGACCAAGGTAGATTATAATTTGAGAAAAAATCCCTTGTCCAAAGAGAAGTTTTGTAGAAGGATTACAATCAATCTCAAGAATCATGATATCAATAGAGAGCTAACATAATTAGACTCCTTGGATTTAGACAAGGACTTGGATTTTACCACCATTCCCACAAATGGAGCCTTTGAATTTTAGAAGTGTTTAGAAGATGAAAGAAATGTAGACAATGCATTGCATCATTGGTAGATGGAATGTTATGAGATTTTCAATCAAGATTTTTCCTTTGCATTGATATAGAAAAGGTTAGCTTAGAGGAGAAGGTGACAATGACTAACAATTCAAATGGCTCCTAGCACAAATTCTTTGTCAGTACATACATTTCCTCCACAATTCATCTACTATGAGATCAAGGAAACAAAGTTGAATATAAAATCTGTACACAAGTTGTACAAGTTAGAGGATGTAGAATAAAAAGGACTAGTGACCATCAAGGTTAATCTTGGGACAACAAATGTAATAACCACCCTCAATTTTTTTTTTTGAAAATACGTTAGCCTCAAAGTAAATGAAAGCATAACAACTTCCTTTCCACTTTCTGATTACCTAGACCCTGGATTGGGCAAGGTAAGAGCATACGGTGTCAGGATTACAATTAATTGATTTACAACTCATTGGAAAGAAGCTTCAAGCGGCAAGCCAGCCAAACCACTTATTCAGTGGGATGCATAAACAATACAAGAAAGAAATCATCCGCTTATTCAGCAAGAATTACAAGGCACTTCCACTTTTCAGTGAGAAAGCTTATACAATGTTTGAGGACATTTAAACATGCTTCTTCCACTTTTCAGTGGTGAGCTATTACAATAGTACCACTTGTTTGGTGGTGTATGTTCATCAATGATAACAAATTTAAATCCACTGGCGGTACTACCATCCAGTGCTTACATAATAAAGTGCATAGAAATTGAAGCTTTCGGTAATATAACCATCCAAAGCATTACAAGGTTAGCACATATGCATTGTGAACACCAAAATAAGAGGATTACCTACTGATATAAAGTGCTGATGTAAAGAACTGCTGAAACACCCCACAATAGCACCAAATAACATGCACCCAATAACCCAACTATGAAATAGCAACGTAATACCTTGAATGGATGAACTAGAAGGCTGGTATAGGTCTGAAAACACCTTTTTGCTGCTGTACTTTGGACAAATCAGAATTGAAACATTGCTGGTGATGCTTTGGAAACTTAGAAAAGGAGCATACAAACACACCCACAAACAAACTACTGGAAATCCCTTCAAACTCCACCCAACACGCCTCAAAACACTGAATAGATCTTCATCTCAGCAACATCCAAAATTGAAACTCGATTTGAAGCACAATGGTGATCTCTGGAATGAAATCACTCCAATCTAGCTTGGGATTATCTCTCAAATCCGAAACTAGAAATCAAATGAGGGTTTTCATCCTCAAAAGATTATGGAAGAACTCGTAGGTTCAATCCAACTGAAGTTTTTTGCTTTTTTGCTGCTTTTAAATAAAAACATTTTTTTTTTCCGAAAAAACGCTTTTTGCTTTTTCACTACTTTTCCAAAAAAAAACACTTTTTGCTTTAAATTAAATAATTCAATATGTGCAAACATTTAATCATTCAATGAGCTATTACACTAAGTTGTCTTTTAATTATTTCTCAACATTAGACAACATTAGTGAAATATTAATTAAATAACTTAATAACTCACCCAAGTTGCGAAAAGTACTGCAACGTCATTGAAATCCAATCCTGACCATACCATGATGAAACTGAAGCAGTAGGAAGATTGAAATCAACTTGGTGACTTTCTAAAAATAGCTTGCTCCTCCAAGAAGATTGGAGAGCACCCAAAATGTTGGAAATCGATTCCAAAAGCATTAGAGGGCTCCAACTAACCAACTAAACTCAAACCCAAGAACAATTGCTCTATAAGACTGATCAAATGTAATGTCCCCATTTTAGCTCTACACTCTTCATTAGGAATTAGCCTATTTTCGGAAACCCGTAGGCTAATCAGAAATGGAAATTAGGGTTTCCTAATTTATAGGAGATTTTAGATGCGTTTTTGAGCTAATCAGAAATAGAAATTAGGGTTTCTAATTTATAGGAGATTTTAGATGTGTTTTTGAAGGCTTGCATGTAGGAGTTTGGAAGAGAGTTTTGGTGGAGCTTTTTGGGATTTTGGAAAGCTTCAAGATGTGGAAACATGCATGTTAAGAAAGTGACATGCATTTCTAGCAGATACTTTGCATGCAGGAAAGGTTTCTGGGTTTTTCTGGGTTTTCAAAGAGCTTCAGAATGGTGTAACATGCATTTCCATCTGACAACCTTTCCAGGCACTTAATATTTTTAATAAGTCATGGCGGCTGCCGGGTTTGTGCTCAAAAGGCCTTTGGGAACACTTACTATTTATAGCAGTTTTCTATTTTTAGTAAATTCTATTTATGGCAGTGTCATCTTAGCAGCAGCTTAGTCATCTCCAGTTCATCTTTCTATTTTGGGCAGTGAGACTGATCAGTTTGGGTGTTGGCTTCTTCTTTCCTGTTGGAGCTAAGTTTCAATACTTAGTCAATTTTCAATGTTGCTTTTTGGACCCCATGCCTAGGCGAATGACTTTAAGTTGTTTTTAAAATGGGGCCATGTCTTGGATGCCTAAGTGGAGAAGTTTAATATTCATTTCAAAGTTAAATTAAATGCTTTTACCTTGGACGCCTAGGGGAGGATATAATAAAATATTTTTAATATTTTAAAAAGTGCCTTGAGGAGATGGGCGTCCCCTTGAGGAAGTTGAAGAGTTTTCTTTGGGGAGTTGCAAGTTGATTTATTTGCTCATTGAAGATTATTTATGGAGGCCTTGCTCATTGTTTGACATCTTTTTGGAAAATTTCATAATGTTATGCTGCTGAACTGAGTTTAGACTTTGTTATGAGGATTGCGTACCTCTAGCTTTCTATACCATTCTTCGGGCCTGAAACTATGGCTTCCTAGATGGTGATTGAAGACTGTGCTTCACACAGAGGTGCAGATAGAGCTTAATCTTGTTGGTGATAGCAGATTGCTGTTGTATAATCTGTTATTTTCTGATTATTATAGGCAAATTGCTGGTTTATAATTTGTTTATATTACTGCTAGAAGTGCTAGCTGAAGCACATTTCTGTTCGTGGCTTCATCAACATATTTTATTTGGTTCTGGGTATTGGTGCCAACTATTCTACTGCCTAGGGCGCCTCACCTCACTAAATTGCAGATTTTAATTATGAGTTTCTGATTTTGGGAAGAGGTCGACCTCTTAAGGCCGTACCATTTTGCTGGAGCGCATTAGAATTCGTGCCACTGAATAGGTGCAAATTTACAGGTGTCTTTCTGCTGCAATGTGGACACCTAGTTCATAGCCTCCTTCTGCTTTCAGTTTCACGTCAATCAGACTCCGTTTGGCGAAGATATGAGCATAATGGTGAATTCTTATCTTGCTGGTCTGATTTTCTGTACTCACTGTTTCTGATCAGAATTGTTTAGTTTTGATATATTGCTGTTTTGAGCTCCATTTCTATATCATTTTCATATTGTATTAGTTAGAGGTTTTACTCTAACTCGTTGTGGCTTTGGAAGAATATCTTTATGTTATTGCAGCTGAAAACTCTTTCATTGTAAAGCTGGTTTAGTAGTACTAACAATTGTTTTATTATTGCTACAATTTAAATGTTTGTAATTACTCCCACTGAAGAAGTGGTTGAGTTAAATAATTTACTTTCAGCACTTGTTTAATTCCCCCCACTGAATAAGTGGCAGAGTGGATTCATGGTCGGCTTGCCGCCTATTAATATTTGTAATTAGTTTGCTCCGGCTGAATAAGTTGTTGAGCTTATGGTCGGTTATCTGCCTACTTTGTATTTACTTTCATTTCATGGTTGGCTAGCCGCCTAGCAGCTTTGTAATTCATTTCCAGTTGCTAACGATCCTTGGCATTGTATGCTCTCACCTCGCCCACATTGGAATCTTGGTGATCAAAAGGTGAAGGGTTACTTTCCAAGCTGGTTATTATTTGGAGCTAATGCTAATAGTGGTGTTTGGTGCTGATTTAAAATTGAAAAAATTAAGGGGGAATATTACATCAAATGCTTCTCCAAGAATGTTGGAGTTCTCCCTAACTAACTAGTTAGCCTTTGGAAGACTTGGAAACTGGCTAAATGTGCACAAATTGGCTAAGCGCCAAAAGGAGACATTGCAACAGATGGAGGATATAGCAATCAACATTGGTGATATTCAAAATCTCTATGGAATATAAAGATGTGTTTGTCTCAACATACAAAGACCTGAGATTCTATCATAGTTCTATGTATGTAGAATATTGTGCATTTGTAGCATAACCTAATCAATGATAGGGCAATCTTGTGAACTTGAAGCACATAGAGAAGATGTAGGATGAATTTGATAAGACAGATGCTGAATTAATATTGATAGTTAGTAATAGTCAATGGGATCATCCATGATCATTACCTTCAAGAAGGGGGGACCAGATTTGAATGTGTTAATTTCTGTTGCTTGAATGCAGGGATTATCAGGGATATTTCTCATGCAATGGACATATACCATATTATGGGTGTGAAATATACTCCTTTTTGACAACTTCTCTTAATATAACTAGATAATCATTGTGAAGGGAAAACTCGACCACATTTGTGGTGGATAAAAAGATATATGGATATAACAACATGCAATTCCAATTTTGCAGCAGCCTTGCCACTTTCCAAAGAATCATACTGCACATATTTGAGAAATTGACAATCAACAACTTCAAGGTCTTCTTGGACAATTGGCCAATTTATGGATCCAAAAAGTTACATTTGTGGGTGCCAGCAAAATGCATTAGGATGTGCTGTGAGGCAAAGTTTTCCCTAAACCCAAAGAAATGTTGGGACCTAGTCTGTTAGGATGGTAAAGTTGTGGAGGCTCTATGGAATGTGATTGCAATTGAGTTGTTTTTGGCATATGTGGGCTACTGCAAGCTGTTCATCAAAAACTTTTCCCAAGTGTCATGTACTTTGGATGTACCAACCAAGAAAGGGATAGTGTTTGAATGGACATAGAAACAATGAAAAGAATATGAAGAAACAAAGGTAGGATTAATTAGTGCACCCAAATTGGAACATGGAGTTCAATGAGCATGTGGTTGAATGTTGGCATAAGAGGTTAATCAGAAGTTGAATCAATGCATATTTTTAGAAGTTGGCTGATGTCAAAGGGCATGTTGAAGTGCATGCAACCACAAGTAGATGCAGATCATACTGAAGGCAAGGACATTTTAGTTGTTCAACCTATTTTTGTACAAGTTGGGACTAGAAGTGCTAAGAAGATGCACCATATGAGAAGAAATCTACATTATGCCGAGGAAAGTGTATAAAGGACCAGTAGGTGACATGGGTTTTGATACTAGAACAAAAACTTGTATTGTCAACTAGATTATGGTGGTTGTCCCTTTTCAAGGATGCTTGCAAGTGAGTGTTGAGTTACAATACTCTTCAACAATATGTGAAATAGGCAAGAATGGATTTCATGTCCTTGTGGTCATGACAACCACAAGAATTGTTCAATTGTTGGGGTTTGGATATGATAGGATATTTTGAGAAGGTTATTTGATTGCATTGATGCAAGTACATAATGGTTGCTATGAGAATTTGATGAAGTGGGCCAAAGCAAGGGCTTTAATAGACAACTTGTCAAGGAGCATCACGTTGCAAGATGTTGTGTCCCTTGGTCTTCCTTGTGCAGTGCAACGCTTGGGTTTGTAACATGCCTTAACCGCCTCATGTGCATCTTGTATAAATTTGGCAGTTGTATCGGGCATTAACAGGTCGATCTTTTGGTGCAACGACAACCACTAATGTAACAATTGGTATCAGAGCTTGTTTCCTTCAAAAAAGCCTAATAGCTTGAAGAAGATCTTGGAAGTTTGAACACATGGCTGACAAGAAGTGTCCTATTCGTCCGAAAGAAATTTCTGCAATTGAATATGTAGAAGATGACTGCATGTTTGACAAAGAAGAACTTAAGGCTGCTCTTGAAGATCTTGACAAAGTTGAAATTGAGAACAAAGGTCTGAAGGAAAGCCTAGGAGAAGCAAATGAATGCATCAAAAAGTTGAGAGAACAAATCGAGAAGTTCGGAGAAAGACATAGGGAAGTCAATGTATAGTTGAAACAAGCAAATGAAGAGATCACCGGACTAAAAGTGCAAATGGAAGAAAAAGGAAGGATTGAGGAATGTTTGAATGCATTGGTACAAAGTAAGACCAAAGAGTGCTCTAGACTTGAACAAGAAGTGGTAAATCTCAAATCTGATTTGGAAAAGGCAAGAATACAAAATAAGTACTACAATGCTTGATGAATTGATTGCATTACAGAAACCCTCTAAGGAGAAAAGTGGTTTGGGACTTGAAGAAGGACAAAGTTCAAAAGAAAATCAGACACCTACCAAGGTTGACAATCAAAAGAAGATTCAAGGCAATAGGAGACAATTCAGAAATCAAAGAAGCAATGCCGGAAGACCTCCTATCAGACAACCAAATGCTCAAAGGTACCCATCTTTTAATGGTATTTGTTTTTCATGCAATAAATTTGGACATAAGGCAATAAAATGTAGGAGTAGAATGAATCAAAACGCTGGATACTTCTCCGGACAATGTTTTGCATGCAAGAAATTTGGACATAGAAGTACTGAGTGTAGAAGTCAGATGATGAATAGATATAATACTGGGAGAATGTTTCAATCTTTCAATGGCTACTGTAATACATGCAATATGTTTGGGCATAAGGCTAACCAGTGCAGATGGATGAATAGAAGTCAGAAAAGTGTTGTATGCTACTCTTGCAATAAGCTTGGACATATTTCAAGAGTTTGTAGAAGCAAATATAGTAGACAGTCCAATCTAGTAAAGAGGAATGAACCTGTGAAGAAAATTGATCCTACTGGGATTAAGAAGGAAATGGAAAAGATATGGAGAAAGAAAGAGGAGTCTGAGAACCAAGATGAATCAAGAACTTCAAATGCATTTGTGCCTCCCTCTGGTGCAAATAATTCACTTGAAAAATAAACCAAAGCATGGGCATAGGGGGAGCAATAACAAGAAAATTCTAATGACCCCCTAGAAATATAAGGTGTCAAGACATGGCACGAAGATATATCATGGAAGAAGAATTTCTGAGGCTATAGAAGAAAGTTGCGGAAGTTTGCGGAGCTTTTGTAAATTAACTGTGGATACAAGGTTTTGAAGTTTATCAACTTTTTCTAAAGCATTTATTGATACGGGTCAAATCATGGAGTTAAAAACGTATTTGAGAAGACAAATTCAGTTGATGCGAAGGAGAAGTAAATTGAAGAAAAGGTAGATTCGAGGCGTCTCCCGGAAGCAAAGCATTAAAACCCTAATTTTTGCCGAAGCAAATTCAAGAGGTATTCTGCATACTCAATTCTTCTCTGGAATTTTTATTTTAGATGTAATGGAAGGGTCAAAGGTAGTAAATGTCTCAGAGAGATCGCAATCTAAATTGAAGAGGCATTCTTGGAAAGTTTTGTTGGAAGACTCGGCGGGTGAATTTTTCGGCACTCCCTTTGGAGTTTCACCTACTAAGGATATCTGTGCATACATTCATGGGAAAATAAAAGAAATGTCCTCTAATGAATTAAGTGTTTTATGGACAAGCGAATTGGAAGAAAATAATGATGCCATAAAACCAAAATACAAAACCCTAATTGAAAGAAATTGGATGTGTGGCGGAAGTTTCCATTGTTTGAATTCAATAAGAGGTACATTAGATTGGTATTGAGCAGGATTCACGATGAATCTATCTTGATTGATAGTGCATATTCAATAACCAGGGAAGCAATAAGGGATGTAATTGGTTTATGGTCCTTCGAACCAGTTCCAGAGCAAAAGCCTGTCAAAGTCAAAGAATTAATTGAAAGGACTGGTGCAACTCTCGAAGGAAAGGAACTCACCTTGAGTACATTTGGGAATCTAGCTGTTTGGTATGCTGCAATGCTTGTTGGACATAAACTCTGCCTACCTAACAATGGCTATATAGTCTATGCTATTGCTGCTCACATTGTAGTTAACATGATTGAAAATGGTGCTGATTATGATCTTTGAGAATTACTCAGACAACACTTGATGAAGAATCTGAAGGAAATAAAAAAGAAAAAAAAGCATACATTCAGGTACAGTACCTTGATAATCTGTTTACTTTTCTACTTCATGAAGGAAATACTGGTAATTGGAAAAGTAGAGTGGTCAAATATAGAACCAGTTGCATAAATAGGTAATGTTATGAGAAATCTTGGTGGATTGGATACTCAAGAGGATGCTCTTGCAGCATTCTTTGGAAAGTTTTAGGTGAGAATGAATGAAAGAATAAGAATTCCCAAGGGTGTTGTGGAAAGGTACTCCAAAGACATCAATTTCCTTGTCTCTACTGACTTTTGCTTCATGGAAGCAATTGAGCCTAGACTTATTTGGATTTCTGAGTTGAATTATGAAGTGACTGAGGAGGAAGCTGTTCATTACGTAGAAGTGCTTCTAGGAAGCCCTAAAGACCCTAGCAGATTAGGCTTAGAGGACAGGTCTAAACCTGAAGCCTTCGACAGTTCTAGGAGGACAGGTAAGAAAAGGAAAAGCATTGTTATTCCTCCAGTTGAAATTAAGCAAGATGTTATAGAACACGAAGGAAGACTACAAACTGATGCGGCCCAACATGAGCATGAAAACAAAAGTGCACATGAAATGAATGAAGCCATCAAAGTTTTACAAGAGGTAATCCCCGGTGCAAGCACTAATACATCAATGCCTACTATAGAAAATCTTATAAATATGGTTGATTTTTTGAAAGCATACATCTCCGGTCTAAAATAACAAATTGGAAATGAGTCAGAAGCAAGGACTACAGACGAGAATCTAGAAAATATCAAAAAGAAATGTGCAGATGCACACCACTAAACCTTGAAGGGATTGGAGGATGTTCAAACTTGTGAAGAAGAAGCACAAAATTGAATATCATATTGCCTTAAGTGGTCTAACTGCACACAAAGTACAAAGGATGAAATGAATCGGATTGAATTTCAAATAGGCAATCAAGCATATGTTTATGATTTAGCAAGTGACAGGAACAATTAGAAGTGGTCTTACATTATGCAACTGCATGACAATTTCTTTGCTTTACAGAATCAAAGGACCGAGACAATCAAACAATATGTGGCACTAAGGGAATTAGTAAAGATAAAGCACACTTTTATATCTAGTGCCCTTGCCAGCGTTGATGAACTCTCAGAAATAAACCTCTGCCCCAACATTGTGGAAGAAGGAAAAGAGTCTCTAACGATGTTTGAACTACTATGCAGGACTCTTGTAGATGCAAAAAGTTCTTGGGAAGAAGGCAAATCTACTTGGCAGAATACTTTGTAGAAACTCAAAGGATCTAAATCTTCAGGTTCACATGTCTTTCCTTTATGATAATTTTTTTTTTGAAGATGCATACATATATATGTCCAAGGGAAGCATACTGGGCCCCTGCATGACCTTTGCCATTGATGTCAAAGAAGGAGAGATAGTGGAAGGAAAAACATTTTTGTTAATAAGCTTGGAAAGTGATAACTACTTTTTGGATGGTTGGAAAACCTTTTTGGAAAGACAAGTTTAATTATGAAAGGGGGAGATGAGTTTAGGAGGAAATAAGTTTTGATTCATAGCATGGAAAATGTTTTTTGATATGCATGTTGCTATCAATGTCAAAGGGGGAGATTGCTGGAAGTCTGCCATTGTTGATGCAGTTTGGCAACATGAGCATGCAATGTACATACATTGGTTGATTCGGCTGACCCAGTGTTGTCATTGATGTCAACATTGTGGGGAAGCATTTTTGGTGTCATTTGTACAGTACTAACTATACCGGAAAACTGATCTATTAGGAATTTGGCTAAGTGTTCTCTTTTGACTATGTTGTGGTTTAGTGTGTCAGTTTTTGGGTTCGCACTTCACCGTTAGAAGAGGTATAACTTTGAGCTTTTAACCATATCATTAAGACTGGCTTATACAGTTATATTCAAGATCCTGTGAAGCAGATTGGAAGATATCTATGATAGAGTTCAACTTTGTATATCACTGTCATCTCTTTGTTTAGTGTATCAGTGTGGGAGATTCCACATTTCCTTGAGAAGAGTGTTTTTGTGTTGCGGTTCTAGAGTTAGACTCATTGATGTCGGCGAAACATGAATTTGAAGAAAGAACGAATCTGGAAGTCGCTAGTATGGAGAAGTGCTTGTATGATTGAAAGTTCTTGTGATTATGTCCAATTCCTGGCCGACCTAATACATGATATGTGTTGTGAAGATTAAATGTACATTACAGATGTTAGTTGGATCTATTTTAGATCCATGCCAACCTAAATTAAGTATTGCACGTTTTGCTTGGATGTGAAGATAATTTTGAATCATGTGTGGTGTCGACAAAAGCTATTTTGAATTGTTTTTGTTTACATCTAATTAGGCCGAACTAATTGATGTATGTGAATGTAATTGGGTATATATATATATATATGAGACATTTTTGGAGTTGAGAAGATAGAAGAGCGAGTAGGAATGACATATCAGGTGCGAGTGGTCTCATATGATTCAAACATGCGAATTCAGTGATGAGAGTTTAGAATAAGAGCAAAGTTATTGAGCGATTGCTAAGCAGAGCAGTACTTTGTATTTAGAGCTTCAAGGGAACTAAAATACAGTACAAGGGAGGTGCACTTTGTATCAGTTCATACTTTGGCAGTGAGCTATTTTTGTATTGTATTTAACTTTGGCTATGAGCCTTATAAGGACAGCGTGTCCTGTAGTGAGCCCCTGTAATATACTATATCCAGATATAACATATTGTGAGCACCGTGGTTTTTCCCATTTTGGGTTTTCCACGTAAAAATCCTGGTGTTCATGTGTTATGTGACTTTGTGGATGATTCATGCTTTCATTCTTTATTTCTGTTAATATGTTTTGGTGATTGGATAAGCTGTGTTCAAAAGTTTTATAGAATACTGATTCACCCCTCCCCCCCTCTCAGTATTCTGAACGTTTAACAATTGATATTAGGGCTGAGGTCACGGGTTCGAACCCCTTGCTTGCGCTGGGGGGGGATTGTTGCAAGATGGTGTGTCCCTTGGTCTTCCTTGTGCAGCACGACGCTTGGGTTTGTGACATGGCTTAATCACCTCTTGTGGATCTTGTATAAATCTGACGGTTGGATCGGGCATTAACAGGTCGATCTTTTGGCGCAACGACAACCACCAATGTAACACATCGCGGGGTTCATTTATGAATATGTTGTGACACTAATATGCATAGGCAATCGTTAGCAAGTGCCAAAGGTGATTGCCAAAGGTGATTGCTTTGTGTTTGAGATTGTGAGGACCTATGATTGAGTTTAAAATCTCACTAATTGTTGAGTCCCTATTAACCATAGGTAAATGGCTAGGGAGAGGCCACAAATAAAGTTCTGGTTTTATTTATTTAGAAGGATCATGACATTGAGGACAAGATTGGATAGAGATTTGCAGGCCCATAAGATAACTTCTGCAATGAGAACTAGGTACGTGTCATTTTAGTTGATGTCCAACTAGGAAGCAATTGTAGTTTATAAATAGTAGTGATAAACTAGTTGGGAGACCATGAACATCTCTAGGAGTGATTGATGAATCTATATAGATTGTATGAGTGAAGGGTTATGGCACATTGGGCAATGAAAATTTAGTAGTGAAGGAAGAAACTTTGGGACAATAAGCATTTAAGAAGAATAGACTTAAAGTTTAGAGCCTAAATGTCAAAGTTTAATGATTGTTGTGAGATCAAAACTAGACAATTCAAAATGTTGTCTATGCCCATCCAAATTTGTGAAGTTATGATCAACATGTGAGTCAGCCTAGAGAAATTGGACGAAACCATATAAAAAGAAGATTGTGAATGGGTTGGAGTTAAAAATATATAAGGCTTGCCAATTATGATGAGACAAAAAACCAAAATCTAGCTAATCTTAGAAGGATGTGATTAATAAAGGTGAAAAGGTATACCTTAGCAAAGAATTTGAAATAACGAATTAAAGAAATAATTTTTTGTATCCATACAAATTTTTTCATGAAAAGTCAAAATCTAAGTATAAAATGTATCATTTGTTGCTTGTAAGCCATTTTTAGTCCTTGTTGCTAGTGGTTGTTAATCTTGTCATCATCAATTCCAGTAAGAACTTATGCAGGGCTTAAGAGAGGAGGTTTTTCAAGTATGCTAGATGGAGTGGACACATCATTTGAGATACATGAAAAGTTAGTGAAGTGTAGAGAGAGAGATGAACGTCAAAGCCTTTGGAGCGTGTTGTGATGAAGGGAAAACACCTAGGAACAATTTCAAGATAAGAAAAGGCATACAAGTGGTCTAGAATGTGCCAAAAGAATAGACAGTCATACCAGAGGGACAAATCACTAGAAAATGTCTCCTAGAAGATTGAGCATGCCCTTAGGGGTTCTAGTGTCATATGGCAAGCCAAAAATCACTTAAGTAATAAGGTGCTTGCACTTCTCAATGTCAATGACTAAATAGATCACATAAGTGACCCAAAAAGGACTTCTAAGGGAGATAACTCAAAATCAAATTTATAGAATCAAAACATGATTTTTTGACACTTAAGTGGGTAGGGGCACCTAGGATGACTTAAGTGTTAGTGAATACTTAACAAAAAATGACTCAAAGCTTGGGCATTCCCCCTCATGACTAAAATCTCAAAATGTCAAAGTGTAACATGACAAAAAGTGCACTCCACCCCTTGGACATGTTCTTGGTGACTTCAATGTCAAAAGTGTCACTTGTGAAACATGATAAAAGTGCATCACTATAATATCCCCATTTTCAATCATGTTCTCATTGAGTGTAGCTATTGGTTTTCTCGGCGACAATTAGTGTTGTTAGAGGGTTATCTGTTGTCCAAGGAGATCCAGAGTATTTTTGGCACCTTTAATTATTGTTTCCAATCAAAGTTTGTAATTTCCGCAATTTCAGTGTTGGTGTGAAAATGTTTAGTAATTAAATAATTAATTAAGTTGTCGAAAAAACATAAAGTTAAAGGCAACTTAATTTAATTATTTTAATTATTTTGATTATTTTGTAAAAGTTACTTTTGCTGGAAAAGTTAAATATTTTTATTGAAGTTACTTTTTGGGAGAAATAAGGAGTTAAAATTATATGTTAAATATGGGTTTTTAAGAAAGAAGGAGGGAGTTACGTAAGTTGGATAAAAGGTTTGGGAAGCTCATTTTCAGATTATGCTTGGTTTTTAATTAGTTTTCGGGAGCTTGGCTTTCAAGAGCTTGAGGACGGAAACCCTCAGGTTCAGAGGATTGGACGAAATCCCAAATCCTTTATAGGAGGAAGCATCTAGGTTTCACAACTGTGCTTCAACATTGGTAGATTCAAAATTTGTGAAGTCTCTTTTAGAGACAAATTTTAGAGTATCAGGTTTAATGCTTATAGAGGAATAGGTGAAATTAGGATAAATATTATTTTAGAGGTTAGCTGGTTATATACCCAAGGAAGTTTCATATGAAATAAATAATATTATCAGTGCTTGATCTTCGTTTGGCTACCGTACCATTATTCAAATATTATAAGGTAGGTGTAAAGTAGTGTTACCCCAAGTTTCCGGGACGGGGACAGTAGGGGATGACGGGGCGAGTCCCCAAGTTTCCGGATTTTGAGGCCAAATTTGGGGACGGCGGGGGGACGACTATATAAAATATAGGGAAAATTTTAAATATGTAGGGAAATTTTAAATATTTATATGAAAACATGTATAAGGCATGCATAATATACATTATAGAACCTTAACATATAACATTTGTGTTCAACATTATTTGTCAATACTCAATACGCATTCAAAATTCAAAATTAACATACATGAATCATGAAACAACGTCCAAGTTATAATTTATAAACATATACCAAAATGCCCAAAGGCTACATTGCTGCCATATAGTTTTGCAGTATGATATGAAAATCAAAATACAATAAACAAAGAGTAGTAGCACTGCTGCCCCTAATCTGTATCTCCCATAACCGCATCAAAATTAGAGGTCATCCTCTGAGTCACTGTCACTACCACTGCGATGGTCCACCTCAGCCTCAACCAACGAAATCCTAACCAAACCCTTTGGTGTCTCCTCCTCATCAACTTGGGCCACGTCCTCGGGATCAATATCCCACCGTAGAGTTGGAGTCTGTTGATCTTGAAGCCGAAGAGCACTATGCACGACCACTAGCTTCTTCGCTTGTCTAGAGGTAAGTCTATTCCTCTTGAGGGAGTGGATAAAGCTATATGTGGACCAATTCCTCTCTACAGCAGAGGAACTGACAACCTGTTCAAGAAGGCGAGTAGCAAGTGTCTTCAACTACGGTGTATTCCTTCCATGCCATGTCCACCATCCAATAGGGTTTGTTTGAGCTAATATAGCTCTATCCAACCTCGCTTGTGGTTTACTCAAAGTTGGGCCACGAAGATTAACAAAGTCAAGGAATTGTGTCCGAAGTATTGAAGCCTACACTGCTGAATACATCTTATTAGTGGCCCATGTGAACCCATCTAAAACCTTAAGATCATCACATGGTGGCACTCTACCATCCCTTGGTGCATACCATTTGGGATTTAGAGCAAAGGCAGCCATATGAAGCGGGTTGTTCATTGTGTTTCACCTCCGCATCACAAGGGGCCTAATGTGTTGCTCATATAAACCCAAAGTGGGATCCTTTGCCAAAATTGCTTGCTTGATCTTCACAAGCATACTGTCGAATGCCTCATATATCTCTCCAAGACTAGGAGAGTTTGTATCAACATATTGGATGACATCTACAATAGGCGAGATGGAGCAAATATATCTACAAAATGCAAACAAAAAGTTGAAAATAATTAATTGACAAGTTAATCGACATGTTAGAAACTTCAAAAGTTGGAACATTGGACAATAAAATTAAAATATTAAAATCAGAAATTTAATATGAAAATCAGCAATCTAATATGTCTTACCTCACATTGGACCACCAATCATCATCGAGGATCTTTTGTTTGATGGCTTTTCCTTGAGCAGAACTTGAATTTGGCCATCTAGTCCACTCTACATTGGCCATCATCAATTGTAGAGGCTCATGCACCTCAAGCATCCTCTCCAACAAGATGAAGTATGTGGCATTTCTACATTCATTGATTCAATGATTCATTAAAATTTAAAACAAAATCAAATTTAGAATACAAATTGAAATGTTTGAAGTTTCAAAATTTGAAAAATTGAAAGTGAAACAAAATGAAGTGGCATACCTTGTCTCCACAGGTTTGAGAAACTCCTTTGAAAATGATCTAAAGAGAGCAAGTGAGGTGTGGTGATTGCAAATGAACATTTGAATATGTCTAGCTTCTGCCACCTTTTGGTTCACCCAATCCAACTTCCCTATGTCTTTCAATGCATTGTTCAATGCATGGACACAACATGGGGTCCAAAAGATGTGCCTATAAGTACCCTCCACCATCAAACCAGCCGATTCGCTCACACGTGTTAAATCGGTGATCACCTGCACCACATTAGCAGCCCCAACCTCCTTTATGGCATCTCTCAAAATGGAAAACTGGAAGTCTACATCCTTACATTTCCTTGAACAATCTATTGCTCTAAGAAAATAAAAACCAACAGGGCATATGACTATGATATTGATGAGTGGCCGATGTCTAACATCAGTCCACCCATCCATCACTATACAACAACTCGTCCTCATCCACGTTCGCCTCATATCCTCCATTAACACATTATCTTTGGAGTACTCTTTGTCTAGGAGGGCGGTGCGTAGCTTATGAACTCCAGGGGGTATGAATGAAGGACCAATAGTGGCTATATCTTTAACCATTTGTTTGAATTAAGATGAACGGGCCACATGAAATGGGATGGCATGGGCAAAAAAGAATTTGGCAATGGAAGATTCGATGGCTTCTCGTGCTTGGATATTAAACATAGACTCAACTGAAGCTCCCTTCCCACTACCACTCACCTTCCTCTTTCCTCTTGTGGCAACTTCACTTCTACCAACTGTGGAAGGCATAGACATAGTTGATTGTACACTTGGAAAAGAAGATGATGCACCTTGAACCCCATCCACCTCCATTTGCAATCTTTGACACTGTATTGCTTCATGCTCTTTTAATTCATGACACATTCTAACCCCATGGCCTACCTCACCCAAAAATTGAGACCTTACCCTTGTGTAGCTGCCCCTAAAATCCTTATGGCAAACATGGAAATTCCACACCCTACTCCGCCCTGATTTTTTTTGTTGTCGGCCCACGGGTGTAACATATTGAAGGAAAGGTTTTTTTTGTTTAAAGGGCCCTTTTCATAGCATTCCATGTTTTCTTAAGGGCATTTGTATGAGTTTGGTTGCTCTCGACAAACACTGTCACTACTTTCTCTTCTATTTTGCACTTCATTTTCACTTTCACTCCCGCTCCCACTGCTCATGTTTTTTTTAAATTTTGAATGCAAGTTTCAACTGAAAAATGCAACAAAAAAAATAAAATTAGACATTCTATGCTTGAAATTTTGCAAAAAGAAAGAAAAAAAAAGAAGGAAAGGAATTGCATACCTCTTTTGTGGATTTGCACTCCCAACTTCACTAGCTTCAACCTCCTCCTTCAACTTGCTGTTCTTCCTCTTTCAATGGCTACAACCTCAAACCCTTGGCTGGTCTTTCTCTCCTTCACAAACAAATGCACAAATGAATGAAATGAGGAGTGTTTTTACCTCATAAGGTAGCAAACAATGTTGGGGCCCACAATAGCCACTAAATAAGGGCTTTTTTCTTTTCTAAAAATGTGTATTTTTTTTGTTTTGACCATGTTTTGAGGCGGGGGACGGCTAGGCATCCCCTGGTTGTCCCCGAGACGGTCATTCGTCCGACTCTTTTGCGTTGACCATTCTCAGGTTTCTGGGACGCTTCCTGGTTTTTGTGGAAAAAAGGGGACGCTAGGGGACCGTCCCCTTGTACTCGGGACGTCCAGGGGACAAGGACATGCCATTTTAGGGGGGGGGATGCGTTGCCGCGTTTCCCTGGTATAAAGTGAATCGTGGATATTAGAGCAGACCTGTACTTCCTTTAAGGAATGACATAGCCTTCCATAAATTCTTCTATACATTATTTAGAGGTGTAGGTTTTTAAGGAGGAGCTGGTGGTATTTTTTGGAAACCCATTGCTGCCTTTTGTTGTCGTACATTAGCTTCCATGGGTTGTACCATATGGTGCAGCCATAGATATTATTTTTGGCTATCTTGCAAGCTTAGAGGAGTCGCTATCATCTGCAAGAGTTTATACTAATAAAATATTCATGGGTCCAGGTCATAATTATTTATGTATTACCTTTCCAGTCACAGTGCTTGTTAAGGAAAGTTTCGGTCAGTTAAACTTATGAGAAAAAAGATATATCTTTAAAATTTTCTGGTTTATATTCTTTGTGCTTGAACATTTATATGTATTTATCATAATGAGATGGATGGAGTCTATTAAACTAAGAGCATTTCTATGAACTTCTTTCAAACATAAAATATAAACTAGAAACTATTACAAAACAATAGTGTGCTAAGTGTTTGACAAATTGTCTGTGTAACCAAATTAGTGGAGTTGAAAAAATTGTTCATACAAATTTTGTTTGGGATATTTTAGTGGTATCAAAGCACAAAATTTCTTGCTAGCCTGTTGGGTTGTGAAACATGGCATTGTTGAGTGAAAAAGAGTTGGGCAAAAAACTTTTTATTGCAAGAGATAAACTCGAACACTTATCCCAGACAAAAGATGCTCTTCTCAACACCTTGGAGGAAGTAGAGGATTGTTTACACATGGTGGATCAGTCACCTTCTCAGGTAATTCAAGTAGCCATGATTCTTACAGTGACTTACTTGGGTAAGCAAAATTTGTTGAGATACAAGGATAATGGGGTGGGCCGTGAGATTGATTGTCACTTCTTGTTTAAGCAAAATCATGAAAATAATAGCTCCTAAAACCCCATACATTGATGACATAATGAAGGATATATTTTAGTTGTTGGTGGATAGTTTCCAAGGTTTAAATAATTTCACAAGCTCTGATTTTTGTAGGAGGGTAACTATACTTGAGACATTTGCAAAAATCAGATTTGGTAACATCATGTTAGATTTGGGTTGTGAAGACCAAATTTTCAAAATGTTTCACCATTTCCTTGCTACCATTAAAAAATATCACGCAGATAATGTTATATCAGCCATGCAGTCCATGATGACCTTGATTATTAATGAATGTAATGATGTGCCACAGTCTCTTTTATCTATCTTATTGACGAACATATGGAAGGATGACCAAGAATCCTTAACAGTTGAATAGGTCTTTAGCTGAAATGGTGTTTACTCAATGTGAAGAGAAATTGAAACCCTATCTGACAAATGAGGAGCATGAGGATGAAGCTAATTTTTTATGTGCTTCTATTAGTGAAGTGGAGTATCTTGATTTTCTTGATAGTGTTGGGATCGACAAATCTACCGATTTGGAGTTCACTAAATCAGCAACTAAGGGTGTCTGGTCAAACAATAAAAATGATGAGTCTCACACAGTTTGTTTCCAGCTGAATGATACAATGGGTTTTAAGGAAGAATAACCATTTATTGCATCTACAAGTGAAATGTGCACAAGTCTGTACGTTGGTGATTTAGAGATTGTTATTGATAAGCCTTGTGAGGATGAGACAAATTCTTTTGAGGATAGTGTGTTTAATTATAACACTGCCCCATTATTTTTACCTGAAACAACTGATTTTGATGATGGTATGGTTCTTATACATGAAAGCAAATCAGAAAATTTAACGTGTGGCAGCCCAAGTCACATTGATGAGTTTGATCAGAGACCTTTAGCATTGCAAGATTTGAAGGACCAACTTGTGGTTATAGATGAAAAAGTTGTGCAAGTGTTAACAAGGGTAGATAATACTCACAAATTCGTTGAATATCTCACTTGGAAAGCTCAAATTGAGGAGAGGCAAAAGGGAGTTGCAAGTGGAGTCACTCTTACCAAATTGTACTCTATCAAAGAAGCATTGGAAATGATGAAATTAGATTATTTACAATTGCTTATGGACAGGGATCTTGCTTTCAAGTATGTTGAAGACAAAGAAAAAGAGGCTGATGATCTTTGCTTCCAATTAAGTATGAGTCACCTTTCATTATACAAAGAAAAATATCCTAGTTCTATTGCAGCCACACCCAAGGAACATGGAAGTAATGCAAGGATTATGGAGATCAAACAAATTGTTGGAGGGATTGATGGACTCCATAGGATGAAATGTTGCATAATGATTCCAGCACTCCCCATATTAGAGAGGTTCGGTATGCTGATAAAGATTGGAACTTGCATCAAGAATATGAATTCTTGAATCTTGAGGATTATTTCTCACATGAAGGTGCAGCTTGCAGCCATGGGATAGCTGATATAACTGGTAATGAGGGCAGTTTTCAGTATGATACATTTCATGGATCAGCAACTAATGACGAGCATTCAAAATTGGAGGAAGGTATACATGAGATTTATGAAGACACCATTGAAAATGATGAAGAAATTGTGAATTTTATGAGTGTTAACAACAGTCTATTGTCTTTGCATGAATTTGATAATCATAAGGAGATAGATAAGTCTCATGTAGGTGACTTTGTTAAGGAGCTTTATTATGTTGATGCTCAAGATTTCATAGACAAGTATGAGATATTGTGGATGGATCCAAGGTACAAAAAAAGGTTGACATTCCATAATGGATTTGATAATTCTTGCTTTATGAAGACACCACTTTTCGTCACTTTGGAAGGCACTCCCATGAGAGGGTTATCAATTGAAACATTGAGGATTCCTAATTTTAAACATGCTGTTCATCATTCAATTATAGTCAATTTTCAAGAATATCATATTCCTAGTTTGCTGAGTTGGTATAACTTTATCATTTGCAGCAAGTAGGAGATTTCTCAGATTTGGTGCAAAGGATGAATAGTGGTTGTTTTATGCTGTTGTACATAGATTTATCAAACCTTGCTTTGAGGACTATAGCTGCTTTCTTAGGTTTATGTGCATTGGATTGTCACGACACTTGGAGGTTGAGTGTTGATAGGGGATCACCAAATTATGATAGCCAAGGCAATTCCGAGATGGTTATACATCAGATTTTCAGACTTAACACCACTGTCATTTTGTTTCAGCGGGTATTGGAGAGTACGTGTGAGTATATTTGGTGAAAATTCCAGGATTTGTGATCGAGGTACAATTACCAGGGATGAGATCTTGATTCAGAATTGGAGTGGTGGACAAAACTTCAGAGTTGGTACCGTTGTCCACTTTCCAATCAGCCTACATAGGACCTTGAGTGAACATACAAATGGATTGGCCAATACCTTCAACTCAACAATGTAGTAACTCTCGGTCGGTGTCAATTGGTGGAGATAATTTGGGTATTGGAGGAGTCCCTATGGACATTGCCACACTCACATCTCTGTTTTCGAGGTTAATGACTTATGTCAGTTGTTGCCCTAGCATTTCCATGCTGATCATTGCAACATCAGTTTATCGGTAGATGGCCTTCGAGTACTTACAAGATTCTTGGTAGTGTTGATGTGTGTTTTATGACACACCAAACATCAGAATAAAATGCCCAAAGACACTCTATCCTCTCTTGAAAAACCACCGCGTATGCTAAGATTGCGAGAAGATCATATGGCGATTCCAAGGTTTCTTTAGTTGGGTCTCGACGTGTGGATAAGCTCAATGGCCGTTGTGATTTGCTGGTAATGAACAAGGGGACTTACGTGAAATCTTTGCAAGTTCAGGACTTAGGAAATTTATCGTTGAAGGCTTTCAATTAGGACTTTCAAGGTGGATCTCAAAAAAATGGCAAAAAGAAAAGGGTTCAGAGAATCTAGTCTAAGCCTAAGAACTCAAGAGACAGTAAGGACTCAGTGAAGGGAATAAACCACACTTTGTTTCGCCTCCTGTTGGACAACATACGCAAAATGGGTGCAATCTTCAAGGGGTTTGTGAGAATAATTTTCAAACCTCGAATGAGGCTGAAGTTAAGCTTCCACGATTAAGAGCTCAGGCTAACTTTACAAATCGAATGCAAATCATCCATTCGAAAAAAGTATGAGCTACACTTCACCATTGAGTCAATGCGATCAATCTCTCATTCAATTAACAACTTTCAAAGCAAATTCTACTTAATCTAACTTTAATTCTAATCTATGGCGGAAGAAGATATGCAACCTCGCTTACTATTCAACAATAAGAAGTTATTCAAGGCAAATCATGCTCAAGAGCTTTTATCATTCAAAATAGTCTCAATGCGACAATACACATATTCCGTCTCCACACATTACAAATGAGGGGGCAAGCTCAATTTATAGGCTCCCCAATTACAATTCAATGGCCAAGATTGATTTTAAATCAACGGCCGAGATTACAAAATAAAACCCTAATTAGGGTTTGTCACTTTCGACCAATGAGAAAATTTCATTTGAGGACACTTGTCCTTTTTGCTAAATATAAACCAACAATAAAATAGAAAGTTGTTGCATGTTGATTTGGAACAATTTGATTGGTTGGAAGATGACGAGGTGCCACCTCAGCGTGCTGGATGTCTTCCTTGGTTGCTTCGTTTTTCTTCCACGTGCTTGCCTTAGAATATTTTCCCTGCCGATGACTCTGTCCGTTGTGCTTGTTCCTTCCTAACTTTGATCTTGGATTCCTTTCAAGTGTCTAGAATTTGGAGAAGAATGCCTTTGTGCTTTCGCCACAATGGAGGAAATTGGAATTTCCTCTGTGAAGTATTTCCTAGACTTAGCCAAATTTTGGCTATTCAGGTTCATTTTGTAACATCATCTGGATCATTCAACACCATGCTCGAACGAACTTTGCCTGTGGATTTGCCTTCAATTCTGAATCTGGCTTGTGCTATGTAGGACAAATTCCATCCCTGGACAAGAATGTTATTCACTTCCTCTTTATTTTCCTCTTCACCCTTCCTGTTTTCCGTCCAACACTTAGTGAATTCTTCTAGCCAATTTTCTCGTCCTCTCCTTGGGCGGACTTCATATGAGCTTGGACGTTTTCTCTCTCGGCCTAAGTCAGACTTCAAGCCACTTTGGACAAACACTTCTAGGGAGAAGTCGAACTTTATCATGCTTGTGCCATTTCTCAGTTGAGCAAAGTCGGATTTGCTAGTGGTTTTGCCATTTTTTCTTTATGCTTGGCGAACCTTCTCAACACTTTAACATTTCTTTTCTTGGTCTAGGTCGGACTTTGCATCATGTTTGCCATTGTACTTGGCGGATCTTATGGATGTCTGGACATACCTTCTCCAAGCAAAGTCGGAAAAGGTTTGGACATGCTGAGCTTGGGCAAAGTCAGACTTTCTCGTGCTTGTGCCATCCTTTTCCTTCACTCTATCTGGCTTGAAGCAGACTTGCCTCCATTCCATGCCTTTGCTTCTTCTTTGAAGACTCGCCTCGCGTCGTCATCCACCTGCAAGAAATAAAATAAACAAATTCAGATTTTCTCTCTCCTGAATTTTTACCACTCTCTCTCCTGAAGCCATGGTGAATTTAATTTTGCCCTTCGGATTTTATCTCTGGCCGGCACAAATTATTTTCCTCCAAAACATTGTCTGGCGAATTTGATTTTGTCCAAGGCATTGAAAATAAATTATTAAAATATTAAAATATTTTAATTTATTCCAACCCGTTCGTCTTCGACCCATGGCTATTTCGATTTCCTCTTCGTTTTTCTTGGCTAAGAGTGTATTTTCCAATTTTATCCTCAATTTCGTCTAGCCAAACCAAAATTCAAGCCATTCCGTCAACAAATTCTATGCCAGATCCCTGTTTTTCTTTGCCATAGCCAACTTTTCTCTTGCACTGAGCCTATTTTCTTCTGCCAAAGTCAAATTTTCTCTTGCTCAGTCGAATTTTTATAGGCAAAATCCTCGTCCGGATGTCTTCGTTGGGCGAATTTCTTGGACGGTTGACAAATTCCCCTTTCCTTCTGGGCAAAGGCAATCTTACCTTTCTCCTTGCCTTGTGCATTTTTCTTCGTCAAAAGTTGTCAATTTCTTAGTATTTTCTCCAGACTTAGGCAAAATTTAGCTTCTCTTCCACTTTTGTGCTAGGCACACTTCGTTTTATTTCTTGCCACATCCCAATCCTCTTTAGCATTTGTCCTTTCAAACTTGGCACTTATCCTCTTGAAAGTGTCAGGATACTTAGCCAAAAATCTCAACTTTTCATCATTTAGCCTCTATACTTAGGCAAATATTCGAACTTTTCCTTGGACTAGGCATCAACACTTAGCAAAATCATCATTTTATCCCTTCATGTGCTTAGGCGGACTTCCTTAGCACCTTGGATAAGTATGGCGGACTTCTTTGATACCTTGCCAACCTCTTCCAAGTGTATGGCGGACTTTATGAGCATCTTAGACAAGCATTTTGGATGTCCCTCTTTTCTAGGGCGGATTTCAAGACTTCTTAGCATTTGTTCTCATCATTTTATCCCTTGGGAAAGGATTCTCCACCTTTTTAGGCCTTCACACTTAGCAGATTTTCGAAATTCTCTTTGCTGGGCATTAATACTTAGTGAAAATTTTGATTTTTCCTTCTTCTACATGCCTAGGCGGACTTTCCAAGCCCTTTGGACATGCTTCTTTGTGAATGGCGGACTTTCAAGCCCCTTTGGACATCCTTGGCGGACTTTGGAAGGTCTTAGGACAAGCATGGCGGACTTTGGATGGTCTTAGGATGTGCCTCCTTGTTGCATGGCGGACTTCAAAGCATCCTAGGATATCAAGGGCGGACTTTGGAACTTTTTGGACATCCTTCCTTTGAACTTGGCGGACTTTGGAGATCTTGGACAAGGATGGCGGACTTTGAAGGATGCAAGGATGTGCATGCTATATGCTGGGCGGACTTTGGAAGATCCAAGGATGTTCCTTTGAGATGCATGGACATGCTTCCTAAGTGCTGGGCGGACTTTGGAAGGTCCAAGGATGTTCTTCCTTGTTGCTGGGTGAATTCCATAAACTTCCTGACATTTCTTACACCTTCCTTCATCATTTAAGAGCTGATTTTCATGGCGAACTTTCAGACTTGGACAGATTTTCACAAACTTCACCATTTAAGAGCTGATTTTTATGATTTCAACCTCAGATCTGGTTAATTTTGAACTGGTTTTGATTGATTTTTCCAGAATTTAAACGTTTTTTGGTCTGATTTTCATGCTTTTTACTTGTTTTTTTCCAGGGTTTTCGAAAAATTTCAAATTTTCATTTCGATTTTCTGAGAGATCTATTGAGTTTTTCGAACTTCTGAGTGCGTTTTCAGAACTCGGGACCCTTCTAAAAATAGAAACTTTCCAAAAATAGAAATTTTCCAAAAATTGAAACTTTCTAAAAATAGAAAAAGCAAACCCTAAAAAATAGGGAACGTTGTTTGGTCCGAAAATGCCAAAAATGAAAAATCGAAAAAGCAACTTTTCCTAAAAAATAGGAAGTCTCAGAATTGGCCGAATTCACAGTCGATCTTCGTCTCTTGGGCCTTCTAAGCGCTTCCATGACGTCTACGCACTGATTCAAGCATGAATTACTGACTTGGCTCGGGTAACCTTCGGAAGACTAACTTGAAACTCTCAAAATAATGACCTCATTGTAAAAAGACGAGTGATAAGCAGTTGCAACACCGAGGCAAAAAGCGAAAACAGGGGGTCCCCATTTGCAATGGGGCGATGTGTGAAATGGTCACAACAGGTAGCAAGTTGTGGGAGGATTTACAGAGTTAGAGCAATTATTTCTAGCTCCCACCAGTATGAGTGATGGTTATTGCAGTCAATTCTAGATGTTGATGGATATATCTACAAATGTTACTGTGATGATTATAGTCGGTTGGATGAGTTGGTGTGCTCGATATGGGCTTGTTGACACTTGGAGATTTGGTGTTGATGAGGAGCTATTAGTCTATGATTGGGAGTGTATTGTTAGGATGTATGATTCCGGGGATGACATTGTTGTTGTCAGCTTCCGATTAGGGATTGATTGGCATCAATTCTAGGACACTGTGAGGAGATTTGCTGAGGGTTATTCTTTGGGGTTGAGCAGATTATTTTTCCTGTTGCCTAGGTTCAAGTTAGGCATGGGATTTCGGATATGGACCTCATTGAGGCGCCTTAGCAGGAGATTTTTCATGATACAAAATTCAACCCTCGTAGGTATTTCAGTTTTGATGTTGGTGATGTTTACTTCTTGGTGTCACAAGAGTTGAGAGCACAGTTGGGTCATGATGAGTTAACAGTTTTTATTAGAGTAGCGCATTGACAACATGGTGAATATTTCCAGAGATTGACTTGGGAACTTGAGATTACACTTGGGTTCAGTTGGATGTTATTGAGGGTGCCTTGGCATTGTGTGAGGGCAAACAATCTTTGGGAAGGGCAGACTGTAATATCCCCATTTTTCGATCATGTTAGCATTGAGTGTAGCTATTGGTTTTCTCGGCGACAGTCAATGTTGTCAAAGGGGTTATTAGTTGTCCAGGGAGATCCAGAGTATTTTTGGTACCTTTAGTTGTCGTTTCTAGTGGAGTTCGTATTTTCCACAGTTTGTGTTGGTGCAAAAATATTTAATAATTAAATAATTAATTAAGTTGTTGAAGAAACATAAAGTTAAAGGCAACTTAAATTAATTATTTTAATTGTTTTGTCAAAGTGACTTTAGCCGGAAAAGTTAAATATTTTATTAAAGTTGCTTTTTGGGAGAAATAAGGAGTTAAAATTATAAAGTAAATATGGGTTTTCAAGAAAAAAGTAGGGAGTTACATAAGTTGGATAAAAGGTCTTGGGAAGCTCATTTTCAAATTATGCTTGGTTTTTAATTGGTTTTCGAAAGCTTGGCTTTAGGAGCTTGAGGACGGAAAACCTCGGGTTTGGAGGATCGGACGAAATCCCAAATCCTTTATAGGTGGAATCATCCAGGTTTCGCAGTTGTGCTTCAATGTTGGTAGATTCAAAATTTGTGAAGTCTCTTTTAGAGACAAATTTTAGAGTATCAGGTTTAATGCTTATAGAGGAATAGCTGAAATCAGAATAAATATTATTTCAGAGGTTAGCTGGTTATATACCTAGGGAAGTTTCAGATGAAATAAAAAATATTATCAGTGTTTGATCTTGGTTTGGCTACTGTACCATTATTCAAATATTATAAGGTAGGTATAAAGTGAATCGTGGATATTAGAGCAGACCTGTACTTCTTTTAAGGAATGATGCAGCCTTCCATAAATTTTGCTGTACATTATTTAGAGGAGGCGTAGCTTTTTAAGGAGCCGTACTCATTTTGGAGTCTAGGAAAGTGACATGGGAGAGAAGACTGGTCAAAGGAGGAGCTGGTGCTATTTTTTGGAAACCCATTGCTGCCTTTTGCTGCCGTACATATCTTCCATTGGCTGTACCATATGGTGCAGCCGTACATATTATTCCTGGCTATTGTGCAAGCTTAGAGGAGTTGCTTTCATCTGCAGGAGTTTATACTATTAAAATATTCATGGGTCTCATGTCAGAATTATTTATGTATTACTTTTCTAGTCATAGAGCCTGTTAAGGAAAGTTTTGGTCTATTAGACTTCTGAGAATAAAGATGTATCTTTGAAATTTTCTGGTTTATATTCTTTGTGCTTGAACATTTATATGTATTTATGATAATGAGATGGATGGAGTCTATTAAACTGAGAGCATTTCATTAAACTTCTTTCAAACAAAAAATATAAACTGGAAACTAATAGAGAACAACAATGCGCTAAGTGTTTGACAAAATGTATGTGCAACGGAATTAGTGGAGTTGCAAAAATTTTGCATACAAATTTTGTTTGGGATATTTCAATCACACCCTCTAGGGGCGTCCAAAATATTTCAAGTCTCAAAATGTCTAAGTGAAAACTTGAAAAAGTGCTCCCATGTGTTCAAGCCTGCCCTTGGATGGTTGGATGTGATGTTGTCAATGGAAAATTAGAAGAAGTGGATTATGCCCCCTAGGGGTGCCCAAAATCACTAGTGTCAAAGTGAAAACATAACAAAAAATGATCCAAAGATCTTGGGTGTGCCATGAAGCTCCTCATGTCAAGTTGTCAATGGAAAAATAGAAGAAATGTCCCCAAAAGTATTTGAGTACACCTAAGGAGGACCTAGTGTGAAGATGCCTATGCAAGAAGGATAGAAGATGAAGCGCTTCCAAGTCCCCAAGGCATACTTGAGAGGGCATAAATGTCAAAAAATGATGTGAAAACATGAGTGACATACATCTTCTATGCCTTTCACATGTAAGAGTCAAAGTTTATCTCTAAGAGACTAAAGGGCATCATTAAAGCTATCTTTCCCACCGTCTTCATGGTATATTTCTCAGGCTTCATCACAAGGATCAAGATTCCCTTATTCTAGCTATAGCGTCAGAAATTGTACTCCCTTGTAGGTGATAGTACAATTTCATGCTTAATTTGGACCTACTTTAGTGACCCTTGCATTTATGCATTTTCAACATCTCCTAATTAGGTCCTCATCTCCTAAATTATGCATTCAGTTAATGTCTTGCCTTGTAATGTCCCTTTTTGAGGGTTTCCTCATTTGGCAGTTTGTGCTATCTTTCGGGATCTGTCTACATATTCAAAGGAGTATATAGATGTTGCTAGAGAGCTTTCTGGGTTTTTTTTGGGTTTTCTTTGATCATTGGTGGGCAGTATTGCTACTTTTTGCAATGATTATTTTTAGCAATTACTATTTTTAATAAGTTTCAGTGTATCTCTTTTTGGGCCAGTTTGGTGTTTGGACACACTAGTTTTAGCAGTATGCTATTTTTAGTAAGTGCTATTTTGGGATACTTGTCTTGGCAGCAATGCAGTGCAGGGTTTCCAATTTGGGCAGTGCTTGGCAGTTGTAGTTGGGTGAGTTCTAATGTTTTGGCATATTATTCTCTCAAGTCTTCAAAAGATGATTTTATGACTAATGTTATTAAGTTATAAAAGATGTAAGAACCCTTGTTCTCCCCGAGAGAATTTCTTTGCAACTGCTAGTTGGTTTGATTGTTCTTCCAAAGTTTTTTCTTGTTTTTTCTTGTTAGAGATTCAATAAGATAATGCCAAGAAAGAATGGATTGCAAATTACATGTACAAGTTGCAAATGAAAAGAGACTGAAGGTAAATGCAAAGATAATTAAATTATGATTTATAACAGTTTGCAATTACATTACTTATTTAAATCAGATCAGCATTCCTTTTGCAACACAATATGTTCATACCTTGAGTCCATGGCAATTGAATACAAGTCTAAAAATGTTCAACAGCAGACCTGGAAGGTTGTATCAGCAATTCTGGAAATTACTACAGCAACTTAAAACCCTAGAGTAAGTTGATTTGAAACTGATGATACATTCTCCACCAAACAAATGATAAAAATCTGTCTCAGACCCTTAGCCGCCCTTGATGAAGGTGAAAAAGTGCTCAAAGCTAAGGCGTTTCAGCCTAGCATTCACTCACCTCCTTTCAGTACTGTACGGCCTGACTGTAGGTGCACAGTACGGCCTGGTACTCAGCAATTGTACGGCCCAGCAGGTATGTGAAAGCAGATTAATAATCACCAATGGTTGTTCCTTGAAAGATATGCAAACAGCTCTTCAAAGCCTTGTTTAAACTTCAAAATCTTTCGCCAATGAAGCACAATTATGACTACTGGATGTAGCCATCACAATATGCAGCCTTCAGATGATATCTCACACCCTCAGGTAGCTGAACAATGAAGAAGCTATGCTCTTCAATGCGAACAAATTGCAGAAACCCTGGTTTCTCTTCTCTCACAACAAAAGCACATAATTTTCACAAGTGTAGAATGGATTCTATTTGCTTTTTGAGTGCTTATATATGTCTCTTGGAAAAGCTCGACCCCCTAGGAGCAATTTAACTTTTAAAATATATTTTAATATTTGCTTTTTGTTGCACTTTATGACATGGCATTAAATGGGTGCCTAACTCCATGAACTTTATCATTTCACTTAAGTCATTAAATGGCCCCATTAAATATAAAATCATAATATAACATTATGATGCACTTTAAATAATCAATTATTATTAAAGATTAACTTTAATAATAATTAAAATAACATATCTCGCTCATTTTTCATCAGTTTTCCATTCCGTCTGAACTAGGAGGTCAACCAATGCATCCACTACGCATCTAGGTTCCCTCTTAAAAATAGTAACACTGGACTCCATTAACCAAGTGACTTACTACAAATAGTAAGTGTGCACAACTGAATCCCAAATCACTCCCAAAGGCCAATCTTGAATGATATCAAACTATGGAGAAGAAAACAACCTGATATTTGCCACACAGGACCCTCTAACCATCTCCATTAGCCTACGAGGGTCAGATAATAGGCTAAACCATCGGGAAATTGAAACAAGCTAAAAAGGGGACATTGTAAATTTTAATGAACAGATTAATGCACAGAAACTTAATTCAAAATCAGACACAATAACACAGCAGATACCCTGGGAAAACCCTCCTCTTGAGGGAGAAAAACCCAGCAACAAAGATCTCTCTTATATATATAAATAGAGGCAACAATTCTCTTTACAATGAGGCCGATAACAAGACCAACCTTCAACACCTACACAAGATGCAGTAGCAGATAATAATCTGCACCTCTCAATATCCAACTCTGCCCTTGAAGAATTCGCAACCTGCTCTTTGAAGAATTCGCACTTGCATAAATAATTATTCGAACTTTCTTGATGATGAATGGAGCGAGCTTAATGAATATATATACATGAGGGGAGAGAGAGACGCATCCTTTCATTTAATTCCAAGGTCGGCCTCCAATAAGAATCGCGTCCAATGGAAGAGGGTCGGCCTCCAATAAGAACTTGTGTCTTTTCTTTAAAACAAAACGGTGCCTCTTCATAACATATAATTAGCACCTTATAAATATTCGTGCCTCTTCAAAATATCTCATATAAATTGAATAGCATTTATGCTATCATTTAATTTATTCATGACAAGAATATCGTTGGAAGTAATTTCGACGCTGTATGTTGACATTAATAGACATGACAGTCCGCCCTCCCTGAAATTGCTTGTCCCCAAGCAATCTCAATTGCCAAAGAACGCCACCCCCACCAGGGTCCCAAGGGAAGAACTATGTAATGTCCCTCACAGCAACAACCAATTCCTTCGGCACTAGCATAAGTACAACTAACCAAACATGATGAACAATGTCAACCCCGTTGCCAATTGTCTCAGGAGTGTGAAAATCAAGAAGAAGCAATTCAAGATACTGACAAAGTTTGCTTCTCACATCTGCGCAAGGTAAATCATCATACAAACTGTCTATCTCATCTGCACAAGAATTGTGCATCGAATACAAATCATGTACACGTGGATCAAAAACAAAATTGTAAGCACTCCTCATCGTGTACACACTGTAAAACTCCTCCGTAAACCCTGTCCGGAATCCTGACACACTAGAAGGATCCCAAACACTGCGATTATCGCCAAACTTTGTACTAGGGTCAGGAGTGAGATCAGCATCAAACTCGAAGAGTGGATTGTCATAAACCAATCCAACATCACACTCAAATAACGAATTATTCACAAACTGCACATCCACTCCATGCTGATATGAATCATCCATCTCCAAACCCCTGGAGCAATGAGTAGAATCAAACTCCTCCTGTTGTACAACCTCCTCTCTCCTTTCACCCTTCTCTCTACTGAGAGAGATAGAATGCAAACTCCCATATGTGATTCCCCTCAGCACGTAACCTCTACCATTCATCTTAAACTTCATCTCCATTTTTGGTACATTAAGGGTGAATTCTCCAATGTCTCGGAGCCATTTCATACCTAACACTATGTCCATCTCACCCATGCTAACCACATAGAAATAAGCTTGAAACTCGTAGTCGTTCAATGATAGAGTGAGATTACATATCCGCTTGGTGCAAGTAAGGGTAAATCCATTTGCCACCCTAACCCTGAATCTTGCGAAGTCCTCTGTTTGGAGTCTACACTTGGCTACCAATCCCTCATCGATGAAATTGTGCGTAACTCCAGTGTCAAGCATAGCGATACAAAGCTGTCCATTCACAACTCCTCTGATCCTCAATGAAGCCCCTTTCTGTATATCAACAAATAATGCTAAAAGAGATAATTTAGCATCTAGTCCGAACTCTGTAGAGGCTCTTCCAACCTCATCATCCTTTGGAACAGCTCGCTGATTTGAATTTTCAGATTCAGAATCCTCATAATAAACCCACATCATACGGTTGGCCTTGCCCTTAGGCCTCAAAGGACAGTCATGCTTTTTGCTATAGGGTCCTTTGCACCAATAACACAATTGCTTTTTCCTTAAGTCCTCATGAGACTCTTCATCAACCTTAGTTGCTGATTTCTTTTTTTGATCAGCAGCTGGAGGTGGGCTCTCATCCGTAGGAAGAGTGATGGATTTAGGTGGAAACTGCTTTTTTGGAGCAGCCATCTCCATTCTACGCACTTTTTTCATGGCTTCTTGTAATGTAGGGGGATCCAAAACCTTGATCCATCCTCTCAAAGGTTCCAACAATCCCTCGGTAAACAAAATAACTTATCTCTTCAGATAAACTAGGCACCATCACTGAAAGTCTCTGAAACTCACTGATGTATGCCTCCAAGCTGCCCACCTGCTTGAGCTGTGCAAGCTCTTTGAAATACAACTTAGGGTCTTTCCTAGAAAAACACTCAATCAACCTATTAGTAAACTCATGATATCTCATGATAAGGTGATGCTGTAGGGTGACCATACCATGATGCCACCAATCATGTGCCAAACCATCCAAATGCAAAGTGGCGAACTTGATGGCCTCATCCTCCTGCATAGGCCTCACTGACAGGCAATTATTGAACTTTTGCACCCATGATCTAGTAGTGCACTTGTCACTGCCATTGAAGTGAGGCAAGGTGACCTTGCTCATTGCCTACTGAAAATCGTGAGAAGCCTGTGGTGCCTTCTGTGCCCTCTGCTCTACTCTAACTCCACCACCTCCTCGACGCCTTTTCTTATCTAGAAACTGATTAAGTGGTAAAGCCTCCCTAATCTGTAGAGCTAAAGTCATATACTTTGCATAGTGCCTAGTGATATCTCCTACAGTGAGAACATGAGGCTCTAGCACTTGAACCGGTGGAGGTTGTGGCTCCTCTCTAGGGGTAAAGGTAGGCTGGTTGGGCCTCCGAATTGAATCCATAGAAGATGACGACTGCTGAAATATCGCACTCGTTTGCCCCTGATAACCTGTATGCTGCGGTGGCACAAATTGCCTTATAGTGCCCACCAACTGGGACATCATATCCATCATATTGTCGTACTGTCTCCTAGCTCTGGAGTCAAGATTGAGCGACTCTGCTCGCCCCGTATCTCTCCCAACCATAGTGCTTGCAATGCTCTCCGTATCACTGCCACTACCCGAATTATGAATCCCCAAAATGCCTGACACTATCTCACCTTGCGGAACGGGAGGTGGTTGCCACTGTTTTGTACCTCGAGTGTAATGTTTAAATTCTCTGCTCATGAAACTGATACCCCACAGGATGGCAGGAGACCTCTCTGATACCACTGTAAGAAGTCTTGTTCTCCCCGAGAGAATTTCTTTGCAAATGCTAGTTGGTTTGATTGTTCTTCCAAAGTTTTTTCTTGTTTTGATTGTTTGAGTTTCAATAAGATAATGCTAGGAAAGAATGGATTGCAAATTACATGTACAAGTTGCAAATGAAAAGAGACTGAAGGTAAATGCAAAGATAATTAAATTATGATTTATAACAGTTTGCAATTACATTACTTATTTAAATCAGATCAGCATTCCTCATGCAACACAATATGTTCATACCCTGAGTCCATGGCAATTGAATACAAGTCTAAAAATGTTCAACAACTGACCTGGAAGGTTGTATCAGCAATTCTGGAAATTACTACAGCAGCTTAAAGCCCTAGAGTAAGTTGATTTGCAGCTGATGATACATTCTCCACCGAACAAATGATATAAATCTGTCTCAGACGCTTAGCCACCCTTGATGAAGGTGAAAAAGTGCCCAAAGCTAAGGCGTTTGAACCTAGAATTCACTCACCTCCCTTGCAGCACTGTACAGCCTGGCGGTAGGTGCACAGTACGACCTAGTACTCAGCAATTGTACAGCCCAGCAGGTATGTGAAAGCAGATTAATAATCACCAATGATTGTTCCTTGAAAGATATGCAATCAGCTCTTCAAACGCTTGTCTAAACTTCAGAATCTTTCGCCAATGAAGCACAATTATGACTACTGGATGTAGCCATCACAATATGGAGCCTTTAGATGATATCTCACACCCTCAAGTAGCTGAACAATGAAGAAGCTACGTTCTCCAATGCGAAGAAATTGCAGAAACCCTGGTTTCTCTTCTCTCACAACAAAAACACATAATTTTCACAAGTGTAGAATGGATTCTATTTGCTTTTTGAGTGCTTATATATGTCTCTTGGAAAAGCTCGACCCCCTAGGAGCAATTTAACTTTTAAAATATATTTTAATATTTGCTTTTTGTTGCACTTTATGACATAGCATTAAATGGGCGCCTAACTCCATAAACTTTATCATTTCACTTAAGTCATTAAATGGCCACATTAAATATAAAATCATAATATAACATTATGATGCACTTTAAATAATTAATTATTATTAAAGATTAACTTTAATAATAATTCAAATAACATATGTCGCTCATTATTCATTAGTTTTCCATTCCGTCTGAACTAGGAGGTCAACCACTGCATACACTATGCATCCAAGTGCCATTCAAAAAATAGTAACACTGGACTCCATTAACGAGGTGAATTACTATAAATAGTAAGTGTGCACAACTTAGTCCCAAATCACTCCCAAAGGCCAATCTTGAATGATATCAAACTCTAAAGAAGAAAACAACTTGATATCTGCCACACAGGACCCTCTAACCATTTCCATTAGCCTACGAGGGTCAGATAATAGGCTAAACCATCGGGAAACTAAAACGAGTTAAAAAGGGGACATTACAAAAGACTCCCTTGGCCTAGTTGAGCAAGTTGTTTTAAAAAGGAGGACAATGTATCTCATGATAGATGCCTAGATAGGGAGTTTATTTATCATTTTCTAAGGCTAATGTTATGCCTCATTAGGTGGGACACCTAGCTTGGACTTAATGCCAATTTTAAATAAAAAATCAAAAGTGAAATTTTGGAGGCAAAAAGTTGGACGCCCCTTTTGCGGTAATTTCATGTCATTTCATAAAGTGAAATGAGAGGGAAAAAAACATTAAAATTCAAATGCAAGTTGCCCTAACTATTCCCTCACTTTATAAATATGAGTTTGAGCTCTCATTTGCATGTGTGAATTTTGACAACTTAAGGAGACTCTGCTGGATTTTCTCTAGGATTCGTATACTGTTGGTTGAGGACGAAAACCCTCACTCTAGTGTTTGGTTTCGGTGGTGAGAGACCCACCCTAGCTAGTTTGGTGTTTTCACACAGGAAACACATTGATTTTCACAGAGTTTTAGGATTTTAGGATTTTGAAAGAATGAAGATTTTTAAGGTAAATTGATTATAGATATATCTGAGTTTTTTGGTGTGGATTTTGTTTTGGTTTTAGCATGGTCTTTTAAGCATATTGCAAGAGCCTTTGGGTCTGGCCCTACTGTTGTAGGAGGTGATTTGGAGATGCTAATTAGAGATTTTAGGGCATATTTGTGGCTGCATTTCATACAAAGAGAGGTGCTGTAATGTCCCCATTTTGGCCCTACACTCTTCATTTGGATTTAGCCTATTTCTGGAAATCCGTAGGCTAAGCTGAGGTGGAAAATTAGGGTTTCCTCTTTCAGATACTGCTCAGTTGGTGTTCAGAGGTGGTTGTGCAGACTTACTATTTATAGCAGTTTGCTATTTTTAGCAAGTCTATCTTTTGGCAGTATCTGTCTAGCAGCAGTTCAATCCTTTGCAATTCAATGTTCAGTTTGGCTTTCTGTTGTTTTGATGTGAACTTACTATTTATAGCAGTTGGCTATTTTAGTAAGTCTAATTTTGGCAGTAGCATCATCAACAATTCAGCTCAATTCATCTTGCCATCCTTCAGTTTCAGTTTGGCTTTGGTTATCTCAATGGACTAAGTTTATACTTAGTCAATTTTATGTTACTCAGTTGTACCCCACGCCTAGGAGTGATAACTTCAAGTTGTTTTTAAAAAGGGGTCATAAGGGGTTGAGCATTTAATATTTATATTAAATGTTTTATTGTGCAAATTGTAAATGGACGCCTAAAGGGAGATAATTAATGTTTTATTAATTCAAATAAAGTGCAACATGAGAGGTGGCGTCCCTTGGAGAAGCTGAAGAGTTTCTTGTGGGAGTTTCAAGTTGATTCAATTTCCAACTGAAGAGCCTATTTATTGAGGCATTGCTCATTCATTTCTTATCTTTGGAAATATTGTAAAGTTATGCTGCTGGTTTGAAATCCAAAATCAGGCTAAGGGAAAGCTTAGCAATTTGTCTCCATTCTTCGGGCCTGAAACTATGGTTCCCTAGATGGTGGATTGAGAGTGTGCTTCATTCAGAAGTGCACATTGAGCTTCATTGTTGGAGAATTTGAAGTATTTTTCAGTTTTTGTGTTTGCTGGTTCATTCATGGCTGAAGGTGATTTTCATTAACAGCTCTTTGTACGATTTTAATATGCTTCTGGGTATTGAAGATATGGATTCCTGGCACATGGGCGCCCCTTCCCATAGAAGATCAGAATTTATTTCAAAGTATTTATTTTTATTCTTGCAAAATCGCCCTTGCTAAGGGCTGTACCATGTTGGGAGCATTGGGAATTGTGCAAGTAAATTAATGGTTGCTTTTTGAAGTTGTTTCATCATCATGACATGGGCGCCTATCCTCCAAAGGTTCATTGCAATTGGTTTCACTCAATTTGGAGGTAAATTGATAAAGTTATGTGCATTTCATTGATTCACAGGTTGCTGGTTTACAGTTTCAGTTTGCTGGTTTTTTATATCAGACTTAAAAAGAATCAAATTTATGCTTCATTTTAAGTGTTTTAGGAGCTTTGTAATTTGAGAGAATCATTCTTCACATATTGGCTTTGTTCTATCATTGTAATACTAGTAAATTGCAGAGTATCTTGATTGGAAGGTTGTGCATTAGTAGTACTAATCCAACCAATTTGTTATTGCTGCATTTACTTGTAATTTCTAAGCAAACATTAATGACCCCTGGATGGTTTACCGCCAGTGTGGAGAACAAACTTGTAACTCTCATTGTACCCACTAAAAAGTGGAGAATCCCCACTCTTAAGTGGATGCCCGCCGTAGCGGATGAATTAGTTGAATTGTTTGTAGTATTCCCCCCATTGTTTAAGTGGTTGAGTGAAAATCTTTATGGCTGGTTCACCGCCTAAGTTCTTTCAGTTTTGTAATACTTACTCCGCCATATGTTAGCACCTCGCCTTCAAACGGATCTTGTGTGCACATTCTTGGCGTTGAGTTTATTTTGTACTTCTAGTTGTAATCATCCTATAGTTGTTGAATTATTAGATCCTAGGGATCCTCTGACCATATGCCTGCCCCTCTTCCTTAAGTGGTTTTAGGGCGCATTCTTGGTTAGAGTTCTTTTCCGCATTGTTTTGGTTTGGAGCTAACCTTAACGGGTGCATGTGCATTGTAATTGATATTGAAAATCAAGAGAATTTTTACGGGGCATATTTCAGGTGCCTAAGAACTGATAAACCTTTTCAGAGGGTTTGGGGGTGATTTCAAAGCATTTGGAGGAGTTTTGGCAATTCTTTAGTCAGCTGTCCCTGTGTTAGTAGTGCCTAGTTTTCAGATCTGTGCAAATCTAAAGCCACCTGTAGCTTTCTCTCCCTTTCCTGACCATGGCAGAGATGTCTCTAAGTGGTGGAATGCAGTTTTAGTGCTGTCTAACCAAATCCATTACAATTCAGGTCATGATTGAATGTTTGGTGATGGTTTCAATGAAGTATGTGGACTGTTATTCATAGTAGCAGCAATTGCAGGCCTGTTAATTGTATATCAGACCTTTAACTTCTATGCTCTGAGGTATTTATATTGTAGAAAATTGCTGTCCCTTGTTGATGAAACTTTTCTTGATGTTATATGCTTATGTAGTAGCGGTTTTGGATGAAAATTAAGGTTATATCAGACTTTATGTGTAAGAACTTTACTTTCTTTCTAGAGTTTCCAGAATTCTGTGTTTGCAAACTTAATTGGTATTGTTCATGTCAAGCTCTTTCATTTGGCAATTATGAGATTTAAAAAAAAGAAGGGGTGATCATTACATGCCCCTCGACACCCTATTTCTTGGAAAATAGGGCCAGGATTGGGGCGACCTTGGGTGTCTGAGTCCCCCTATTTTGCCGGGATTCAAATTTGAATATGTTGGTGTTGGCACTTTAATATTCAAAATCCAAATTGCAAATGTCGGCTATCAGGATCTAATTTTCGTGAAATTAGAGAAATGTTTATTAATACCTAGTCTTTTCACCATTTGAAACTAGAAAGCAAGAATTGGAATCTTGGAGAAGTAAGAGATCATTATATTCCGTCCTACACATTTGAATTTGCAGGTTTTTAGGCTTATTCATAGATTTGATCAAGTCCTATTTCATGAGTGAAGATTGATGCCAATAGAAGAGCATGATGGATACTAGGTTTGGGAGACACATTTTGCCATTTCCTTCAACCTAATGATTTGTTTCCTAAGTGTATCTCTTTTGTAGATTTGTCACAGGTTCAGATCCAAAGACGGAAGTTTTCAGGGCTGGCATCAGAGAGCAGACAGAGAGCTACAGGTTCAAGTTTTCAATTCCAGAAAAGGCATACAAGGACTCAGGCGCCCTTGGACGATTTTGTCCTACTCGGACCATTTCCAAATTTACAAGATAGGTACACAGTGTTCTGCCCTTCTCATTGTTAGTTTTAGGATCAAAAATTAAATAAGCAGATTTAATACAATTTCAAACAAATAGACACAACATATACCCTGGGAAAACCCTCCAACTTGAGGGAGAAAAACCCAGCAACAATATATCACTTATATATTGAATAGTAACCAGCAATTCACTTTACAAAGAGGCTAATCACAAGGCCGAATATCAGCAACACACTTGATGCAACTCAAGTTAATATCGATCTCCTAGTAGATGATAATCTCGACCTTCTTGAAGACTTCGATCTACACTATGAATCACAATATCGATCTGCTAAAGGAAAATGCTCGATCTCTTACTAGAATGCAAACTTGAACAAGTAATGAATGAATGATCAAATGAGGAGAGTGAGCGTCTATTTATACAAAATGAAAGTGACTTCTCCCAAGAGATGCGTTACTTATTCAAGAGGTCGACCACCGATGAGAGAATGTCTCAAATAAAAGGTGGCGAATAACGAGATGAGGTCGGCCTCATTTAACAAATAATATTTAATGTTTAAGTGATATGTCTCTTCACAAAATCGATAACAATAAATAAATAGATGACGACTATATGCCATTTATTGTTCATTAAATAAATCGCAGAAGTATGGAGCCCACGGCTGAACATCAACACTCCCTCTCAGCTAGGGAGGAATACTTCCAAATATCTAATGTCATGGAGTCTCTCAACATGACACCCACAATGGCTACACCCATATGTGGAAAGAGCTCATCACGAAGTCACTCAACGTGATATCGTCCATCATGGCTACTCCCATGTATGGACAAGAACATGTGCACAAGTGCCCATCACGGAGTCACTCAATGTGATGTCGTCATCTCAACATGATGTCCACCATGGCTACTCCCAAAGAGTGGATAAACACAAGTACAAGGAAATCATCACGGAGTCTCTCAACGTGATGTTGTCATGGAGTCACTCAACATGACATCCACCATGGCTACTCCCAGAGGGTGGAAACAAGGGCTTTCACCTCAAATTTCTCTCACAGAGAAAGATGCATTAACAAGGGCTTACACTTCAAATTTCTCTCACAGAGAAAGATGCATCAAAGCAAATCACAGAAGATTACTGATGCTGAGTCTCCCTCTCAGCTAGGGCTTCATTCGCCACAACACCAAGCTTGTCTTGAAAGTGCACAAACTTTACTCTGGAGAGAGGCTTGGTGAGAATATCATCCGTCTGCTCATCAGTGCAAATGTACCTTAACTAGATAGCTTTCCTTAATACCATATCTTTGATATAGTGGTATTTGATCTCAACATGTTTTGTTCTGTCATGAAACACTCGATTGACAGAAAGCTTCACACAACTTTGATTATCACAAAGGATAACAGTTGGCTCCAATGATTGTCCAAACAATCCTGCAAAGAGCTTCCGAAGCCACATTGCTTATCGGGCTGCTACACATGCTGCAATATACTCTGCCTCTGCAGTGCTTAGTGCCACTGAAGACTACTTGCTGCTACACCAAGAAATCATCACATACCCCAAACTAAAGCAACAACCATAGGTGTTGTTCCGATCAGCCACACTCCCTACCCAATCAGAATTAGAATATCCTTGCAACTTTAGATCTACACTGGAAGAATATCTCAAGCCATATCCAATTGTGCCACGCAAGTATCTCAAGATATGTTTAGCTGTAACTAGGTGAATTTGCCTTGGTTCACACATGAACTGACTAAGTGCACTCACTGCATAGCAAATATCTGGTCTATTATTGACTAGATACATCAACTATCCAATCAACTGTCTGTACATAGTGGGATCCACCAGATCTGAACTAGCTACAGACTCACTCAACTTCATCAAATTGGTTTCCATCGGTGTAGACATGGATTTGCAATCCATCATACCAAACCTCTTCAAGATGTCTATAGTATATTTCCCTTGACTCAGAATGATCTCATTAGGCCTCTGCCATACTTCTAATCCTAGGAAGTAATGCATATATCCAAGATCCTTCATCTTGAATTCAAAAGCTAACTCCTTGCATTTGATAATGAGATATTCTGCTCCAGTAAGAAATAGATCATCAACATAAAGAACCAAGATTAATGCCTCACCATCAACTATCTTGAAATATAGATTTGAATCAGCATCATTCTTAAAGAAGCCCAAGCTCATCAAGTATCGATCAATCCTCTCATACCAAGCACGAGGAGCCTGCTTAAGGCCATACAAAGCCTTCTTCAATTTACAAACATGAGACTCCTTCCCATGAATCTCAAAGCCATCAAGTTGCTCAATTTAAACCTCTTCTTCAATTACACCATTAAGGAATGTTGTCTTCACGTCCATCTGATGTAACTTCCATCCTTTAGCTGCTGCAATAGCAATGATAGTCCTGATGGATGTATAACGAGCAACCGGAGCAAAGGTTTCTTCATAATCTATTCCCTCTTTTTGAGAGAATCCTCTAGCCACAAATCTAGCCTTGTACTTCTCAATGCTTCCATCAGCTGCATGCTTGATCTTGAAAAGCCATTTAGAAGATGCAACTGATTTTCCTTCTGGTCTAGGTACAATATCCCAAACATCATACTTGATGATAGATTGATATTCTTCAGCCATAGCATCTCTCCATACTTGTTGACTTGAGGCTTCCTCAACACTGGAAGACTCAAATTCAATGATATGGCTCATTAATGCAACATAGCTTGGAAACTTCTATGGTCTTTTGCTTTCTCTGAATGTTCCTCTAGGAGCTGCAAACTTTTCTGCCTCCTGCATTGTTGGCCTAGCCCATAGAGGTCTCTTTCGACCTATGACAATATCTCTTGGCCCATCAGTTGGTTCCAAAGGCTCAACTAGATCACCATCCTCTTTTGGTTTAGTCGACTCCCTATGAATCTCAGGAGTATGGTCAACATCCATATCTTGAGGAGTCTCCTGGTCTTCATTATCTATCTCCATCTATGAACCTTTAGATCTTTTGAATGCAACATCTTCTTCAAAAGTGACATCCCTGTTGATCTCTATCAGTTTCTGACCTGGAATATAAATCCTGTAGGCTTTTGAAGATTCACTGTAACCCACAAATATTCCTTTCTTTCCAGATGTTTCTAACTTGGTCCTCTTATCTTTAGGCACATGAATGTAAACAGGACAACCAAAGATTCTCAAATGACTAATCTCAGGCTTCACACCTGTGAATGCTTCTTCAGGAGTCATATTCTCCAAAATACGATGAGGGCACCGATTCTGAACATACATTGCAGTTCTAGATGCTTCTGCCCAAAGGAAGGTTTGCAAGTCTTGATCATGGATCATGGATTTAGCTGCTTCAACAATGGATCTATTCTTCCTTTTTGCAACACCGTTCTGTTGTGGATTGTAAGGGACACAAAACTCCCTCTTAATCCCTGCCTCGATACAAAAGTTACAGAACCCTCCAGAGATTTTCTCTCCTTCGTTGTTAGATCTCAAAACTTTGATCCTTTTCCTGGACAAGTTCTCTACTTGAGCCTTAAATTCTTTGAATTTCTCAAGTACCTCTTCAGATTCTTTAGTCTTTAAGAAATAAGTCCAAGTCTTTCTAGAGTAGTCATCAATGAAAATTACATAATACGAAAAACCACTCAAAGAAGCAACAGACATTGGACCACACAAATTAGAATGAACAAGATCTAGAATACACTTAGATCTACTTTCACTACTATGAAAAGGACCTTTAGTATTCTTACCCAATGCACATCCTCGACAAGTACCTTCATGCTCCTGACTGAGTCTTGGAAGTCCAGTGACCATCTTTTGCATGGATGGAAGAGCTCTGAAATGGAGGTGAGCAAGTCTTCTATGCCAAAGCTCACTTGAACTGGTAGAATCATGCAGTAATGCTTGCATTGGACAAATAGAAAGTCTATAAAGACTCTCTTGCCGAACACCAATTACTCGGGCCGTCTTGATGCTAGAGTTCTTCTGCCAAGCAAGAACTTTTCCCTCTGAAAATGCAACTTGATATCCTTTGTCCTCCAAAGCTGAAATTGATACAAGGTTCCTCTTGATACTTGGTACGAACAACACATCGCTCAAATGAAGAGAGATGCCAGAATCTAGGTGAAGAGAGGAGGCTCCAACACCTTTCACTGAATAGCGTGCATCATCTCCAATTATGACTTGAATGTTGGTACCTCTCTCCACCAAATCTAAAAGATGCTCTCTAAATCCGATAATGTGACGAGAGGCGCCACTATCAATCAACCATGTGCTGCTATTGGTTGGAACATTGCTTGATAGGGCTGAGATAAATAGAAACTCATTTGAATTGTCCCTTGAATCCTTCTGAGGAGAGACATCATTCACATCCGCAGTAGAAGCATGCTGTTTTGGAAGAGTTGCACAATCTCTCGTATAGTGACCAAACTTGTCACATCTGAAGCATTGTATATGGGAGAGATCCTTCTTCTTCTTAGATCTAGGAGCACCATCCGATCTTCTATCTCTGTTCCTCTTGAAATTGCCTTTCCTTCTCTTCCTTTCCTCTTCGATGTTTGAGCAACAAGTACATGATTGTCTTCATCGTTAGAACTTCGCCCATTACCTCTTGCTGCCAATCTTGATTCCTCTTGAATACAATTTGCCCTAAGTCGATCAAACTTAGGTAGCTTCGATCTTCCACTAATACCTTGGATAAATGGCTCCCAAGATTGAGGAAGACCGTTGAGAGCCAACATGACTAAGTCCTTATCATCAACCTTATTACCAATGGCACAAACTTGATCTCTCAACTCAGTTATCTTCATGAAGAAGGAAATGACTGAATCTCCTTTCGCCATCTTGATGTGATGTAGCTGTTGCCTCAATGCAAGAGCTCGGCTGGTGTTATTAATCTCATACAATCCCTCCAAGGTCTCTAACATCTCTCTCGCTGTCTTCAACTTGGAGATAATAGGCACAAGATGATCCTTCACAGAATCAATCAAAATCTTCTTGGCCTTTGTGCCATTCTTCTTCCATTGTGTCTGCTTAGTCTCATTGGAAGGTTTGGGTACCTCTTTCTCCACGAACTCAATAATCTCATTTTCTTCCAATGCAATCAGAACTCTAAACTTCCAAGAGGTGAAGTTAGAGGCACCTTCGAGTCTATCTTCAACCTTGAGCCCGTTCACCATTTTCGAAGATAAGATAGACACACTAAGATGAGAACAAGAGATGAAGAGCACATTGTTTATAGAAATCTGATCACGATCTTGCTTAAACCCACTCTGATACCATGTTAGTTTTAGGATCATAAATTAAATAAGCAGATTTAATACAATTTCAAACAAATAGACAAATCATATACCCTGGGAAAACCCTCCAACTTGAGGGAGAAAAACCCAGCAACAATATATCACTTATATATTGAATAATAACCAGCAATTCACTTTACAAAGAGGCCAATCACAAGGCTGAATATCAGCAACACACTTGATGCAACTCAAGATAATATCGATCTCCTAGTAGATGATAATCTCAACCTTCTTGAAGACTTCGAATTGCACTATGTATCACAATATCGATCTGTTGAAGGAAAATGCTCGATCTCTTACTAGAATGCGAACTTGAACAAGTAATGAATGAATGATCAAATGAGGAGAGTGAGCACCTATTTATACAAAATGAAAGTGACTTCTCCCAGGAGATGCGTCACTTCTTCAAGAGGTCGGCCACCAATGAGAGAATATGTCTCAAGTAAAAGGTGGCGAATAACAAGATGAGGTCGGCGTCATTTAACAAATAATATTTAATGTTTAAGTGATGTGTCTCTTCACAAAATCGATAACAATAAATAAATAGCTGACAACTATATGCCATTTATTGTTCATTAAATAAATCGTGGAAGTATGGAGCCCGCGGCTGAACATCAACACTCATATCTGCTTGCAAGTATCTGTTTTAGTTTGTCAGTTATTGGGATCTTGCAATTTTCATATTAGGGTTTATAGAATAATTAGGTTAATCAAAACCAATCAATTTTTATCCATTCCTAAGGCTCAAAAGGATTAGATCCAGGTCTAATTGACTCACCTTCATAGTTGAATGTCAATCTAAACACCTTGCTGATTTGCATCCTAATGTACCTTTGAAAAAGGAACAAAAGTAATCCTAGGTTTAGACATCAAACTTAGGGTCCCCTTTTTCTATGATACATTTTGGTGAACCTAACTTGTTAACATTATATATCTTTTGAAATTCAACCCTGGATCAAGGTTTTGCATTTCTCATTTAGGGTTTCATTTTTGCATCATAAAAGACATAAAAATTCAAAAAATTGCATCATAGGTTGCATTAGGGTTACTTTTAGTCATTTAGATCAGATTTACATTGAAAATTGCATTCATAATTGGCATTTGTTGTTCAAGCATTGTTACACATTTGCATTTAGGTTATGTTATCTAAAATTGAACAAATTCTGGAAAATCATTTATTGTTATACCTGTTTCCACATAGACCCAAAATCCCTAAGCAATATGTTAAACATTCAAACTTTCAGTTTTTACACCCCCTATCTAGGATTGGGACACCCTTGGGCAACTCTGTCTTGCTATTGGTGGCACAAAAAAAATTCTGCACAGATCTTTGTCTTTGTGTTATCAGTCTGATTCTACTTGCTGAGTTTTGATTTGAAAGTTTCAAAAGGTGTTATTGCATGTGAAAGAAAGGTGTCATTTCACTTAATTTGTTGCAAATTTATGAGAAGTGGTTACATTTTAGTATTGAAAATTATCATATCTGTAGGACAATTGTTTGCATTTTCTGAAGCATTGCATAATTTGAGTAGATTAGTTTCGTTTTGCAAAGATTCAAAACCCTAGATCATAGTTGAAAAAATCGCCTAAAACTCGCATAACTCGCGAGTAATCGCTCAAAAAATCAATGGGCGAGTAAATCGCCTGTTAACTCGCTGCCGAGTAAAGGGAAAAACTCGCGGCGATTAAATATGTTAAAAAAAGGAAAATCGTAAGTCTCAGAGGAAAAACGCGGTAAAAAAACGCAGTTAAGATTTTATTATTATTTGCCCTAATTTTTTTTCAAATAGAAAAGTATCCGCCGCTAGTCACACTTTCAATATCGTTATTCATTTTACTCACACTGCATAAAGAAAACGAGGGTGTAGGGAAAAACTATGAAGGCAAAGAAAAGTGAAAACCACGCTGCAGAAGGAAAACGATGGGAGCAGAGAAAAAACGGCTAAGGGCAAAAGAAAACCGACGAGGGCAAAAGAAAACATCAAATATTTTGTGATTTTTTTCCTGTGCAAATTCATTTTTTTCAGTCTTCTGCAAAAAAACGTGAAGATCGATTTCTGCTCTGTTTGATCGATCCAAGTTTTTTAATTTTATTGTACATTCAATTTAAAAATGTTTTGATTTTTTTAATATTAACATTTATTTGATCGATCTAAGTTTTTTAATTTTATTGTACATTTAATTTAAAAATGTTTTAGATTTTTTAATATTAACATTTATTATTATTTTAAATATTTTAATTAATTTATTAATTATTAATATATTTAATATGTAAAATTTAATGTATTTAAATTAAAGATGGAAGCTATTTTATATTTCAATATTTCAATATTTGAAAATTTATTATAATATATTTAAATTTTAGTATAATTTTATTTATTATTTTATTAAAAAAATTATATCACTTGTTGAAGTTTATGTATTTAATATGTAAAATTATTTTTTAATATATATTTAATTAAATTTATTAATTATTAATATATTTAATATGTAAAATTTAATGTATTTAAATTAAAAATTGACAATATTTAAAATTTATTATAATATATTTAAATTTTAATATAATTATTTATTATTTTATTAAAAAAGTGAAATTAATATTAAGATATAGAAATTGAAGTTGAACTTGTTTTTTGGTCTATGATATTCATTAAATTTTAGTTTTGATTTATATATGATGGAAATCAACAATATGCTCTACACAAGTAGTAATATATGTGTTTATAAGAATATTTTTAAAAATTTATACATTTTAAAATGTTCGATAAAATTGCCGAGTTATTGCCGAGTTATTCACCGAATTTTTGCCAAGTCTCGAGTTTTTAAAATTTTTGGGCTTGCCGAGTTATTGCCGAGTCCGAGTTTTTCAACTATGCCCTAGATTGTTACAACACATTGCAAAACTTAGAAACTCACAAAACAACAACAAAATTAATTCCAAATCTTGGTCTGCAAGTTGTCACACAATGAGTCTGTCACTAATGCCTCTGAAACTGAAATTTCAAAAAAAGACCTAGCAGGACATAGACGCCCTACGGCGTCCTAGTCCTCCAAAAATCTGCTTGAGATCTCCAGAACAAACTGATATCTATGGTTAGTTTGCAAATCTGGAACTTGGTTTCTATATCTATGCTTGCATTAGGCCTGTAAGTCTGTTTTCAGTCCTAGTTAACCTTAATATGCGTGAACATAAACTGAAATTGAAATTTAATGATTAATCTTGGAGAAAGCGTAGTCATCTAATCATGTCAGATTTCTTTCTACAAGTGCATTGTATACCTATCAAGCCTTTTAGTTGTGATGACTTTGATATGTTAGATGAAGCCCTTGAGGACTTCATCTCACTAAGATCATCCACTAAGGCTCACAACATTCCTACACAACAAAGAACAATTAATGCAATCACACCTCAACTTATCATTTATCCACCTACGCAACAACCTAAAGTCCAAATCAAACCCGTCCTTATCATAGGACCACCCCAAAACAAACCAAAACCTCATGGCCATATCCTAAACTTTGCAAAACAACTCATTAGTAATCATGTATCACAGCAACCAAGTTATCACACAGTTGCTCATACATATAACACAAGGAATAACAAGCAATCAAGACAAACACAAGCTATTCGCTCATCGAGCCCACTCCCATAACCTGTTTTACCTAGTGCCCCTCATTTACCTCAACATAGTGGAAAGGAGTATGATCTTGTGGAGCAACTCCATAACACCCTTGCTAAGATTTCCTTATGGGATCTAATCCAAACATCATCTACTTACCATGGCATGCTTCAAAGTTCTTTGCAAAAAGTCGTGATCCCTCCTAGTGTGCAACCAAATGATGTAGCAGCCTTAATTGAGGGTATGAATTCGGTTAACGTGGATATTATCTTCCGTCAAAGTGAATTACCTCCTTTGGAAACGCAAAAATGAAATGATGCTTTGATGATAATGGCCGTTATTAACAGAGTCGAGATTAGACATACCCTCATTGACAATGGTTCAAGCCTTAATGTTTGTAGTGTAAATCTTTTGGATAGAATTGGGGTAGATAAGACTAAAATTCAACTAGATAATTTGTCTATCCGTGGTTTTGATAATGTGGGTAAGCAACTGCTTGGTGTGATAACATTATCTGTCAAAGTTGGTAAGGTTGTGTTGCAAACTCCCATCCATGCCATGCCCCATGATCTTTCATACAATCTTCTCTTGGGTAGACCATGGATCCATGAGATGAACCAAGTGCCTTCAATTCTTCATCGTTTAATGAAATACAGTTACAACAATAAGGTTTACACAATAGAAGCCGATCCAAAATCTGAAAATTGCTTACAAACTGAAACATGGATGAAAAACTCTTTGAGAACATTGACACCAACTACAAAAGTGGAACCTTTAAAACCTGAAGATAAAGAGCAATGCCTTTCATCAATGACCAAGTTGTTGGAGGATGACTGGGGCTCGTTAGATTTCACATCTACATTCATGGGGGAATACAAGATCATGCAATCAAAACCAAAAAAAGAGAGAGAAAGAAGCTGCGGTGGTATCAACACAATCTGTCATTGAAACATCTAATACACAAGAATCCACAACTTCTAGTAATGAGGAAAACACGAATTACACATCTACTTGTGATGAAAGTGTTAATGAAAAACCACCTTCCTTGAAAGAAATGGAAGCAATTTATGGAATAGGGTACTAACTCTTGAAACAATTTGGCTGTAATGGAAAAGGATGTGGGGTGAAAGAACAAGGTATCCGCGTTCCTATAGAGCTTAATACACAAGAAACAACAAGATGTCTTGGTTATTGCCCTTCAAAAGAAACAAAAGTAGTGAAGAAACCTTCACTTAATGTCAATGTTATCATGCAACACTCTCCTAAAACAAAATTATACTTGGTGCATCCTGAAATGATAGACACTACATGTGATGATATGTCATTGGATGTCTTTCAAAATGATGAGTCTCTAGAAGAATTTTTGAGAACAAATGACACTTTACCTAGTAATCATCGTAATCGAAGGATTTCCTATTGTTTGAATGTTAAGGGATACTTCGGGAAAGTGAAACGGAGGGAAAAGGGAACCTTTGAGTTTTCACCTCAGGGTCCACACTTTTCCCTTGTATTTCATTGAATAAAGGGAAGATCTTGTGTGTAGGGATGGAAATGCAAAGATGGAATGGGGGTTTAATGGATTTGGACAAGGTATGTGATTGACTTACAGCCTGATAGGTGAGTCAACCAACCCTTAACCAAATTTGGAAGTGTCCTAATAATGAAATGCAATGATTCAATTGACCTAATGATGCAAATAATCACTTTAACACAAAAACAACAAATCTGAAATGTCACAAGAAAAATTAGACAACAGAAACAAAAAGGGGAGGACACCATGCACCTGTGGTACAAATTTCAACCTGATTTCCAAGGACTTTTCCTCTGGGGGCGCCGCTGTCCTACTAGGTCTTTTTCAGATCTGTTTTCGTAGTTCTCTGATGTCGGATCTGCTCTTCCGTTTCCCGTTTGCAAACTTGTCGGATATTTTTGTAATTGAGTTTCTGTGGGTTGTCAAGGCCTAGGATTTCAAATGCAACAATGAATAAAGTGTCTTAAAACTTCCTTTGATCTTCAAAATACCTAAGATCTACACATTCACAAAGAGAGGAAATGTTGTGCCATTTTAGGGGCTTGCCTTGGTCAAACCCCGTGTAATTGTTTCCACTTCCACAATGGCAATGCCAATGATAAATGGGTAAATGAAAGAAAGGAATGATGAAGTCACAATGTGCTGCAATTCACCACCCTTCAATGGCTTCCTTGAAGGACTGAAGTCATACACATCACCTCAAGGTCTTGGATCTTGCTTGCTTGTTTGCTTGATTGGCTTGAATGCTTGAATGATTTGGAGACCTACAACAAGGGTTAGCTTTCACAAAACAATGACAATATGAATTCACATAAACTTTGACATGATGTTGGATCTTGAATTGTTGAAATGAAAACTCTAATGGCTGCTCTTGACTTGTTGAATAATGCTCTTGATAATTGCTTGATCATAAGTTACACAATAATTTCCTAGATTTTCTTTGTTAGATTTCAAATGATGCAATAACTAGGTATTTAAATGCTATTATTCTAATTTCTTGAAAATTAAATCCTAACAATCGACTTTAAATATTTGAATTTCAAATAATAAAATGTCGACACCGACATATTTGAATTTGGAGCCAAAATAGGGAGACATAGGCGCCCTAGGCGCCAGTGTCTCAGCCCTATTTTTGGAAGTTTAAAGTGTCGGGGACGAAGTATTAAATAAGACCATTTGCTTTATGCTTGCAAATTGTCAGAAAATATTTAAAATAAGCTGTGGAATGCATAATTTTAGAAATTAGGAGCTTAATTAGGTCCAATAACTTAAAGGGGAGCAAAACATAGTGTGAAATTGTCAAGGGTGACAATTTTATGACGCTACATTTAGCCCCCATTTTAGTGAGACTGTGAGAGTATGAACTCATGCTTAGACGCACACTAAAGTAGAGAAATATTTGTCAAGAGGGGTCCAATTGTACAAATGTTGAAGAGATAGGATGACTAAGGATCAAGGGAGGTGATCAAGCCCCCTAAGATCCAAGATCCCATGGAAAATCAACATGAACACAAGGGAACACACATGTATGATTTGCAACAAGACAACATACACAAACATACAATGTCAGAAAACACGAAGCATACACGATGAAAACACATGGCATGATGGAACATAAAGATAACGACGAAATGAAAACAAACAAGTTGTAGACACGGTGCAAACATGAAGAAAACACACAAGATACACAACAAAACACAAGGTTAGTACTAAAAGACTCGAGTTGGTAAGGCAAAGAGACCTCAGTTTTAAATTGTCTCAAATACCAAATGTCATCCATCAAATAAATGTTAGCTCTTCTTGTGAGAGTCATGTGACCTGCTCTTGAAGAAATGAGAATAGTCGTCCTCCTAAGCGCTGTCGAGCATGTGGTGGGACTTGTGAGAAGCAAAGGGAATCATCAATTACACAACAAACTTAGTAATCAAGCAACTAAAAGCATAACAACTTTGAAACTGGATAGAGGCATCATTCTGGGACATGGGCGCCTTTTTGGGATAGGGGTGCCATTTTGGGACAGGGACGCCCAAAGTGGACACTGTCGCCCAGTTTGGACAGGGACACCATGAATTTTGAAAAAAGCATCAAAACAACATAAAACAATGAGATAAATTATAGGGAAAAGGAATAGGCAACTCACCTTTGGTGCCACGACACCTCGTGCAGTGTTCGCTCGTAGGATCTCGAGTCTTGGGGGTTGGTACGACCGTTGACTCGGCATCCTCGCTCCTCGGTGCAATGGTATCTCTCTCTAACCCTTCAAACATCAAAAGTGAAAACAATGGTCAAAAAGTGATTTTAGTCTAACATATAGTTAAAATTAGTACAAGCATATCTCATTCAATTCACCATAGTGGGGGCTAGCGAACTCCGATTTCAATATTGTCTATTGCGTTGGATTCATAGTTCCGTCCTTGATCATATCCAATGTTTGTCGATAGTTGGCGTTGTGATCTCATGACCCTATCACAAGCATTTCCATCACCAAGTTTAGCAATTCGATGCGGTTAGATTGCTACCCTAATCCCCCATCCATAAAGCAAGCGAAATCAGGGGGCATATATCTACCCTCGAATCTGATTCTCCTTAGAAGCTGACATGTTTGTTTGCAAGTACAAGATGACTCTTGAATATCTAACAAATTGGTATTGCAGGATGTGGTTCCTAACGTTGTAGTTTTGCAGATAACTACATTGGGGGCTTCATTCTCCTGTTGATGAATGATTCATAATATCCTTATGAGTATCCTTTTTGTACGACATGATTTACTTTTGGTACTTTAGCTTGCATATTTACGTAGTGTCATATGGTCGCTAAAGTGGGGGCTAAATGTAGCGTCGAAAATTGTACTCCCTTGTAGGTGATTGTACAATTTCATGCTTAATTTGGACCTAATTTAGTGACCCTCACATTTATGCATTTTCAACATCTCGTAATTAGGTCCTAATCTCTTAAATTATGCATTTTGAGGCCTATTTTACCATTTTTTCGAGAAATTGCAAGCATTGAACAAATGCATTCAGTTAATGTCTTGCCCCCGACACTCTATTTCTTGGAAAATAGGGCTAGGACTGGGATGCCCTTGGGCATCTTTTTGTTGGGATTCAAATTTGAATGTCGGTGTTAGCATTTTAACATTCAAAATTCAAATTGCAAATGTCAACTATCGGGATCTAATTGTCGAGAAATTAGAAAAATGCCTATTCACCATTTGAAACTAGAAAGCAAGAATTGGAATCTTGGAGAAGTAAGAGATCATTATATTCCGTCCTACACATTTGAATTTGCAGGTTTTCAGGCTTATTCACAGATTTGATCAAGTCCTATTTCATGATTAAAGATTGATGCCAATAGAAGAGCATGATGGATGCTAGCTTTGGAAGATGCATTTGGCCATTTCCTTCAACCTAATGACTTGTTTCCTAAGTGTTCTCATCTTCAAGCTTCATCCTACTTGCAACCTAAAGCAAGGTATCATTATGTTTCAGATTTCCTAAGGGTGTTTTGACTTCCTCTTAGGTAGATCTTGTCATTTTCATATAGGAATCCTTCTCTAATGCACTTGAGTAGGGTTTTATGCATTTTAGTTCATAACAACCTTAGATGCACTTAAGGTTAGGGCACACACATTGTTATCAGTCAATTCTATTGGCTATTGTGGAGGTAGAAATACCAAAACAGGGGTTTGATTGAGGCAAATTCCTATAAAGCCACCCCCCACCATCTCTTTTGCAGATTTGTCACAGGGTCAGATCCGAAGACGAAAGTTTTCAGGGTTGGCATCAGAGAGCAGACGAAGAGCTACAGGTTCAAGTTTTCAATTCCAGAAAAGGCATACAAGGACTCAGACGCCCTTGGGCGACTCTGTCCTCCTACTTAGGCCATTTCTAAATTTACGGGACAGGTACACAATGTTTTGCCCTTCTTAGATCTGCTTGTAACTATATGTTTCAGTCTTTCAGTTATCGAGATCTTGCAATTTTCATATTAGGGTTTATAGTCTAATTAGGTTAGTCAAAACAAATTAATTTCTATCCATTCCTAAGGCTCAAAAGGATCAGATCCAAGTCTGATTGACTCACCTTCATGGTTGAAAGTCAATCTAAACACCTTGTTGATTTGCATCCTAAGGTACCTTTGAAAAAGGAACAAAAGTAATCCTAGGTTTAGACATTAAACTTAGGGTCCCCTTTTTCTGTGATACACAAGCATCTAGCATTTGTTGGATAAAAGGTCTTCATCACTAATAGAGTCTAGGGTAGAATACTAAAGTTCATAGGTTTCCTAAGAAAGGAGTTAGATTCAAGGCACCCAGATTGCTTGGTGAGTTATCAATGGTCATTAGGATTTTAGGAATTCTTGAGAGGATCTGCCATGGCCAAATTGAGAAAACCTCATTAGAATCATTGTTAGAAGCCATTGTTAGACTGACTAGTTTTAGCTTGTGCTATTTATATTTTATGCTATTTTTAGTTTTTGCTATTTTTGAGAGATAGCTATTTCAAGAGATAGACATTCTATTTTTAGAGGACCTTATAGAAGGCCTATTTATAGAGATAATTATTCCTATTAGAAATCTCTTTGAAGATTGCCTGATTTAGATATTAGATTTGTTGACTAAATTGTATATTGAGCTTGCTTTGCGTGCAAGCAAACTATTGATAGCATAGGAACTATAGTTAGCTTTTTATATATTTTTCATACAAAACTTTTTAAACACTTATAAATAAGTGCCATTTGCACTTAGAATTCCATGGAATGGCAACTTTATGCCTACTTAATACTAAGATTATTGTTCAAGCTTGTATGTTGTTTAGGCAGATTGGATAACTCTGTGTGAGATTGCAAGCTTTGTATTGTTTTTTTCACAAAAGTAGGTAATTGTAAGTTTGTATGCAATTCCTCTTTGTTCGATTTGTTGGTTCATGTTTGTGCTGCTCTAAATCTAATTTCAGTTTGTACTTACAGCTTCTAGTTTCCGCTTTTAGCTAGAGAGTGCAAGCATGTCTTAGTTATTATATATGGTCATTTTAGGCAAAATATATAAAATCTCTTGTCTTGAGTAGAAGTGTTGATAAGCCTTGTGCCCTTAGACAAGAACAAAAAGTTAGGCACTTTCTTTAGTTTATTTGCAATGCATATTCAAAACCCCAAGTTTTAACTTGTACATATTATAAAAAGCTAGAGGTTGTTTGCTTAGGTTCTAGGGTTTAGTTTTGTCTTCTGTTACAACGGAGCTTCCCCTTCTAATTCAAAGAAAGGCTTGTCCTTACATGCTTCTCCCTTTTTTCTCTGTACAAAATGGTGCAAATTAAAACAGCGACATAATTAAACATAAAGAAAAATTAAAAAAAATAGAAGTAAAAAGTAATTGTGGCTAGAATTATTATATTGGCATTAGCACACCCATTTTACACAACACTCTAAAAGTAGGATATTCTTACACAAAAATTGTTGATAAGGGGATCAAGGGTTAAAACAAACAAACAAAAACTAGCCTTGTGGAGAAAAGACTACGAGTAAAGGTTGAGTTCCAGAAAAAATAAAGGTGAGGAAGTAAAACACAATCAAGGTCAAGAGGCATGCAAAGGCAGAAATTTTTGAGCAGTACAACAAAGTTGTATGGTGTTTATGCTCATAAGGAAAACATTGACAAGGTCATAGAGGGTCTTGACAGGGCCATAATGTAGCATAACTATCAGGTCTATATAGGTCAACAACACGGCCATACACACCTAGGCAATCGCTAAAGCTTCAGTAGCAACATTGGACACGAAGAACATGGCTAAGGCCAAGGAAAGTGGCAAAAGCCAAATGGTTGATAGAGGAAAAGCACACATGGATGCTCACTAATTGAAACAAAGGGCCTAGTCAGGATCATTTAAAGAATTCACGGGGAAGGGTCAATCAAAGAATTTCCATGCTTCAATTGATGCATCTCATGCAACACCATTGCTGGTTTGATGTTGTTGTTCATTACTCTCTAACTTTTGATCAAATATGATCCGATTCTTCAGTAAAGCCGAACTTATAATAGGTTGAGGAGAGGACACCGGCAGCTATGGGTAAGATGATAAGATCCACACATATAATAGTAGAAGTAATACAATGTAGAAGATAGATCACATACCAACAAGAGATGTTTGTGGGCCAAGATGCTCTAATATGAAATATCCAATCTATGCAGGTAGGGTAACACTGTACAATACTCCTTATGAAAAAAAGCACCCCACACTACATCTCCAAGAGATCCAAATACAATATCATACTCTACACATATTATTGCAATGATATTCCCATTTTTTATACAGACCTCCTAATAATATAATGGAAAGGTACCATAATGGGAATGATGGCTTACTCATCACTTGATATAATTAATTACACAAGTTGTTCATATGACCAAATATAACTAACTTAAGAGATCTGCACCCTATGTTGGCATCTCCATCTACCTAAATACATTATAACATCATATCCTTAGGTACATAATATAGGCGTTTTGAAAAATATATGCACCAAAATAGCCGAAGAGACAATCACTAGCAAGTGATTATTTTCAAGCTGGTGACAAGATATTTCATTTGATGATAAGCTTAAGTTTGGTTTTGATCCAAGTTGAGGGTGATGAGGCAATTGAAAGCTTTACATTCTGTGGACAGTTGTGGGGAATTTTTAAAGAATGGTTAGAAGTTATGATGCCAATATGCACAGGGAAGTATTGGATTATTGAGGAGTAACCATATTAGTGTTAGTTCAATGTATATATATTCATGGTCCTTGCCTTGTGATGGAAAGTACTGATCCAAATAATGGTAAGCAAATGATACATTGTGATCTGTAATTAGTATGGAGATTCCACTACTAATTTCACCAACACAAATCTTATTTATTCCAGACAATAACTAGATTGAATAAGTTACTATTCTTCAAAGAATTAATGGTAAAACAGCTACTGTGTGCTCAGATTTGATTTTTGAGCATTCTTCATTGGAAAAGAAGAACAAAACATGTAAACAAGAGTAAGAAACACAAAGCCATATTTGCCCTGTAGAAACACAATATGGGTAAAACTCTAGAAGAGTGAGGGGTTTCTTCCTCTTGCCACTATCTTTATGAGCTAACATAGGTTGATTGCTTTCTCAAGGCCTCTGTAGACATTCTTTGCATTAACATGTCCAAACACATATACAAGTTCTGTAACTTGATCAACTTGTTTTCCTTTCATAGTCCAATGCTCTAAGACTCTGAAGGCTGTTGGCAATCAATATCTTACTTGACCAACCTTTTACAGTTTGCCCAAAATGATATAGTTTACATGTACACATCTCTAGAAGTTTTAGAGACTCAAAAAAGAAAGAGACACTGTAAATAGTTGTTTATTAATTCTTCGTCATCAGGTGAAATCACTGCTTTATGTAGTCAAAACTGCTGCTTACAATGATGACAGTTCAGCACCCACCACATGAGTTGTTAAATCACCAATAAATAAGTTGGGAGTTAAGTCGTTAACTGACTAGCTCTTGTATAAATGTGGGGTTACACTACCACCCCTTGCTTGGACTGGCAGTTCTGCAACCATTCATAGAATGCTGCTTTTCTCAGGATTCTATTTAATTGAACTTCACATCAATGGTGTTGGATAACCTCAGACACAACTCCTGTGCCTGTAGACCCTAAAACTATTGGTTCTTCATTTTTGTCTAAAAGCTCTTGGGAAAAGTCTCACTGTGAATTGTTTCAAATTGTACACAGCCTTCTTGAAAATATTGTCTTAGCTTATTTTGCTAAAACTTAAAAATCCAAAGTGGATCACATTGTCAAGAAAGAAGGTTCAACTTCAGACTATCATAGTGTATGTCAATTAGTGGATTGAGATGAAATTGTGGAGGAGAGATGGAAGATGCTTTTTGATTTGACCTTTTCTTGGTGTATTGGGCCCTATTAGGTCTTCAAGTATCCATGGAAGATGCTCCTTAATTTTTTTCTAATGCTATTTAAGATAATGTGAACATGTATACACTTACATATTCTCATGTATATCAATGTATTACTCAATAATTTGAATTTTTTCCAAATAATTAAAATTTACAGATAGTAATTGACTTGGAGAAATGCCAAAAAAAGGTAAGACTGACTCTTTTATGTTCAATAAGTTAGTAAAGAATGTAACAAGTGTTTTTCTTAAACAGTGCTATACTTCATTTGGTCGGAGCTAAATGTTGATTTTGTATCTAGAAGGACAATGAATGCTATGCACTCAGACTGGAGTGTGTTGGATAGATGAAAGAGGATGGGAATTTCAAACATCAGATATTGTCAAAGTTTGTGATTTATAAAGTATTTATATTAGGTAGGTGAAAGAGAAGAAGAATTTGCAACATCCCATCTTGTCAAAGGTTTGTGAGGCAGGAAGTATATGAAAATGAATGCTGTACACTCAGACTGGAGTGTGTTGGGTAGATGAAAGAGGATGGGAATTTCAAACATCAGACATTGTCAAAGTTTGTGATGCAGAAAGTATTTATGTTGGGTAGATGAAAGAGGAGAAGAATTTGAAACATCTCATCTTGTCAAAGGTTTGTTAGGCAGGACGTATATGACCTGTTTAAAAAGTCATCGAACTTTCACCAGGGAAAATTTGGATTAAAATTTCCTCATTTTCTGTGAAAGGAAAGTGCACATTGTATCGATGTTGCAGATTGTACATGTCTAATCCCAAGGACTGAAAAATATAATGTCAGTTCCACATAGCTAAATGACACGGTTATTGTTATATATATCATATGCTCTTAACAGTGGCATTCAATGTCTATTAAAATCTTACGTATCAAGATATGCTCTCAATAGTTAATAGAACACTTGTGTATTCTCTTACTTGTAAGGCTAGAGTGTACGGATATTCTGCAATTTCTCTGTGGAGTTGTGTGGGATTGAGGAAGGGAGGAGGGAGTTTATTAAGAAATAACCATGTGCTCTAGATGTTGAACTTTGCATCTTTGTTTTTTGTGATACTCTTTTCCAACTTGCAACTCCAAAGGTTATTATTTATGTGACTAACATATTTTCTTAATGAACATTTTATTTGACGGTGATATCATTTTGGACTTTTTTCTCTCTTATTTTTCCATTACCATTTTATAAATGCCTTGCTTGTATTCTTAATCCTTTACCCTCCATCTCATTTTCCTAGAGTTATTGATAAATTTTCCTAGAGTTATTGATACATTTAAATATGCAACCTTGCAATAGCTTCAAACATATTTTAGTATTGATTTCTTACTGCTTTGAATCGATTAATTACAGTCCCTGTTGGATGTCATTGAATCATGTTAAAAATGAGAAATTTCTATGAATATATAAATGTGGTGGAAATAGCCAAAGATTAGCCAGTTTTTGAGCTATTCAAAGTAGAAATACTATATTAGTGGCCAGATATGATGAAATAATCTATATATTTGTTGTTAATGTTACTAAGTCAGTAATTGGATTCTATCAATGAAGTATTAGATACGTGTGTATGTATTGGGTATGGGCATCTGGATAAGTTAGGGGATTATTGGAGTATCCGATGCTATTTTGGTAACCTCTTTAAAAGGGTGTGTGGTCTGTGGTGAAAAGCACTAGAATTTCCGAAACATATTAGGTGCATCAGGGACAGGTGTGGTTATCACAGATAATAATTGCATACGAGGTATGGTTATGCCCTTGATGAGGACTGATTTGTGCTAGGTTGGTTGGGATTGACGGTGACCTGCATAACTCTTACGAGATATTTTATTCTCTTTTCTAATGTCATGAATTCAATTGTTTTATGCTAAGTTACCGGTTCGGTTTTGGGTTCGGGTTCGGGTTCGAGAACCCGGTTTGCCAGTTCGGGATTTTTTT